>JBBMOE010000011.1:6775180-6852074 GCA_037975065.1 Chaetodon trifasciatus
GCGTGTGGAGTTCTATTGGTAATTGAAAAGGAAGCAGTCATTGAGGAGGCACCAAGGTCCAGTGCTCGTGGGTACAAACAGAAAAGTGATGTGTAGTCAAAGTTACCTTACATATAGAAGAACTCCAATTGGAAAAAAAAAAGAATACAGGTACTGAGATCTAGTATCAACTGTTACCCTGAGTTTAAGGTGGGATAGGTGGGTTGCCTTAGTTTGTCTGGTTGTGAGAAAGACAGAAATATAAATTAATATGTGCAAAAAGTGTTAATCTGAGCTTAAATCCATACATTCTACATCTCCTCACATGAAACAATGTTCCAGGGAGAAGCAAAGCAAATGTGTATTAAGCTAGACAGCAAAACACAAATATACAGAAATCCAATGAGAAATCCAATTCCTTTTGAATACATTAAAATTGGAAGTGCAGGTTATTGATGCACTAATTGCTCAGTTATCGATGTGTCCCTTTCTACATTTGCAGGGCCAGCCTCTAGTCAATGTGGCGTGAATGGTGAATGTGCCTTCTGTGTGTTCATGTGCACAGGGGAAAAAAAGGCAGGCAGGAGTAAAAACATAATCAGCGGGTACACTGCAAAAAACATTTCCTTTCCCTTAAACTGCTATAATTATGACAGGTCATGCTAAATCACATTGTATATGTTTCATACAGTGTTGCTGTCCATCTTCACCGTGAACATCAGCTTGTAAAATGATGTCTAATCACTCATATTTACACAAGCATTTTTTTTTTTTTGCATAGTTATTTAAATGATGTGTTCACTCTCTTACAAAATGACTCTTTATATGACCCTCCAGTCTAAATGTTATGATATGTGCTTATTACTTTAGCCTATTTGACACTTGCATCATTTTTTTCTTCTCTTTTTTAAAATATTCACTGTTGAATTTGAGTTTGCAAAATAATTTTTACAAAATGGCCATTTAAAAATGAAAACCAGAATGTTTTGTTTAGCTGTACCATGCCCGACATTACAGCCACTTCCAGAATGAATAGGTGTGCTTTGATAGTGACATGATTGTTATGGTTGATGACACTCATGACTTAATGTCTTCCAGTTGGCCTCATGCCTGTCTTCCAGATGGCACCGTGCCTGGCGGCCACAGTGAATCGCTGTTCTTTTTTTCTTTGTTTACATTTAGATTAAAATTCATGTTGTTTATGGAATGCATGTTTTCACTCACAGAATCTAATATCGGTTTAATATTATTGACATCATGCCTTTGGGTTTTTATCTCACATTTCTCAACTATCTCACAAATATTTTATCAAAAGCTTGACAGCAATCTTTTTTTCCCCCTCATCTCAAAGCACTGTAAGTAAGGTGGTGGTAGTGAAGGGAAACTTGTGCTGAGGTTTTTCACTGGTGGACAACTGCATGTCTCACCGAGGTTCACCACCTGAGCAGCACAATGTATAAATTAGAACTGCTGAACACAACTAGGAGTGACATTCCCTGCATCTCAGCACTTTTTCTCTGAAAACCTTGGTTATCATCTGCCATCCCAGATGGTGTGGTAGACCCATAAGACTACAAGCTGAATGAGGCAGATCGCTCTGCATAACTCAGCATAAAATCAAAAGGAGGAGCAAGAAGTTAGTTCTTCCAGTGTGCTGAAATGTGTCTGTCTTATTACAATCCTGGCCAACCACTCTAAAATCTTCTGTAAGGACTGAATTCTGCAATAACAATGCCAACAAGTGGGGCAGATCAGATATTAAAACTGGACTGGGCATCGAAATCTTCAGGAAGTGTGGGGTGAGGAAAGTGAGATGCTTTTGGCAGCACAGTCGTGGTTATCTGACAGAATCACAACAGAGACTGCTTTCATTTGTGCACTGGCTACCCATTATAACTATAAAATCGCAGAGCTACTAAGCGGTTGCTTACACCAAAGGACAGCTAAGACCTAGCTAATGCTTGGGTGACCTCTACTGTACTACAAGTTGCATGAGTGGAGTACACACTGTACTTCCTTTACGCAGCGCTATTAGGGCTCTGCACAGCCTAAAGGGCTCATACTGTAATTCCCTTAAGCGCTGTTTGCTGCAAAAAGCATCCTGCACAAATAGACAAACCAACAAACACATTGAGCCAAACACTTATGGAGGTGTTTCTGAGCAACAAATATTCTGGAGAAATATCTTTCCAAACACAATCAAGGCATCCGCTGTCTTACTGAAGAGAGAACTTTAACTCTACCAGTGAAGCAGCATTCAGCACAAAGCCTCATGCTGTGATCACGCAATGGTCCAGATGGTTCCAACATTGAGAAAAACTGAAGGCAGCCTGTACCACAGTATGGAGGTGGACCTTCAAAGACAGTCTCAAACTGCCTGATGGGTCTGCTATTTGCTATATCTCCTGTGAAGATGTTTAACTTTGCAACAAAGAATGTAGCCGAGGCAATACTGCTCAGTAATGGAGTTTAAGACCCTGAGGAACATCACAGCATAGGGCTGCCACAAGAGCACTGCCTGGCCAAAACCCAGCTTATTAAGACCATCAGGGGTGCCAAGTCCAAGTACAAGACCGGACTAGAGAGTCAGTGTTTCATGACTCATGCTCAGCATGGACATCACTCCATGGACTCACAAGCTGCAGGAGAAGCTCACCCAAGCATACCCCTTCACCTGCCAATGACCTCTATAGATAAGAGTGGCTCTAGGAGGGGAATAAAGTCTCACTCCTGCTCACTGTGTCATTTGGGAGTCTGTTGTCACCGTTAATGTTTCGCTGAAATGCAGAAGTGTTGTGATTGATATACAGACTGTTCTACCCCAAAATAGACAAACAAGGCAAATATATATATATATATACACACACACACAGTCTATTTATATATGTTATCATATGCATCAAACGATATTGTGTGAAATGTGATTTCTGAAAAACTGCACACCTCTCTTCACTACAAATACACAAATTTCTATTAAAAAAAATAAATAAATGAATGCAGGGATTTTTTTCTCCTTTGTTTATACAACCATATAGCCTTTTAATAATTTAAGAGCAGTGGATTTGTTTTGTAACAAAATACAAAATATGCAAAAGAGGACAAAGCACAGATTAAGCATTCACAATCAGAATATTGGAATAGTTGTAGCTACTTCAAAAGGAATAGAGAGAAGACTTGAATTTCACCAGTGGATGCAGGAATAAAGGGGTCTCTCTTCACATCGAGGCTCCCTCCCCCTCTCTTCTGATCTCTCCCTTACCTCATGCATCTACCCATTTTCTCCAATGCCATCTTGAACGACTGTGAATTCCCAAATTCCTCCTAGCAACCTGCCTTCAATCCTCTATCCTCTATCTCCCCAAAGGCTTAGTGCCCAGTACCAGTGTTGCTGCTCTGCTCCTCACCGAGGAGAAGGTGTAAGACTTCACTGGCAGCTAAATATCAGTCAAACTGCAAGGTCTGATTGAGTCTCAGCTGAAGCCCTCACACAGCGCACCACCCAGCTGTACCCACTGTTCAAGAGAACATTTCAACTTCTACATGCCTACAATCACTGACCTTTCCTGACAAATTGCGTACAATTGGTCTCATTCTCAAGAGGGATACAGCTTTCTGCCATAATGAGGCCAGGGCTGCTGAACCAGTCATAACAATGACCTCTGAGAAACTGGAACCATCTTAGCTTCCAAACATGAAAAGCCCGCTCTCCGACCACCAGGCGTTTGGTCAGTGGAAAATACTGAAATATTTGGATCACTGTGGCTCCTATGGTAGGATCCTCTACATTCACTCTGACTTAGAAACATCTAAAAACTGCTCCACATGTGTTTTGCCCCCCCAGGCATCTGTCAAACTGTCGTCAGAAATGTTGACATTTCATAGGTGGGTGGATCTGAGGTTAACTGGTACACTCTATGCGAGGTGTTATGATTTCCATTTTGAGGAGAAAAAGTTGCTATGCACGAGGCATCCATATTAACTGAATCATAATAGCTGTGTGGCTATCGAAGAAATAGCAACTCCATTGCATGATGTCATGGCAAGTAAGTGACGTAAAGGACAGAGGAAACAGAACAGTCAGCCTGTCCTTCGGCCCAACAGAGCTATTGATGGATAGATTATAATAGACAATAGTTACAGTGAAATACAAAAAGAATTGGTACACCTGAGCCAGTAGATCCTGTTCTGATATTTTATCAATTACTTAGATTATTGGAGAACCATAAAGTGAAAAAAAATACTGAAGTAAAAGCATGTAAAGACCATCACATATTTCATCAGTCATTTATCACCAAAGTGACATATCATCATCAATTTATCATCATCATCATCATGTATTTCCTGTATGTGACATGAACATTTCACCACTTGTTTGTAAAGGAAAATGATTTGCAATTATATTGTATAAAAATTAATTCATCTAATTAATTAAAAGGAAGCATAGTTTATATACACATGTCTATATATGTAAGATGCTACGCATATTTGGCTTGAAGTAGGAGAAATAAAAAAGACAGAGTTGGCTGCATCCATGACAGCGCTTGTCACAATACGTTAAAAACAAAAGGTATGTAAAAAAAAAAAAAAAAAAAAAAAAAAATGAAGAACAATATAATTGTGTTGCGGAGCATGTGAGCCTGTCCTGGTTACCATAGAGACAGACTATCTACTGGCTGAGTCAACTCAGTGACTGACTGGGTGACACTTGCTCTTTAAGTTGGCCGCTCCACAGGTCCAACAGGAGTGACTCAAGCAGAGAATTCACTGAGGCTTAATTGTAAATTACTAATATGTCAAAGGGTTAGATTGTGTCTGCTAAAAGAAATCAGAGTATAGGAATGCAACTTATTTCATATTAATTGATTGCTTTACAGTAACTGCAGGGACAATTATGATCCAGCAGCTTTACCAGTTTTCTTGCCCCTCTGCAGAACCTGCATTTTTACTCGTCACTGGGTACAAAATCTCTACTGTAAAACGTGCATCCCCGCTTTGCTAGAGTGTGGAAAGATAAGGGATGATTTAATGATTTTCCCAGCTGATGTGATTTGATATATTGGCTGACTCTGCGCCTTTAGCTAGTATAACAGGTAAAATCCATTACCCTCACACCAGCATGATTTATGATGGGTAGTCTCACAGCTTAGGTCTCCTTACAGCTGATCAACCAATACAATTTATGGCAACATGTTACTCTACACATTTCTAGTGACTGGAGACTCTTGCCATTAGTAATGAGAAGCCATGGCCTTTGGCTGGAAACACTTGCTAAGGGCACGGGCATTTGTTTTAACTATTCACAAAGGCTGCCTCACACAAAAAACCCTGATGGAGGGTCACTCCTACCATAAAATAATCCCATTACATACACTGAGATCAAAGAGGCTGCATTCAGACTTCGCTACTGTTTAAAGGGAGATAATGACATACTGACACATACACTTTATGTTCGTTATTGATCTGTGTGTGAGAGTTCTGTTAGATTTCCTCACAGGGATATTTTACTGCTTTTGTATCATTTTGTAAAAGTTCACTGTCTCAAGTTCAAATAACTGTTAAGCAGTCATGTCAGAGAACCCGTCCACACCGGTTTGCTGAATTAATATATTTACCAAACAGTTAGGCTTCCTTCAGCAACTCCATTACATGACATTAGTGTACAGTATTCACATGAGACCTCAGGAAATATGTTAAGTTCGTCACTGTTCAACTATGTTTTCATGGCAAGTGAATAACGTTATGAAGGGAAAAATACAGAGTAAACTGAGCAGACAGCCTGTCCTTTTGCCCCTTATTCATCATTTTACATGCAGATAAATAGATAGATAATACTTGCCCATGGGCAGAACCAATTCAGTCTATCTTCTCACACAACTGTTTCATAATCAGCTGACTGATGATCACATTCATCAGGTTTATGTCTTAGGGACAGTTTGTCAGATGCGGGCTATGGGCCTGTTTTGATCTACTCTGTTTTGACGGCTTTGGAGCCTTATATGTGTGGGAACTTGGACCGACCTCACTCTGTGGATCAGACTATTAAAATGAGCCTGGTGGTCGGTGGAGTGGCGAGAAACAACACCCCAGACTCTCACTGAAGAGCAGAGAAGATTACCCGTGTGGGCACGCCGGTCTCAGATCTTTTTTCCCTCCAATTATACGCACCAATCTCTCCATAGGAAAGCTGCCGATTAGTTATTAACATGGCAGGCTATACGTCAGAAGTGTTTGCGCAAAAAAGGAAAAGAAAATATAAATCGTTAATCGTGAGTAAACAGCTCCAAATAAAAGATCCACTAATACAAGCAATTAGTACGATGTTTGCAGCTCGTATAAAAGAAAAGGCGAGAGAGGGATGATGCAAATGGATCACATTTTCTGCTCCACAGAATCATAATGCTAGAAAAAGAAAAAAAAACGCAATTAGCCGATCGCCAGTAGAGATCCGACTAACGCGTATGCACTCATATTGTAAGTGGAGTGCAATGATATGCAGCTAATGACTTCGAACCATTACTCACTCTACTCGGATGTGCTTTGATTGCAGTGCATCGTCGTATTAATCCTGCAGCGCATCATTACTGTGGGTGACATATCTACACTGTTACCTTTCCACCGCTGCGTCCTATCAACCTGTAACACGGAGCCGCAGCTGTATCGGCTTGTCAGTGATAAAGTGCACGGCGGGCAACTTGTTGTATAAACAGCCCATTTGGGCCGTGGCCTGCGTTATGAGCCGTCACTTCAGACAAGTCGGGCACGCTTTCAAAAGAAACTTCATTCGCATCGCAACAGCAACCCTCCAGCAATGTCGCCTAATCGAAACAACTTTCTTGGATGATTTTCATTTCAGTACCTGAGCCAGAGACTTCTCCGTGAGCGCTTGACGCGTATAGCCAATCCGTCCGCAGCTGATGTGTCCACCGGTGATCCCAGAGGCAGGTGTCTCACCCTCAAACCTCCGTCACAGTGCTGACATCGAAATAACTTCAGCAGCCACAAAATCCATTCAAAGCATTGAGAACTTTCCGCATCAAAATGCAGGATACTGTGTCCACCGTCGTCCGGCACTCTTGATCACAGATCTCTGCCCGTGGAAACGTTAGTTAGGAGCTGTTAGCGTTGGATTCTTCTATGATAGAGCTGGGAAACGAGGAGTCTCATTCCACGGGGATCGCCTACTGTGTGCCATTTCCAATCCTCAATAACTGATCCCTGCCAAGATATGCACTCGCTGGCGCATCCCTTCGGTCCAAGTTTCTCGAGCGCTTCCCCTGATATAAGTAGGGTAGAGCGCACTCTAAGGACGCACTGGATGTCTAAACGATAGCGGCAGAAATGTCATTTTTTTTGCAACGTGAAACGGAGTAGCCAAACAAGAAGCCCATCTGAAGCATTTCCAGAGAGCAAGTGGTGAGATACTGTGGGTAGGTTACTTGCTCCCCTCTCTCCCTTCTCTCTCTACTCATCAGAGCGTGGGAGGAGGTGGGGCTCCCATCCACCGCAGCACACAGCAACTTCACACTCAGCATCACATTATGCCCGGGCTGTCGACCAGGAAATTGTGTGATTCGTACAGCCTAAGAAGATCTCATCAAACTGGGTCACCTCAAATAGGGGAATGCACCTTAATAAATAAAGCAGATCCTGCAGTCTTTTTAAGTTTTTAATCCTGGCTGCAATACGACAAAAGATGACGAAAGATGCACTGATTGTACAAATTGTCTAAATTTGATGTAACAGGTAGCCCGCACTGACAGTTTACCTGTTGATATGTTTTCCATGCAGCAAAATGAATGGCCTAAAATGGAAGCTGGTGACCACAATTTATTCATTTGGCGCCACCCTCAGGCGGCTATAATAAGGAAGGGAAGTAATACAGTCCTCTCCATCAGATGAGGAAATGAAGGGAACTGAACGTTAACATGTGTTTGATGTTGAAGTAATGTTAAACTTGCCACTGAGGACAATGACTATCAGTTGCACAGGGGGGAAAGGCTATACTGTTGGTGTACACTAGAATGCAGTACTTATGTCAGACATCTTCTGTTAAAGCTGCAACAGTGTAATTAAAAAAAAAAAAAAAAAGAAAGAAAAGAAACAATGCTTTTGCTCAGGGCTATAAATCAGCATGGCTCAGCAGGGAGCGAAATCCATCCCACGCCACAGTTATTCTTTTCCTTTCTTCCCAAACACTGATGCAAGTGATCATAACTGCTTAAGCATAAGCAATGGACCAGGAGCAATGAGTCAAACACAGGTTCTGTCACAGAGGAAAGCCTTAAGCAATGTCCTCCGGAGAAAACTTGATTTCCTATCTTCCCCAGCCATTCTGAAGCAAGAGTTTATCTGAGTGTTTCCAGTCTGTGATCCTTTACTCCTCCCCCATCTCTCATTAGCTGCAAACACACAGCTGTTGGGTTACCTCTCCAGGGCTCCCATTAAGGGCTGCCACTCAGGCTTACTGTGTCCCTGAGCCAATCATATTATAGCTCCCGCCCACGCACCGCCACTGCTATGCTGCTCTTCACCAGCCATACAAATAACATTTAAGTATTTTCACAGGTGGCCCATAAGTTGTCTGAGAGGAGAGCACATAGAAAGAGAGGAAAAGAACATTAGAGGAACAGAGGTTGACATTTATTTACGTGTACAGCCGCAGCAGGCAAAATCATGCAATTAGGAAACATTAGAACAGTGAGCGACAATTTGAATCAAATAATTAGATTTAATTTCAATGTTTTAAAACCTCATTTAGGATGTTGCAGTATGTGGCTGCAAAAAAAAATTAATTCAAGGGTCTCGGCGGTTAACAGAAATGAAGTTTGATTATCTATTTGTTGTTAATTAAACATTTTCTATCAAATTATGTTGGGTTTTTTGTAATAAATCACATAAATCGAAATACAAATTGAAGGCAGGCTGTCAAGATAATTACACATAAAGCCACATATTGTCGACCTCGTTTATTGAAATTCATGCATTTCTTAAACAGAACAGCCGAGACAGACTGAGGCCAAGATTCAGCTGTGGTATTGTCCGTTTCAGGTATAACTGAGCGTGGGCTGAAATGCTGCTTTATTTGATGTCTTTATTAGTCAGTTTAAAGAGCGCAAGTCTGTTTGATTCCCACTCACCTTTTCCTGGTGGCCATATTTGAATATGAGAGAGGTAGAACCAGGACAAGGCGAGGGTAATCGGTGCATCAGAACAAAGGCAGAGAATGCCCTCAAACTCTCCCAAATTCCCCAAAAGAGTCTGCCCACCATGCAGTAGCTGGCCAGCACATTCTCTGTGGCCAGTGCTCTGAATATTACAGCTTCATACTTTGATGAGGAACTGATTCTTCCAAGTCTGACTTACTGGTATACAAACACTCAACAAGTATCAACTAAATGCCTGGGAAGTTTTTTCTCCAAAATATATATATATTTGGGACCCATCTCTGTCTATGTCTATTGATGCTGGAAACCTTGAAGCTCAGCTCACTTGAATGCGCCCTAGGCAGACAGAATGTTATAATTCTAAGCTCATGGTTTGTTTGCAATTGCGGCACACAACACGGCATGTGAATGTGATCTGTATACATTTACATCTATTCTCTTATCACATACCACACCTGGAGCACCTTTCCTCCCCCCGCAAACACATGCACTTTCAGAGGAGGTATATAGAGAGCAAAGACAAACAAAGACAGACGCAAGGACACACACACACACACACACACACACACACACATACACACAGACACAACAGAAATGGGCATACATCTAAAGGTAAAAAAAAAATGAGGTAAAAGAGCATAGATTAAAAAAACCTGCAGCAAACGTTTGAAGAGTAAATCCACATGGTAAGAAAAATGGGCATATATCTGCTACTGCACTGTTTGTTATAGGTACAAAGGTTAAAGGATGCTGAACGTCTGGGCAGATTCCTACCAGTGATGTCACAGCAGGTGCTTTTGCCTTTGCCAGCTGATGGACAACACATGACATCATGAGGTGTGGCCAGAGGTGCAACAAAAATTAAGGCCACAAGCATCAGCACACTAGCATTTTTCTGCCATGTGATTTGGTGTGGACTTACTCTTTAAATGTCACAAGAATAAAATAGAGTCTGAGAGATTTTGTTCTCAGCTATGAAGAGAAACATCCTTTGCCTTCCTGACATTTTTCTCTTTTCCTGGGCAGACACTGCGACTCAAATAGCTGGATCGGTAATCGTATTAAAAAGTTGAAATAGTTTGCAAGGCGAGGTAACATCTCAGCGAACAGCGTCGTTTGGTTCAAGAGCTGAAGTTGGATAGAGCCCGGTTCAAGGAGAATGACAGTGAGCGGTCAGCACTCAGAGCAGAATAGGCACTCAGCGCTTCATCACGCTGCTGGCATTTGTAGCACACTGTAAATATGCTGTGGTCCCTTTACAAACAAAGTGGGAAAAGCAAAAAACAAAAATGGTTTGGTGGGATAAACAGAATAGAGAAGTAAAGGAAAGGGAAGTCATTCATTAAAAGTAATTGTTTTGTTTGCTACCAGATAAATTGTCACAAATAGTTACCTCATGGATAAACCTCATGGTTGAAATACAGCTAAAAGTCCTGGATTAACGGTTGAAATGTTCAGTCTCTACCCACAAAGTGGTAACGAGCTACGAATGCAAACTTGATCAAACAGACTTCAACATTGGCAGTTCAGCTGTATGAAACAAATTCTGTTTCATATAATAGATTAACAGTGGAATAACTGTTGAATTCAAAGGGACACACATCCATTCATCATTCTCCGCTGTAATTCTAACACTTAATCGCAGTAACAGTTTGATCATAAGAAGCATCTCTCTTTTGTTCCCTGCCCAAGATTTCCTACATGACTCATTTCTGCTTTAGTTCCATATTCTGGTGCATAGTTTATGTATCTTCCTAATAATATAATTGTGCATGGTGCATTGGAATGTTTTTTTTTTTTTTTTCTCAGCTGAGGAAATGGTTTCATGATGTCGCAGCGAAATGGATCTTATTTTGGTATCACTAATTCATTACACAACTTTAAACTCCACTTGGTGAGAAGAGTAGGATGTGAGGATTATTTACAGCATAATGGGAGCAAAGCAGGCTGAGCTTTGTAAACCTTCTTAATGAACATGTTGATATATCATTATAGAAATCTCAATGCCGCTTTAAACAAATACAAATTCCATTTTGTCTTAATGGGACGTACACTAGATTCAAATATTTAACAGCACCCCAAACACCTGCTTTAATGTGTTTGCATTTTATCAGGGATGTTTCAGATGCAGTTGTGTTATTTCATCACAAATTTCTTTTCAAAACTCCACCTGGTAAGTCTGCTGTTTTTCATGGCCACAAGAAATAGAAAAATGAAAAACCATTGCTCTCCGAGGGCTGACATGATGCAAAGACTGAAATGTGTTAATGGACAACTGATTTCCTAATGGCACTGGCATCTGAGGAGATTTAAAAGAAGTGTGTGTATAAAGCTGTCAGCAGTGGATGAACAACTCACTGTCATTCCTGTCATGATTGCGAATGTGTGTGTGTGTGTGTGTGTGTGTGTGTGTGTGTGTGTGTGTGTGTGTGTGTGTGTGTGTGTGTGTTTCTGACTGGCAGTTACAAAGGCCGAACAATTTACCCGCTAATAATTCAACCAGCAGCTGCCAATTCGGTTATCACTTCACCTCATGCACACTTGTTTATCTTTTCCAAACGATGTCATACATGAGACAGCTGCCGAGCTTTAAGAGGAAGACAGGCACTGATGTGTGGAAAAAAAACAGGAGAAGAAGAAAAAGGGGTCAGTAAGGTGACAAAGGCAGCATGAGAAGGAAGTCAAGGGTGGTTATGGTCATAGGTTAAAGCTATACTTAAACCAACACATTTATTCCTTCTGCATGCAGCCTGACCCTCAATTCCCTCCAGCATCCCACATACAGGTACATCTATGCCTTTATGCTATCGACAGCCTCTGCGTCTAGCTCTTTTTCACTGGGAGAGTATACACTGAACTTAAATCAAAACGAGAGAGGGAATTTGGACTTATGTTTGGCCCCATGTGGCTCGGTTAATTAACAGAATGGGCTCCCTCGAGCAAGCACAGAGTATTAAGAGGAAGGAGGATCTGGATCACTCTTCCCTCTTATAGAAAATGCAATATCTGAATTTGGGAAAACAAGGTGCTTCGGAAATAGTCCCCTCATCTCCACAACAGCTGGATTTTAAACACGCAACCTATGAATACGTTCTTAAAATTAATATTATAGCACTTTAGTGTGTGTGATGAGCGTATTGCACCGTAGGGGGAAGTAATCCTGTTACTGTCATGTAAACATGTCTCTATGTCTTATACTTATGCCTCCTTATCATATTCAGTGCATTTATTCCTGATTCTATGCAGCAGTGCTGGATGTCTGTATTTCTTTTAAGGGGGTTGGGGGTTGCAGTGTGCATAACCATGCCAGGAGCTACACTAGTTTGCATTCCCTTCTTTTTTTTGTTGTTGTTGTTCATTGTTTATGTTTGCCACTGGGTTGGGATTATAACCACATGATCCTGACAGTTAGGCATGCAATAGCAGCAACAATAACATTTTTGATAGTAAAACAGTAGGCTTTAAACACTCCTGCAGTCAGTTGCTGCACAGCACAGCTTCTAACCCTACACCATCTAAAGGAAGCGAGAATGGCAGAGAGAGAGAGAGAGAGAGAGAGCAAATTAAGCTACTTAGCATTTTGGTTTTGCTTTTTAAAAAGATTAAATTGTGTACAAAGCCATAAATAAATTCTATAGATTTAAATGGATTAGCAAATGGTAACATCCATCTAGTTGGGCAGTTTCAATCCAGAACTAAGTGAATAGCAGATAGCTATTTTGTCTCATTTTCCAAACTTTTATAATTATTATTATTAATTTTGTATTGTGCCAAACCATTCCGCTGATTATAGAGACAGTGTAATGGCATCGGAAATGTTTCAACTCGATTTTGATCCTCTAGTTGATGTAATTGTGGGAAAATAACAGAGTTCTCTAAGCTCTTAGCTTTAATATGGGTATAGCATCATCCACTTGGCTAGATTCTCACTGAGTAACTGCAGAGTCAAAACAGATGATCAAATGAGGAAAAAAGAAGGAAAATGGGGTTAAAAGATTAGACATCTTGCTCCAGATGTTTATTTGCTCATACAGGTCCAACCCAAATGAGAAAAACAGAGCAGAAGTCCGCTAGCACACAAAATAACGTCACGTAAAAGCAGATGCATGTTGGTGAGTGATGAGACTGAATGAATCCACTTGTACCTTCTTACATTTTCATACGTGAAAAGGCGTATGCCTTTCAATCTAGATTCAAGTGAGTAATATATGAATGATGTGCTTTTAATATAACAGATTTCAACATGTTCTGGCATCAAATCCAATACTGCATTAGATGATGTGTAAAGGTTCCATGTGATGTGGTATATTATTCCATATAAAAGTTAAAAATGTCTGGGAGATGTATGGGTTGTAAGCAGAAAGACTGCAGAGGGCGGATGAAATGCCTCTGTGTTAAACTGTATTGTTATTTTCATTATTAGATCTGGGTGAAATGGGTTCTCATTTCCATGAGTTTAATAATGTTCAAAATCAGATTCAGGCCTCTAAAGAAATTTGGGCATGGGCTAGAACAGGAAATCACTTTTCTTTCTTTCTTTCTTTTTTTTTTTTTTTTTATCATTTTCAAATGATTAAAGCCGACTTAATGAACACCACATTTATACATATGAGATAGTAACGAAAACATGTTTCCCATTTGGATGCATGGCAACAAAATGGCCTGCGTGTGTTTGTTTGTGTTTGAGCACTGTCAGTCATCCTGTCACGCAAACCCCACTTCACGCAGTAAGACAGTAATAGATGAGGTGTTTCCTTAGGAACAGCAGCCTAAGACCTCACCTGCCAATGAAAGAAGTTGACCCATTCACTGGTTCATTGGTTTAAAAAACGCTACATTCACTAATTGCCTTAGCTCGCTGCAGATATAGGCTGAAGTGAGAATAAATTATCTGATGATTGCTGAAGCTCACCCACGCAACTTTACCCAAAGGCACTGTAGGCAGGTAAAGAATGACATTACATGTTTTTCAGGTTTTCAAAAACTTGATCTTGAACTTGTAAGCCACCTCAATATCTTACTGTTTTTATGCCAACTCCAGTCGGGTATGGATTTAAATTAACGCCATAATGCTATTAAACATACAGCTTGTGCACCTGCAGTACTCCTACTACACTGTTATCAACAAAATCACAAATATTCTGTGGTAGCATTTACGTTAATGGTATACCACAGTTCTTAAACATATTGTAGGTTTGCAGCTTATTTATGTGCATTTCTTTATTTTTAAACAAATATAAACTCAACTGATGGGAATAATTGGTAAAAACACAAGTATATGTTCTGCATGTACCAGACAGTCGCATCCAACACATTCAGTCAACCTATAAATAATTAATCACCCAAAGCACATCTGAATGCATCATACCCACACATTAAAATAAAGGCTTTCATTTTTCTCCTCATTCAATTAACTACCTATCTTTGAGTTAGATTACCATCCAAAGAACATCTTAAATAAACTATTCTATTCTTGTGATGGCACATCACCACGGATGTTCACACTTTCTGACCCATTCCTGAACAATGTGTTTTGAATAACAAAACTATGTCCTTGGTAATAAATACCACTGTATCTGCTATTCCTTTTCCAATTCAATGCCTGTGCGGCTTCACTTGGTGTCTAGACAGCACACAGTGCAAGAGTTTTAACAAGTCATCATTATTTGCACTTTACTCTGAATATATAGACTAGAGTTCAAGATGTGTGCGCCTACAGCTTTTCATCTGTCAGACCTGGTGAGACTATTAAGCAAAGTCGTATGAAGCCGTGTGGGTCAAATCCACAGTAATTGTTGATGCTATTTAAGCTTTGAAGTCTTGTGTAAAGTTCCAATGAGTTCAGTTTCTCATCTCAGTGTATTTTTCTTGTGGTCCTAATCGCTGCAGAAAAATAACACCACTGTAGTCTAATAGTGTTTATTAACTAAAACCTGTGTTGTACTGTTTATTCTGCTTGTTCCAGGTTATAATTTGGTGCAAACTGTGAAGGGCTGGCACAAACCTCAAGCTAAACAGAGAAATTATTTGCAGGGGGTGGACACGATAACAGTAACAATCTAATGCAATCTAATTACCTTGCAACAAACACCATTGTGGTGAAGCTTATACTATTGTCTGGTTTTGTTGAGGTGGTGATTAGACACTATGGGGATTTTCAGGGCTGTTCTTTATGTCGATGCTGTATTGGATTTCCTGTTATACAAGGCATTTCTTCTACAACCTGTCCATAAAGTAGATCTTTTTTATAGATTTGTAAAACAATGGACACCTGCTATATACTGCATACATAGGTAAGAAATGTGTGGTAGAACACATGGTTATACATTATCACTCTGGCTGGTTTATCTTTTTCATGGAAAATAAATAAAGTGCAGTGACTCTGGAATCATCACTGGGTTTAACGTTCAGCGTCTAAACGAGAAACTATCTTATTAACAGCTTGGAGACCTATTGAGACTGATAGGGGGCTGATAAGTATACTGTAGGTGGCATTAAATCTGCCATCCGTGTAGTCTTTCTGCGCTTTCCAAAACCGAAGAGGAGCTCAACCAGTCCTCAACTTTAATGTGTTCAGCGTGATCAAATCTTTATGATTGTGAAAAGGTGACGCATAATAGCTCCAGCTATTTTTAAGTCCCATAGCTCAACCAACGAAAGCCTTGATGTGCTATCTTGCGGCACTAACGGTTATACCATTTAACAAAATTGTTGTTTTCCTCTCCTCCTCCTGCCAATATGGCAGACATCCAAAAGAAGAAATCCAGTGTTTTCACTGGTGTTGACCACGTTGGTAATAAAGCAAAAAGATATAATATGAGAGAAGGCCTTTAACTGTGTATACCCTCGTGGTCTAGGGTATTTTGGTTGAAAAAGATTCTGCGAATGACATCTATATAAGAATATCCACTGGCTGAAAATGAAAGACATTTTTCTTGCTTTATTGTGCATCCAAATAGCTTCTTGAAAAATACAGAGGCTAGAGGCTGCCAACAGAATACTTTAGGGAAAAGAGAGAAGGCAAAACATCTGGCCTCCAAATTTTAATTAGACTTACTATTGGGATTTCTTTCATTTTACGTACTGGGGTATTTCTTTTCCTTGAGGACTTTTTTTTACAACATGATGTGAAATAAAATAATAAAATATAAACTATTAATTTAAAGTGGAGTATCATTTATGTAGGAATCCGTGTTCATTTCTAACAGGGACAGAACAGATCAAGAACAGCAATTCAAAAAATCTTCACATGCTATGATAATTGATGTTTCAACATTTTGAGTCCAGCACTTTGTTCCAAAGCCACAGACTACAGCTCGGACTTTATTATCATCTTGACGTCTGAAGCTACACTGTAAACAAGTTATTTTGTCAGTGTGTTTGTTTGATCTGAGATTTTATATGCTCAAATTAGACTAGTTCAACTAAAGTGCAACTGGCACCGAAGCAGAAAATGTACTCTTATCTATAGAAAATGCCCTAGAGTGAGCTCATATCACACAGGGAGGAAAACTGCTGCTTCACTGCTCTAAATGGGTTTGTTTGAGGCATTAATCTTTCTCCAAGCATTCTCTGGGCAGTCTCTCAGTCACCATTGTACATTGTATTTCAAGACTGGCCAGCCCTGCCCTTGCATAAGCTCAAGTAGGCATACCTTTATTTTATAAAGAGAAGCACTTGGTAAGCCTTTCTATTTAGGCTATAATGTGCAGCTCAATAGTGCAAAGTCCAGTGACTTTTTTTCTGCTGACTTAAGCTTTGACGTACAGTAAAAAAATCTTCATTATCTCTGTTCACTGCGCCATAGCCTGCTGAAGACTTGAGACTCAAGTAACTGGTCACACAAAGTGTGTTTAAACCACTTATTAGGACTGTGAATCATGAAAAATTTCAATATGTGCAATTTTCCAGCAGATATAGTATCATTATACTTTATGAGTCTTTTACAGAAAAAGTGTAAATTTCAAACATTCTGTATTTTTCCCATTTATGAGAGTTTCTTTTGCAGTATCATTCACTGCATTTATACACACAGTAATTTTCCACAGTTGTTCTGAATGTGACAATGTTCTGAACTTGGTACTCGTCATGCAAACAGCAGATTCTCGCTGGATGCTCTGAAATAGGCCTTATTCTGAATGAATCATTTTCCGATTAAGACATGTTATATGTCGATATAATTTGGGTTTAGAAGCGATTTTTACTGCGCTTCATGACCTCTTGCCTTTTACAGCCAGCGCTGCATGTTGCAAACAAACTAACTAGTCAACAGTATGTGAAGCTGGGGAATGCATGCTCAAAAAAATCTGCATTTCTGGTTGGAAGGAGAGACACACCTATACTTCTGAACACTGTGAAAGACTTTGGTATCAATAGGTTTTTGGATATGCACAAATATCACAATGCTGACCTTTTCAAGTAGGTGGGTGAACAAAGGAATGAGAGAAGCTGTGTTTGCATGGCTCAACAATGTGCCACCAGTGGAAAAAATGGCTGCATGTAGACGGGATTATTGGAGAAATCACTTTCAATAAACAGCATAGTAGTTTGTTGTCTTTTTCAGAATAAGGGCAAAAACCAGAATATGTGTGCATCTTTCTCTTTCAGTCAGTCATCTAATCCTAATATTTCATTACATGTATCATAGTTGCAAAATGTTTGTTTGTAAATGTTCTGCCATTGAACTGGTTCAATAAAGGTTATATGGATAAAAAAAAAAAAAAAAAAGAAAAAGACACACATAAGAGTTGCATTCCTAATCCTACGATTTTCTTTATCTAAGCTTTTCTTAAATACTTATTTTTCAAATACTTTTTTTCTACTACATTCTTTTTCAAGCGGAGTATTTTGTAATTTAATTTGTTTCATAAATAAATATATAAATAAAACTTCATAAAATTTGACCGCAAAATACTAAACTAAATAATATAATATTACAGAATAATTAAATAATGATTAAATTCTAAAAAGTTCTCTCTGTGCAAAGACATGTGATGAAGAAACCAGCAGATACGCTGACTTCTTCAATTTAAGCTCCCCAGGTAGGATGTTCTCAAAGCCTGAGGGCCTAGAAAGCAAAGACTGAATTGCCTTTGGTCTTCAGTCTAGACTACAGAATGGCCAGGGGGGTCCTGAGGTTGTCAGGTTACAAACTTGCTCAGGTTAAAAGATCACAGACAGCTTCCCTCAGACATACCAGAGTGTTCTAAGTAATCCGTACAAGCTAAAATCAGTAACTTCAACAGAGAGACAACACGCAACGCTCACAGACAAGCAGCCCAGAGAAACTAAAACAGAGATGCAGGATGAGAGGGAGTTGTGAAGTTGCTCTTTTAACGACTTCTTGTCCATAAGTCTTTCAAAATTAACACAATAGCTTAATGTCATGTCATAAATACTCTTTACGTGAGTTGTAGGTTTACTTAACAAGCTCATTATTTGGAAGAGAATAGTGTCTTTGTTCTCACAAATCTTTAACTGTTCCCATCAGCTTACTTAGAATCAAGGAGTATTCATGCTTTTTAATGAATTTGTGAACACAGATCAGGCTTTTGAATGTATCCTGGATACATTCATTCTTTTTACTCCACTACATTTGCAATTTATCTGTTACAACTAGTCTGCTCTGATGCAGGGATTGAGTGTAAGGGGAAGAGCATGCGGGGAGCTCCTCTCCTGCAGGTGCCACGTTGCCAGCTGCCTGGAAGAAAAAGAAGCCCCACCTGTCTCTTGACCACAGTGCGATGATGACGGAGCAAAATGCAGAATAAGAGGCAGCTTCCAGGGACTACGCCTGGCCACAATAGCCACACCGAAATCTAGAAAAGATAACAGTTACATGATGAAATGCCTCCTGAGAAACACTGAGAATGCCCCTTTTATACACTTCTCTTCTAACGTCTACAAGCACATAGAAGCTGCACACACTGTAGTTGCAAATGTAGATTGCCAGCTAAAGTTAGCTATTAATGCTGCTGTTAATTTTTCATGTGTGGAACATTAGTCTTTGATGTTATGATAATGACATTAACTTAGCTTGTAGCTCGTGGTCTGTTGGGCTTTTGAATTGGTGTGCTTTAGAAAGCAGTTACCCTAATGTAATGCCAATTTTGATGTTAATTTAACCTAAGTAAGTTTGAGGTTTTATTCACAACTGCTGTCTTTTCAATACATTATGACAGATTTATTGTTTACAAAAGAGGAAGGAGCGCTGCATGGCCCTGATCGCTGATCTGACAGCTGCTCTTTGGAGGTGCAGGTGGGAGAAGATCGAGGAAGTCTTGCTTAATATTAAATGGTGCAGACAACCACAAACCAAGGAACTCTGTCTTCAGGTGGAATAATGATCATTTATTCCTCAAGCATATAGGCAAACAAACAGATGGACAAGTATACCTGGAGTCAATACACATTGGTCTGTTTGTTTGCCTATATGCTCCAAGAATAAACACAAGGAATGATTGGAGACTTCGACAGAATCAGGAAAAGAAAAATGTGCCTTTGACAACTGAACAATGGAAATTACCCTGACAATATTCACTGCCCTCAGGGAAAAATAAGGGTTCCTGATACATGACATGATCCAGAAAATGAAAGCCAAGCTCTGAAATGATGGTCACATAAGAGGAGCTCTTCCTAATCTATACAAAACTTGTATTAATTATTAACTAAAACGCATTAATTACACAATGGAACTCTATAATTTTGATTATGATTAGGAAAGGCAATGCAGTAAAACATGACAATACATGTAGTAAGTATTGTCACGTTACATTCGTCACGATCAATTGTCATATCACAAAAGATCATAACGGTTTTTGATGATCAGTTCTGCTGATACGCCATAACACAGGATTTCCAAAGATGATTCCTTTTGTGTCTTGTGGATTGATGGCATAGGACATTTTCAGAGGTGATTCTGACACATTGGTGGCCAAACTGAAAATAATCAGTTTGCATATAAATTGCATGGATTGTCATTTCCTGCAAAATGAATCCTTTTTTTTTTTTTTTTTAAATTGGCATAGAAAAAAACGTGTGCTTGCTGAAACCGTGGCTGGCTTTTGCCAGTATGCCAGATGGGCTCTACAACTGTAACTCTACATGATTTACCGGTGACAGAGAAACAGAATTTAGATGGTTTCAAGAGGCTTTTCTTTGA
Source organism: Chaetodon trifasciatus (assembly GCA_037975065.1). Taxonomy (NCBI): domain Eukaryota; kingdom Metazoa; phylum Chordata; class Actinopteri; order Chaetodontiformes; family Chaetodontidae; genus Chaetodon; species Chaetodon trifasciatus. The sequence continues at coordinate 6,795,485 of JBBMOE010000011.1, forward strand.
AAATGTAAGGATGATGATACTCCAGCTTTTGAGTGAGAATGAATAATTGTGACTTTCAGACCTATCCTGGGTGAACCTCAGGGACACAGATTAGCTGTTTTGTGAGCAGCAAGCTTTTGTAATCCATTGTTGGAGTCCTCAACCACCCATTGTGACACTTTCCAGTATGTATTAAAGCACTAGTCTGTTCCACAGGGCCACACTGTGCAAGGGGTTCAGGCATGAAGTTATTTTGGAGATTATATTTGTGAAGGATGGTATAATGACTTCGTCATATCATGAGCAGACATTTAGGGTTCTTCTACTTAACATTTGATTTTGAGGCATAAGATATCATGATGGAGATCATGAGGAGAGCCATTACCATGAGAACTGTCACTCTATGCTGTTTTGAAGTAGACGCCAAGATACAGAGGAAATGAGAAGCTTTTCATGTTTAATTAATAATGCTAATGAAACTTAATTAGAGCAGCTTATGAAAAATGCATTCAAATGAGAGATGAGCTTTATCCTTAAATAACAAGCCTCCTGTGCTGGATTTGGTGTCCTATTACATGCTAATTAGACGGCACTAGGGACTGTTAATGAGCATAGATCATTTCAATCTTAGCACAGCAGGGCCCCCAACCTATGACCATATATGTGCAAATCTCTTTTCATACGTATGTATGGTCTACAGCATATACAGTTTATTGAGATCTATCTGTTACTGTCCTCTGCAACATACAGTTTGGTTGCAGGAACAGATAGGTCACTGTGATTCACCCTTATTCAGCAAAAACCTGAGCCTAATTTTGCCCATGTTGGCAGTATTATTTTTTATCAAATATTTAAAATTGAGTTTATTTAGTGTCGTAAATCTCTAAAACTGTTTCTCTGTAGCTGTAGAATTAATGAGAACTGCTTTTCAACTTGGCAATTTTTCATTCAAAATCAGCTTACAAAGATTTTATTTTTCCAAACAAAAAGAGTCAACATGGTGAACTTTTGTATCTCTGATGTGAAATCTTTTGTAAACTAATGTATTTTAGTTGTGATGACTTATGTTTGCTGCACTGGAAACAAGTTGAGACTGACAAGTGCACCATGGATAGCTTCAGATCATTTGGGCATTCTACAATCCTTTGGGAGTGTCTATTAAAAAGACCTTGCAGACTGCAGGCTATCAGTTCACAGTTTACAGATCAGGGAAAAAAAAAAATCTTCAAACAAGCTTGTGCTGTTCATTTGGTGTTCACTGAATCCCATCCAAAAGTACATTTTCAGACACGTATTTTGTACCTTTGCACGCAATTTTGTATGTTAGTCACTTCAATCATCCACGTGTGGATTTCTGCTCTTTCATCTAGATGCAAAATGTCAAAAATAATAGATTTGTACTGCTAGAAAGCATGTCAATTGATCCATGCTGTGTGCTGACAGAATATGGATGGTCTTTACGTAGACAGACAGTGGTGAACTGTCACAGTGTGTGTCATCTCCAGCCTTCTAACAGCTTACTAACATTACAGCTCAATTGTTGAAAATGCCTGTATACCCTGAAGGTAAGGGTCTATTAAATCCTCCTACACTGTGATCCTGTTCCTACGCCTGATTCTATCTCAACCTGTGAGGCTTTTGGTCAGCAGTACCTATTGCAATTTACTTCTCTTGAATTCCAACAAATTAAACCTTGAAAAAGGAACAATGCAACCATTGAGTTTTATTGTTAACACATGACTATTTATACCAGCTGATAAATGACCAGTATGGAACATATACATAAACTAATTAGCTATATAACCGGTGTATCTGTGCTAAAGAAAGAGAGGGGGTTGGATGAATGGGTGGATGTGTGCGCTCTGTTTTACACTGTCAATTTGGCAGACGCCTGCAGGGGCTGGTGTGTTGCCATGGTGATATGAGCAAGGCATGAAAGAGCAGCAAGGTTTGCCTAACAGGACCAGTCTCATAAGGACTGATAAAATGAGAACCTTTCTTTAAGAGCCTTGCATACACTGTGTGCCTGTTCAACACGACCCAGAGCGTCCCTCTTCAGCACAACATGGTTTATGAAAATATTGAATGAGAGCAGCCCATTTAATACGTGAATCAGTTTAAAGCCTTTTCTTTTTCTCTTTTCACTCCAGTGTTCATCACCTATTCTACGAATGCTAATATTTTAACACTGCATTATAAAATTAGCTACAAGCTTTATCACTGGCCATATATTGCTGTTGGAAAACAATCATCTTTAAACAGAGTACCTGAGAGTAAGACTGTGAATAATTATTGCCAGTAATATCCTGGGATGGAGAAAGATTTCTTTCAACAACCCCTGTGGTTGGTTGACTGATTACAGATCAAACTATGATTTGTGAATAATTATTGGTGGTGATATCCTGAGATGGAAATCCCACGAGCAGTTAAAAATCAAGACAAATGGGGATATTTCTTAAGGATTCGTGGTCCATTTTAGGTATCAAACAGTCAAATTGTATTGATTTTATTATTTCTACCAAAAGACCACTGCAGTTTTTGTGCTGGTGAAATTGAGGAAAGGCATCGCCAGAGAAAATTGCATGTTTGCTCTCATCCACCTGTTTTATTAATGCAGACTGACCACTGTGACAACTGTGTCTGAAAGTTGTATTGGACACATGCTCAGGAACAGTAAGTGAAAGAGACAGACAGACAGTGCGAGGGCACGCAAGACACAAAAGATGGAAGATGCATCATAAAGTTAAGCTACTTCACCAGAACTCTGCTCAGCAAGGAGGAGACAAAAGAGCAGCAACGCAACTACCTGTGATTTCTCACATGGCGTCTTCTCTGTTTCCTGCAGGTCCATCCTGCTCATTTTCCTTGAATTTTAATTAATTTTCACAGTAGCTCCAGTCCAGGGCGATGTGATTGAAGCAGCTAGTAATGCCTCTTACAATAAGTAGGTGGTTACATTATCTTTTCTATTTACAGTAATAATCTCATCAAAGGAGTTTCAAAGTCTCACACACTTACTTTTCATAGCACCTTCAATCACTGATCTTTTTGCTGAACTGACAACATAAGACTGTTCCCATCCACTGTGCTCTGCTAATGCCGATCGGATTATTGCTGCCTCACTACAAGAGGGGACGAGCTATCAACAAAAACACCACTGTCTGCTGTGCTGGCTCTACAATGGTGGAACGATCTCCCCATTGACATCAGAGCAGCAGACATATCTTCCATCGCAGACTGAAAACTCATTGCTACTTTTTTTTTTTTTTTTTTTTTCCTCACTTGCTGAATAAAAATGTTAGAGCAGGATGTTAGTTCATTAAAATATAAATTAGAATGATTGCCACAAATACTAATTAAAGCAAGTAAATAGGTACAAAAATCTATATTAGTTTTCATTTTTAATATGTCTTAATGATTTTAAAAAGCCAGCCAGTTCGTTTTTAAACGCTTCAAAAAAAGATCTTAAAAATCCATATTTGACAGGCAACCCTCGTTTCATTAGCATACATCTGCTGTTCCAAATACTTGACTTCTGTCTTTATAGGGACTGCATGAATCAATAGATATGAGCTTAGAATTATTTACAATTCTTCCTCGGCAGAGAAGTGTGCAGCAATGTTTGGGAACACTCGTTGACTTCTTGCTTCTTCACACAATGCTTTGTTTGCACGTCCCCTGGTTTTTTGGAGAATACTACTAACAGAGCTCTGTTTGCAGCTTTGTGACGTTTGTGCGTTTTCCAGCTAATCTGTTTGTTTTTTTTTTAATTTTTCTTTTGTTTTTTGGCTCATTTGCTTTGTTTTCTAAATTTAAACTCAGGAAGTAAGATCATTTTGTCATCTCCATCTCAAACAATGCTCAAAAAGCATGTATAAAAAATGTTCCAGGTCAAAATAAGAATCTAAGACTACTACTAAGATTAAAGGAAAAATGTAGTTAACAAATGGCCTGATGCTGCATTACCATCTGCCCAACGGCAGCAGGAAGAACAGTTTATGGCTAGAGTAATGGGGTCTTTGATGATCCTGGTGGCCTCTTCCTGCACCACTGGGTGTAAGAGGTCTTCTATGGACTGCAGATCCATCCTGATGATGTTCTGAGTAGTTTCCACCACCCTCTGTAATGCCTTAAGGTTGAGTGCAAACGTTTCCCATACCAAGCAGTGATGCAGCTGTAGACCTCTCCACCATAGTTTCATTGATGGTAATGAGGCGAGTCCTTCTCCTTGTTGCTTGCTGTAGTCAACAAGCAGCTCCTTTGTTCTGCTCATGTTGATGCTGATGGAGGTTTGTTATGGCTGCAGTCACCACCTGTCCACTGTGTCTAACCTTTTTCAGTGCTCTTGTTATACGCATGTCAAGTTCCCCGGATTCAGGAGCCCATCCCACAGTGATGTTTTGATGATCCTGACCTGAGCGACACCCGAGTCCAATCTGGAGGATGCAAATTGCTGACTGAGGAGCTACAAATACCTGGCCAGCTTGACAATCAAGGTGGCTGGGACTTTCAGGGAACAGCTAACCAATGAGTCTCTCGTTATTGTTTCAGACTGTTAGATGTTAATTGTTGTTCCAAATCTGTGAAACCGGTATTGACTACTGATAGCACATATTTGTTAAGAAACAGTGGGAGCAGGGCTGCTGTTTCCACTGTTTTTGTGGTTTTCATTAAGCACGGACAGTTTTATTTCCAATTTTGGTTTATTTCAGGAAATGTTAATTGTAGTTCTTTATGAACCAACCTGGAATTAAGTCATTTCTAGGTCATGGCCACTTTGGCATTTGATAAATACGCATTTATTGGGGGAATCAGAGCCAAAACCAATGGTGCAATAACAAGTGATAATTACAAATTATGAAAACAAAACAATATCCTATCAACAATCAGGAGTCAGTGTGTATTTAAAACAGTTCTGAGTTTATTAAAACTGTAGCCTGAAAGTTTGACTTTTCCACAAAATGCTGTTTGACTGCTTTTTATTAAATATGAACAACTCCTTATATTAATTGTTATTGTTAGATAGTTTAATGATAAAGTCTATAAATGGTCTTAGGGGGATTGAGATTAATCTGAATAAGTTTCAACACCAATGCAACTACTAGCATTTCAGTTTGAGATCATAAGAGTGTCACAAATACTTTGTAAACCATTCAGCAAAGTAACTGTGGTCAATGAATGTCAGTAAACCTCATCATATGTTAGAAGTTACGTATTCTTTCTGTGGTAGTGACAAAACATTACAAAAACATCCAGACTGCATTTGAATTAAACTCAAACTTCCTGCGCTCTCAAGGAAAAATATGTCGCCAAATGCCCTTTTACTTTACTTAACATATTAACAAGTCCCTACATGCCTGCAGAAACACATTACTCAAGACAAAAGCCATACTGTCAATTTGACATCAATATAGTCCATAAAGATAAACAGATAAACTTTACAGATTTTGGATTTTGTTGGCTCAACTCCCCACTGACCTCTGTTTGTTAGCTGCACTAGTTTAGTGGGAGACAACCCTGGGAATGAAAGGTGAACTCAAAAGGTTTCATTGACTATGTTGAATGCTTCCTTTCGGATTTTATCACAGGACACATACCTTTCAACATTACTGTAAATTGAATATTACTGACTGCTGTATACAGATAAGTGGCAAGTCAGATCTCACTGCAACTTATAAACTCAGTATGTTCATAGTAAACTAACACTATGCCGTGATATGTCAGTCAAATGTAGAGTGTGTAGAAAGTATAACATTTTCTTCTGAGATGTTGTGTAATAGTCACACAATAAAACAGCACACAAAAACAATATTACTCACCTATTACTGCAGATACCCTGGTTCAGTCCTAGAAATACTTCTAGCAGTGTATGCAGATGGGAATTCGGTAAGAGATCACATCTTTTACTGCACTCACTACTATTGATGGAACAGAGTGGGATCTTCAGGGGCGGATAGTGTGCCATGCAGCTCCACGTGGATTAGGTCCTGCCAGTCAAGTCTCCTCACTGTCAGATGAAAAGAAGCAGCTGATGCGACTCTATGTCTGCATGGCTCTCCATATCCTCCATGGACCAACAGTGAGAGTGTGCAGGGACAAGGAACACACGGCACAAATGAATGAGCCATTCCACACACACACACACACACACAAAGAATGTAAGAGTCAGGAGACAATTCTGTTCATCATATATAAGTACATGACAAAGTACTGCGTAACACACTCCATGCAGTGCTTTGGTCTCACATCAAACTCTACTGTTACAGTATGAGCTGAATAGCATGCGCAATTACATTTCCAAGTGCTGTGATGAAAAACATATTTTATAGTAAATGATCTAACTTCCAGCATGTCACATTCAATTTTGAAGTTAATAATGGTTAAGTGCCTGGCATATATATTGCTGTGACAACGGTTGCATGTGCTGATCCCATAACAGATAAGTAAGGTTATGTGGTTGGAATTTATCAAGAGGACACCCGAGAGCAATTTGTGTTTTCCTCTGCCCCTCTCTTTAGAGGAGACTGTGATAGACAGTGTAAACATCTGCATTGTCTTTTCTTTTCAGATAGCTGGACTGGATAATATAAGTATTTTCTTATGTTTTAATTATTTTAATTCTGTGACTTGTCAACCAGCAACCTTTGTTACTGAAATGAATCCCTGAAGTCATTTTAAAATGTTCCTTTGTCCGTGTTTGTTGTCATCTTGTCAGTCCCTGTTGTTTGGTTCTCTGCTCTTATACTGTCTGAAATACTAGCTTGTTGGGCTGTGAAGAGGTTTTCGACCGACAAGTCATTAACTATCACTAATTGCATCAATAATTTGATGCAGTGCCCTGGTGTTTCATTTTCTTCTCTTTCTACATGGCACACTGGATTGTGAACTCCATGCTTTTTCACGATGAAAATTGTTTTTCTCATAGTTTTAACCTGGTTTTCTTTACCATGTTAATACTGTATTGCACTGCAGCACAACTTCTTTCATCTTCTGGCCATACTATGGAACAATTGACTGTTTACTGTTCTCATTAGTGATCTGCTACACTCCACTCATTATTCCAGCTGACAGGTCAGTGTACCCTTTGGGTGAGCCTGATTCGTTTTCATGCGTGAGCCCGATCATTAATTCGACCAGCAGACATGGCCTACAGCTTTAGAGAAGACAGAATAGTGGGTACTTTTCTGCCTTTTGGCAACCTCAGAAGCTCATAATTAAGAACTTCCATCCAGGACAGATACACTTCAGTGGCATGCTAACTCTGAGTTACAGCTTCTGATAAAATCCCTGATACCATGGCCTGATACCAAGTTTTAATAGGCTCCAACATGTGAGTGTGCTTGTATTACTAACAAGATAAAAAGGAGATTCTGGCATTCGGTGAATATCGATGGACAGGTGCATTAAAAATGATGGATCAATCATCCTCAGCACATACGGTAATGATGAACATATCCACAGCTTTGATGCTCAAACCACACTAGAAGTGAGAACCTTCTTTTAGCTAATTTTGTTTTGTGTCAGGGTTAAGCTCATCTAACATTTTCAATTATCAATCAAAGTAAAATTATTATTTGGAGAAAAAATAAATAGATTAGAAACAGAAATTGAAAAATGAATAAGGGGAGAGGAATTCTTCTATTCTGCCAGAAAGAGAATTATAGGTGTCCATTGCTGCACAAAAACATCTTTTTCATTTGTAATTGTGCAGTCGGTTCTTCCATTATGTACACCTGTCTCAGTCTCTTAGTCCATTATTGCACTGTAGGGGGTCGCTTTTGCAACACAGAAATAGTTATAATTTTCCTAGCAATTTACAATACAGTTAAGATATACAAATTATCATCATGGAGCATACCTGTCGCTAAACATCCCAGCATGTAACACAGTGGCTTCAAAGATGAATCAACATCTGAAATGGCCATTATCTACCTTTTAATAGTCCCCCACATTGCTGTAGCTGTTTTCATACAATCTCTGTCCATTAATTGATGGTCTGGGTGAATGAGTGTTGCAGGCATTGCATTGGTTTAGGCGAGGGGTGGCACCTGGGTAGAGCGTGCAGGAGGAGGAGGAGGACTCATCCATAATAATGACTGTTTATGCATTGATATCAATACTGCATGCACTGGGACGTCTCCACAAATCAACGACAGAGTGCAAAGCAATATACAGGTAAGCAGAAAAGAGTACCAACCAGCTACATTCAGTCATCAACATGCCCACTGGCTCGCTGTGTAGCTGTGTAGCAGGGTAGCAGTGCATTAACAGTGAAAGCGTAAATGTTCCGTCATATTGCCCAACCCCAGTACCAGATTTATTAGTTTTAAGCAGCCAAATAGTTTCTCCTTCTCAGTAACAGGAGCGGACAGTTCCTCTGCCTCATTGATAGACAGTTAAGGGAGTTTAAGATTATCTAGAAAGTTTTCAGTTTTTTTTCTTTGTTTTCCAATTCTTGTGCATTATAAAGGTCTGTATAATAGACTGCAAAGGCATTAGCAATTTCTGGTTGTATTACCACTGAGTTTGAAATTGGGTGTTTAATCTTCAGAACCACCCGACTCGACTGTATTTTGTGGAGTTGGAACGCCAACAGCACGCTTGCCCTGTTTCCCATCTCATGGCAAGTCCTACCAGCAAATCACAGAGCCCCTTGAACTGAGAACCTTTTAATGGTGAATTGGATCTAAGCATGCCTCAACCCCAGAGAACACAAGCTCCACCAGCTCCCAGAAGGAGTTGCATCACACTCGCTACTTCCTTGTGTCAGCTATTTTCCAGCTGCATGCATCTAACCAAACCGAGTGTCACAGAAGTGGAAGAAATGGTCTGGATTAAGAAAATGGGTACAAATGCTCCAAATGTTTTTGACAATGTTCTGTTAAAAAAGAAGGAATGGAAACAGCTTGTATGCTTCATCCTCACTTGTGCTTACAAGGCCAGGATCTACAGAGCATATGTTTCACACATGCACACGCTGAGACGGCATATTTTGGTCTTTTAGTGAGAGGCATTGTTGATGTATTACAATCCTTTATGTGCAGTTAGTTAAAAATGACCTGAAAACACGAGTCAGTACGAAAAAGTTGCAATTTACAGAATACTGGAAAAATAGCAGACAACTCCACTCTCAATGTGTTTCAATTTCAATTATTACAAGAGTCACATCTTGTCAGTGTCTTGATAAGAACGGTTTCTACACGATATGTCAGCTGACATTTTTATCACCTCCATGTTCTAATACCATTATAAAGAGGAAAAAAAGAAGTAATTTTCTGCAGTGGTTGAATCAACATCTCAAGACAAAAGATTCAAATTGTTTTTTAAAGCTAATCTCCAGATTTATTCCTGGTTATACTTGCTTTTTGTGCTTGTTTAAAATCTAAAAAACTGTTGATTCACTATTTTTACAACACTTACAAGTATTTAACATTTCCTTTGTCCTTTTTAGCATTTGATTTACTTTATCTTCTTTCTGTGCCCCTCTCATATTCACCAACTTCTTTTCACTTCTGCTATGTCTTGTTGCTTCTCCTGTCCAATTTTTACCTTTTATTTTATACTTCTTTATACATGCTGGTTGTTCGTCTCCATTTCTGTCATCCCTCCTCCTCATTGCCATTTTCTGCTCCTTTTTTTAATTCTTCCTCTCTTCCCTTTTGTTTCCCCCCGTTTTATTCTGCACCTCGTATCTTTCCTCTTCGCCTTCTACTCCTAATTCTCTCCTCCATCCTCTCCTCTCCTTTTGTGTTTTCCATTCCTCTCATTTATTTCTGTCCTCCAGCTCTCTTTGTGTTCATTACTACGCTCCTAATCCTGCGCTTCCTTTGCCTGTACTCTCAACTCTTTACATCTCTTCTTTATTTCCAACTTTATAATCTTGTACCCTTAAATTAGCACAGCGATTGTAAGCAATAACAATGTAAGAGTTGCACTGGCTGTTAAGCAATCAGTTTGTTTATCTTATGGGCAGTGCTAGTGTGTAGGTGAAATTTGCTTGAGAACTAACTAAGCAAAAACACAAATTAATAACAGCAGCAGCTTTTTTTGTCATGATTCTGAGAACTTGAGAATCTGAGCAGGTGCTTACCAACAACTTTTGGTGAACAGCTTTCAAGGGATTGCCGAGTTTGACCTTATTTACTGTAAAATGTGGGGACTAATAGGGTGGCACTTCAAGGTCAAAACTTATGGATTTTACTTTCCATCTCTTCATTTGGGGGACACAATTGCCAAATGGCACTATGCAATGTGCAGCTTTGAAGATAGCTGCCAAAAAAAGGCTACAACTTGCTTCAATCTAAAGTGACAAATTATTTTGCAACTCATACAGTTACACTCACAATTGGTCCTCACTGTCTGTCAAAACTTATCAGTGCTTATGTAACGACCGGTGAAACTCCAGGCAAGAGGACTCAATTGCACGACTCAGACTCTTGATTCAAAAGAAAGTTTTTTACTTACAAAAAGGCTCGCTACACAGGTAGTCAAGGCAGTAGATAAGGCAGACAAATCCAGCAAGGACAAGACAAAGGCGAGGTCAAGGTAAACCTAGGGAGAAAACATACCAGGAAAACTAAACACAAGGATTATAGCTGCTGCACAGTCATGTGTCAGGGCCGGGCATTTTGAGGGGGCAGAAGAAGAAGGAAGAAGAAAAAAGGAAGAGGAGGAAGACAAATGAGAAATACTGAAGGGTCCATCAGCAGGACTGTCTGGACCAAAATTACCATTAAACCTTGAAGTCACGTGTCTCTAATTCACACAGCTCAGTGCCTCAGTCAGGTATGAGATGTTCATTCTGTGTCACCTGGGTCTTGAACTCACAACCTTGAGTTGCATCAGACATAACGATGGTATGCACATTAATTTATGGGTGGATGGTTTAAGTGACCAGGGACTCAAATATTCACAGAGACAAAATAAAGAACAAGACAAGGAAAGAGTAACATAGTAACTGCTAGCAATTATGAACAGGCTGGCCTGATCTACCTTTAAGCTGCACTAAGCACTTTCCAATTACTGCTGGGTGACAGAAACAGCAGCACCAAAGTAAAACTACTGGGCTACGGAAGCCCTTAAGAACAAACTGTGCATCAAAGGCAAATAGCTGAGCTTAAGGAACCTATGGAGAGGTGCGCAGAAAGGGCATTTTGAATTGTTGTTCAATTGTTGAAGTTGAAACCTTTAGACACTTGCTGTAGTGCCACCACCAGGACCACCACCATCAGTCCACAATGCCAGTTGAAGAAGTTTGGCAAAGGAGAGGACATACTATGTGCAATGGGAGGGCAGATCTCCTGGTCATAGTAGTGGTAGCAAGAAGAGGAGGATGGGTAGGAGGAGGAGGAAGAGGGGAACAAAGAAGAAGAAATAATAATAATAGTAACATTGGCAGACCTGCCCTGCCCCAAGTGAAAAAGGTTGAAATGCTTGACGATGGGTACAAAGATGAAACGGCACTGAGAGAGGGAGCACACACAGTAATAAGTAATAAAGTAGTAGGGTGAGGGATTATGAGGGACAGGTGGAAGTAATCAGGTCACACAGGCAGGAATCGCACAAAAGCAGGAAATTGAAGTATTTGAAACAAGAGAAGCAACTATATAAAACAGAACAGGAAACTAAGAATGAATGAAACAATAAAAAAAAAATAACTGAGGGAGTAGAGCAGTCAGTCACAGTTCACTCATCTGCCCCTTCTCTCAAATGTTATTGTGAAGGCTGATGTCAATTAAAATTTGTACATCCTATACATACATAACAGTTCTGTCACCAGTAAGCTGAGCCTATGCTGAGCAGTGTTAGAAAGACATAATGTTCATGCTACATGCTGATCATGCTGCTGCCATCACATTCATCTGTGAGGTTTTTAAGGGTAGTGGTTATTGCAAAAAAGGGGTACAACAGTGAATGACAAGAAGTGATCAAGCACTATACACATTTATTAAACTGCCGCACTATGAACATGTATGCAGCTTAGTATACACCTTTTCAAGCAGTTTGATATTTTAAAATTTCACATTTGAAAAACTATGCCATTCAGCACCTCCATGAAGCTGTAGTCTATCAGTGGGAGGATGCAGTGCCTCTGGCAATCCTCACTGGGTTCAGAACAGTTTGTTTATATGGGAGCTGATGCAGGTAAAAGCACTATACAATTTGGGGCATAGCAAGTTTATCAAATCATGGGTTGCATTCAGCCAAATAATAAGAATGTTTTGCAGACAGAAAGACTCTGAACCAAACTTTCTGTTGGTGAGAGCTGCTGGGAGGCAACTATACAGTCTGTGTGTGGGCTGAATAACCAACAATAAGCTGCAAGTGGCCAAAAGCTCCTCAGAGCTGCATAGCTATTGTGTTATTTCACTGTGTTTGACAGTACAGCAACCCTTTCACATTACACAGTCATTTGATTTACTGTTAATATCACAAATAATGCTCAATGGAGCTTTAAACTGGCAATAGACAAGTTTCTTGCTTCAACATATCTTCATGAAGTGAATGTTAATTGCTCAATGTAATGGATGTAGAAAAATGACACCACAGGGGTTTACACTGGTTCCCTATAAGCTTTTTTTGCCTGCCACTGCCCTGTAAAATGAAGGTTGATTGGTGATCCACTACAGCTAGCACCATTTCCTATTTGCTTTCATTTCTCCATTATAGGCTAAATGAATGAATGAACTCACTTTTCTCCTAATGTTTTTTTCAACACTCTCCTCCACCTCAATGCCAACCCCTGCTGTAGTTACTTGTTTGCACAAAGCAATACTCAAGCTATGTTATTACTCCCTATACAAATATGACAATTTTGGCATCATAAATAAGGCACTGTAAATAAACCAGTAAGATGCCTATTGCATTCATCCTGAATTCCATATATGTTGGAATAAATGTAAAGTTAAGTTAATAGTAAAGTTTTCTTGGTGCATATTGTCAGAGAAGTGTAAGCACAAACTTTTTATATAATGTCACACAGGCCTATATTTACACATCTCAGCTTTAAAATAGTATCCTGAGATATCACATCTTTATAGGCAATGCACTCAAGTTAATCCACCAACAAAGTGTGTGACAAAATAAAACTCGTTTTTCAAAAGCGTCATGTACTGATATTACAATTAAATTAAATAGAGAACCTAACAACATGAGTGCGCTTGCTAAAGTTGCTGAAGTTGACTAAAACAATTGGACATTTTGGCCTTTTTGCACTTTGAAAAAAAATTTGAGCTGTCAACTGGAATACAGTCAGCCAACTAACTACACAGAATCTTGAGTAAGAGAAAAAACAACAGGAGCCGCCACAACCAATCCTACAGACCTTTGACCCCCTGTAGCTGTGCTGATAGCAATACTTTGCTTCCCAAAGCATGCTACAGCAACACACACACCATGCATGCAGACACACACGCACACAAACAAAATAAAAAACAGAGCTATATGTAAAACAATTTCCTTATCATTCCAAGTTAAACTAACAATTCAGCTAAAAGCAACAATGTGCTTCTGGGTGTTAGCCCTACGAGCATACCAGTGGATGTCTGACAACATAACAGCAGATAATAGCCTACATTTCTGTTGAAGCTACAAGCGCCCCACTATGTCTGGAGGGGAGGTGAGCATAACAGCTGTGGTGGCAGCTAACAAGCCTGTAAGTAATTGGTGGCAGTGCTGTGGAACAATCCATACACACAACAGCAAACAATCACATCAGATAAGCAGAATTTGTTTGTCCTCTGTGCTTTCTGGCCACAAAGCAAACTTTCATACAGAGTCACTAAGAGATGTCTACTATGATCCATCTAGCCTCTACACTGTCCATTTCAACATGTGTCAATTTCCACATTATTATCGCTTGTAGCATAATGGAAGGTCAAAGGTGGTTTAATAACTCTGACCCTTGTAGACATCCATGCAGCACAGGCAACCTTTAATATAAGAGAGAAAAAAAAGCAAAAAACCCCACATCTTTAGAGGCAACATACAGCATAATCCTTCCCAATTTACAATGTAAGGTTTTGTACTTACTGTGTTCCAGGACAGCATGCATTGACACATACAACACACACAGGGCTGCACAACTAATTGCAAGCTGTAATCCCTTTATGTCACTCATAAAACCAAGAAAGAAAGAAAGAAAGAAAGAAAGAAAGAAAGAAAGAAAGAAAGAACTGTTTTTATGGTGACAGCATTATACCGATAGGAATACTCGACTCAATATGGTTCTACCTGTTTTCACTCTATTGACAACATTATGCAATGCATCTTAGGTAAGAAAACATGATTAAATTCATGTATTTATTGGCTCAAAATAGGAATAAAAATGAGGTAAGGCTTACATGTGTTTTAGTAGAGGTAACCTACCCCAACATGCAGGTTAATTAGTAAATGTAAGGTGATTCAATTCTTTGAGTGAGACAAACAGTAGTATTGGGCATCTCAACAGCATTTATTTGAGAGAAAACTCAAAGTATATAACGTAAGTACAGTAGTCAGTGTACTATGGGGTACGTCTATGAAAAACATTTACATGCAGCAGCAATAGACACGCATACTAATGCAGCACACCACAGGGTGTGCTTTCCCATAACAACAAAACTGACTTGTGTTGCAGTATGAAGTGTGGAGATAACGTTAACTCTGGCTATGTGAGACGCCACACAAAAAACAGTCTCCCACATCCAACCTAGTATTTTGGTTATTAAACAGGCTTCAAATGAGACTTAACGTTCACACAGTTTCTCTTGATTGTCTCTCAACATTAAAGCGTGTGGGTCTACAATAGATGCTAGTAGCCACATTCACCATACCAACCAGCAAAACAAACAGTAAAGCAACATCAAGATGGCAATACTTAGAGGTTCTAAGTTTGAAATTGGTATCGAGCTTCAGTTCTGAAGTGAGTCCTGAAACACCCCAAGTCAATTCACTGGGTCCTCACTTCCTTTTATTGTGTTAGCTTTTGCATCCAACAACAGAGACATTATGTCACCTTCCACATCTTGGTGTTACCGGAGTCTCAGAACCTGACGGTGTTGTACTTGTCAATCTGTTGTGAAGCAACTGCCGTTTGCGGATATTGGAACACTAACATATATACAGTATATATACAGTACAGTACAGTATAAATTCCCAAATTGTTACCCCCTTCTTCCCTAACTGGACAAGTTTTTTCCCTTGTACCTCGATGTGTATATCAGTACTTACTGCATTGTACTGATTCAAAAAATAAATATTAATCATCAAGATTGAAGTGTGGAATACTGACAAAGCATGCCCAAAGTAAAAATTTGGATCCAGATTGCACAATATGAATAATAGAGGAAGTTATGTCGTGCTTACGCATCCCATCTGAGCCTTTGGAAAGCTGGAGAGGAGGACAAAGAGACACTTTGTTGTATATAAATTTACAAATTTGCAGAAGATTCCCTCCACAAGCAGCTGGCCCAGGTAAGGCACAGAGGCCGTCTACTACCTGATGAGTGTCTTTTTATAAAGGAAATGCCAACTGAATATTAACATCATTTTCTACGAAATGTCTTGTATCACATGTCACATATTCATACCTGTCAGTTGCCAAGTACAGCTGCAGTCTGGTGACTGAATGAGGTTCTATTTGTGCCAAAATTATGTCACATGCACAGTGTCTACGTCAACTGAACATGTGAGAAAACATTTGTCTATGTCTATTGAACTTTGAACTGTACTTCAGTTGTGACCAAACTACTTTGACAATAAGTTTTTGTTGACTGCTCACCTGACAAAACATTTGTCTGACAATTCAACTTTAAACTGTGCGTCACCATCATTTGACTTAGTCAGTGACTTGAGTTGATGGATAGATACAAAGAGCTTCCCCAATACGTCTGCCAACTACACTGTTAAGCAACATAGCAATGGCACTGGTTACAGATGAATCTCTAGATTCTTAAATGGTCCTGTAGGCATCACTGGGGCCATTATCTGCAAGTGGAAGGATCACTCCATCATCAACTGACCATGCACGGAAGCTCCTCACAAAATTTCCAACTAGGCAGTCAGAACTTAGTCAAAAGAGCAGGCAAAAATCCAAGGATCCAGGTGGACCATCCAGCAGGACAACCATCCAAACCATGCTTCAAAAGGAGACAGTCAATTGGTTCAAGAGGAAGAAGATAAAGGTGCTGGAATAGCCCAGTGAATCACCAGATTTAAACTCAATAGAGCATTTATGGAGGGAAGTGAAGGTCAAGCTCCACCAGCATGCTCTCTGGCATCTTCAAGAATTAAAGACTGTCTGTGTGGAAAAGTCCCACCTGAACACTGAAAGATTTGTTTCTTTATACAAGAAGTGTGTTTGTAATGACAGCTTCAAGACGCTGTCATCACAAACAAAAGCAACAAGTATTACATTTCAATTTTCAATACTTTTTTCTTGTGTTATTCCACTTACTGCACATAATGTTTTTTAGGGATTGCAATGTTAGATTGCTATGTAGTTTTATTGAGTAAATACATGTCAGGTCTCAGTTCCATGTGAAAATCTGCGTTGGAAATACATTTCATGAAAAAATGAATGGGTTGCTGCTTTGTCTCTCCTATAGGGTAAAGGTAGAAGACCTGTGATGGCTGCAAGTGATAAATTGATCTCTGGAGTGTAGGACTACTCAAACGACAAGGAAAACACATTGGCATGCATCGTGCTAACAAATGACAGGCACACATTGCACTGGGACACTGGTTTATTTCAAGGAAATGTCTTGTCAAAGTAGACATTGTTTAGACAGGCTGAATGGAGCAAGGTCATACTTATACTTATGTGTGTATGTGTGTGTGTGTGTGTGTGTGTGGGGGGGGGGGGGGAGGGGGTGCTGAACATCCATATATCAAAAAGTAGGTTGTCACATTTTCACATCTAATACAAAATGCAGGAAGAGGCCCCAGGTTATGAGCTCGATAGTTTAAAGTTAACTGACACAGACAGATATTTAGGCACATGTTCAGCTGACACAGACAGTGCACATGTGACATGAGCCGTGGCACAGATGGTACCTAATAACTGATTGGCACACAGGAAACAAGGATACAGTGAGTGCCCTGGTGTAGGACACTTGTTGAGAGAATACTGCCTGTTTTAAATTTACCCACAAGAACCACATTTCTCCAGATAGTCCAGGGATTTGAAATAGTACATGTTGCTTGCTAGTCTGGGACATATTGATTAACTAAACCAAGCACAATTAACAGGTTTACTTCTGTACATGCAGACAACCAGCCAATCAAACTGATCATGGGTTCCTTCAAATTCACTGAAATGCATCCAGATTTCCCTCACTTGTGTTTTTTCCTCACATCTTAGTCCCTCCCACTGAAGATGGGAGGAGAGATGCAAGAAGAGAGAAATCAACAAAACTTGGTTTAAGAAAAATGAGACATTCTTTCTTCCAGCATCTGAGGGGATGTCAGTCTTTGATGACTGTAGCACAGTTGGATCAGTCTGTCACTGGCTCCGATTTAATGGCTCCGTAGCGACTTCTGATGCTTTGCTGATATATGCACTGTTGACATAATAATAAGTGTGCACAGTTACCTCTGCCAGCAGAGCATTTTTTTTAAAAACTATTTTCAACAAATATATTACGCCTTTGAACAAGGATACATTGTGCAACACTTCTCGTGTTGCGTAGTACCAACTGTGAGCAGAGTGTCACTGAAGTGTTGAATTGCTGAAAAGTTTACGTTTTAAAATTGAAATCTTGCTAAATTGCACAATGCAGCCAAGATATATTTAGCTGCAGCCAGCAGCTTTATAGCTTGTTCTGTTAAATGGTTGCTGATTTGGTTCAAAAAAATTTCCCCAACCTTTGGCAGACACTGAAATTTGTCATGGGGGTCAAGTGTTTGTGAGGTTGTGTGTGTGTGTGTGTGTGTGTGTGTGTGTGTGTGTGTGTGTGTGTGTGTGTGAATTCATAAGACAAATTTTGCTATTTCTTTCTTGCAAATTGATGCTTGTTTAGTCATAGCTTATGTCAATTTACCAGTGGATACATTTGGTTACCAATAACTGAAACACATTATTGCATATTAAAAAGAAAACTGATGATAAACTGCATTTTGGCTTAGCAAAATATAATACATAGTAAATCTGGTCAAGATGAAACTAGTTTTCTATCTTTTCAAATCTTTATACAGTGCTTGTCAACAGCAGGTCTGAAATTAAGTCATTTTTCGGGCAAGACCACTTTGGCCTTTTAGAAATCCATTGGGGCATCAGAGCCAAAACTAATGATGCAATAGCAATAAGTGATAATTATATATTATGTAAATAAGTAAACTGCAACCTGAATGTTTGACTTTTCCACAAAATGCTGTCTGATTTTTTTTTTTTTTTTTACAATGTGAAAAACTCATTATATTAATTATTATTGTTTTATTTTAATGACAAAATAAAGTCTGTGAATGGGCTCTGGGTGCCTCAGATTAATCTGAACAAGTTTCAACACCCATGCAACTATAAGCATTTGAGTGTGAGTTCACAAGTGTGTCACATGACCTAAAAACACTTTTTTACACGTTAAACACACTAATGAGAAACTTCTCAAGGAGGCAAGACTACCAGTCTCTTCTCACCACTGGATACACTGCTGGCACACAGCAGCTGACAGAAAGAGAAGATAATATACAGAGAATTATTAACTGTTTCTGGTTGAATAAATGTTAAAGCTACATATAAAAGGGAAGCTAAAGAGCTTTCAAGTTTCATCAGAAGTCACTGATAACACCATCAAGCACATCATGGGAAAGTAGTTCAAAAATGTGCATGCAAAGGGCAACCATTTACTGCTTACTGCTGATGGAAACTGCAGTTTCTCAGTCAGCTTCATGACGTAGTCACCTGGAGTGGTTTTGAAGCAGTTCCCACATGCTTTGCACTTGCTGGCTGCTTTTCCTTCACTCTGTGGCCCAACTAATCCCAAAGCATCTCAACTGGATTCAGGTTGGGTGATTGTGGAGGGAGGGTCATCTGATGCAGCACTACATCAATCTCTTGGTCAAATAGTTCGTACATAGCTGAGAGGTGTGTTTTGGATCACTGTCCTATTGAAGAACAAATGATGGTCCCATTAAGCCATGCTGCTTAAAATGTGCCTTGAATTTTGTATAAATCAGCAACAGTGTCACAAGCACCTTCTTTGCACCTCACAAAGACCTGGTGGTCAGAACCTCACAACAAAATCTCAAACCTAGACTCATCAGACCAAAGTACAAATTCCCACTGGTCTGATGTACAGTCTTTGCGTTTCTTGGCCCAAGCAATTTTCTTCTGTTGGTCTCCCTCTGTAGTGGTTTCTTTGCAGTAATTCAACCATGAAGGCCTGATTCACACAGTCTCCTCTGAACAGCTGATGTTGAGATGTGTCGGCTACTTGAACTCTGTCAAGCATTTATGTGGGCTCTAATCTGAGGTGCCGTTAATTGGCGATTTCTGAGGCTGTAACTGTAATGAACTTATCCATTGCAGCAGAAGTAACTCTTGGTCTTCTTTTCCTGGGGCAGTCCTCATGAGAGCCAGTTTCACAATAGCATTTGATGGATTTTGCAACTGCACTTGAAAATACATTCAAGCTTGCTGAAATTTCCCCACTGACTCACTTTCATGCATTTAAGTAGTAATGGGCTGTTGTTTCTCGTTACTTAGTTGAATGGTTCTTGCCATAATATTGATTAATACAGTAGTCAAATAAGGCTCTTTAATGTGTACGAACACTCTGTACAACACAACTGATGGTCTCAAAGACATTAAGGCAAGAAATTCCACAAATTATCTTTGACAAGGCACACCTGTTAATTGAAAACCATTCCAGGTGTCCACCTCATGATGCTCATTGAGAAAAGGTAGTAAATAGTAATAGTGTGTAAAACTGCCATCAAAGCAAAAGGTGGCAACTTTGAAGAATCTAAAATACAAAACATAAGTTGCTTTGTTTACACTCAACTCATCCTCATCCCTAAATGACTGAATGTGTCAAATGACTGAATAGGTCGATTGCCAATGACTTCCAAAACGATGACTGTTGGATAGTACACACAGGCCAGTATGCCATAAGCGGACCTCCATCATACCAAACCTTTGTCCTCACATGGTTAAAGTCATGAAATGGTTGCAATTGGTTTTGGCTTAGGCACGAAAGCTACTTGGCGAGGTTTAGGAAAAGATCATGGGTTACTGTGTGTTACTATTACGCATGTGACGTAACTTACATATATTATGTAAGTTAAAATAGGACTTTGCATTGCACGAAGCACACGAATAGTCTCCTTGAAAGTCTGGTGTTTGTTTGATCCATCAATCCACCCCACTGACCTCCACATGCAGACTTTGGTCTTCATACTACATCACCTGACCTCCCCTTATTCCCCATCATAATTACTGCAGCCACCACCTAACCAAAAACTTAAATATGAGTCATAATAACATGCTTGTACAGAGGACCTATACCGCTGTTACTGTTGTTGGTTACATTTTGTTGTTCACCACATAATACCACATGTGTATTTCATACTTTTAATGACTTCGGTATTAATCTACAATGTTGAGGCAAGGGAAAATAAGAAAAAACATTATATGAGAAGATGAGTCTTTTTGAGGGGTGCTATCAATGTTTATCTATCCATTTATATCTATCTGTATCTATATATAGACATTTCTATGCACATACATAGACACCTCCACAGCACCAACCTCAAGGAAATCCTCTCCTCCCTTGTTTTCCTCCAAGTTACATGGCATCTTGCAAATACTAAACCATGCAGCATTATAGAGAGCGGAGTCAGGGAATGAGTGTTAATGACTGAGGTGTATTTGTCAATCAAGCCTGACACTCGTATGTGCATGGCTCTACATATCCTCCCCATGGGAGTATCATATAAGGACATGCATTCTGTATACTTACACAGCATAGGGCTATGTGTTCTCACTGGTGCAGATATGTCTGTCACTGCCTCTCTTGAGGCTATACCTGGGAGGAGACCATCTGTTTATTTTGTCCTGACATCACCTCTGCTTACAATAATTGAGAGGCCTATATCTTCTGAAAAGGTAAAAAAGTGACTTTGCAATAGATCATTTGCCTATTTTCTTGTTATTTCAACATAGAGAATAGTTACCCACCTTATCATCTTTTTTTTTTCTTTTTTTTTAAAAAACTGGGTACTATAAATGTAATGGACTGTAAATGGTAAATGGACTGTATTTATATAGCCCTTTTCTAGTCTGACAACCACTCAAAGCACTTGTACAACACAAGTCTGCATTCACCCATTCACCTGCTCATTATGAGCACATTATCCATTCACACACAATCACACACCAATGGCACACCATTGGGAGCAATTTGACATTCAGTATCTTGCTCAACGATACTTCGACATGTAGAGTTCCGGGGCCAGGGATCGAACCACCGAACCTCTGATAAGTGGACGATCTACCTCCGATCTATGTCCTGAGCCACAGCCGCCACTGTAATAATATGCTTTATGCTCCACAGACTTATGGTAGGGGTCGGTCCATCGACCACTAGTCCATGTGGACTAGTGGTCGAACAGTAGCAGCCTTAACAAAGCAAAGTCCTCATGGGCATCATGTTTCTCATCGTTTCTGTCGCCCACATATCATGGTGTGATTGTGTACATTTTCATCACCATCCCACTCACCCTACTGTTGTCAACTCAACAGATTCAGATTTGCAGATTCCCAGCATAATTATAAAAAAATCATAATATGGCCTTAAATTTACTACATTTTAAAAACCCTTAATTTCTCTATGTCCATGAGTGTATTGTCAAATGCAGCAGAAATAGAAGAAACCTTACTTAGTGCATCAGAACCTCAGCCAGATTGAGACAGACTGATACAAACACAGATTTTTTTTTTTTTTTAAATGCTTAAATAACCTACTGAATCATTAATTACCTTTAAGGAAATGTCACACAGCATTTGGGTTATTATTATCATTATTATTACTGCACCTTCTTACAAATAGGAATAATTCTTTTCTGTAGATACACATCATGCACTGGCTTGTATAACGCCAAAGCTATGTTCTTTTAAAAGGAAACACATTCCTGCTGTCATAGAGATAGTCATTATGTAACACAAGTGGTTATCTTGAATTTGAAATGGATGATGTCCCTACTCTTAAAAAGACCTCTATTAGCCTGCCAAAAAGTGCAAAGATTGGCAAAGATGATGGAAAATGAATATCAAGTGCAATACATCATTCTTGTCTGGCTAGCGATATGGCAATCCCGGGTGGAAAATTAATTTGATTTCCACTACAGCCTGACATTGTAAGATGAGCAGCAGGAGCAATCTCTGTATTTTCTGCCAGTACAGATCATCACAGTGTCAAGAGTCTCAGATTTTTAAAATATTTTCCTATTTTTGTGTTTTCTCTGTTTCTCTTTGTTTTTTGAAATATAGGGTTAACCCTTTTTTAGTTCTGGCTCTCAATAGGACTGAAGGTTAACGTGGCGATATTATTATGTTTGTAAGTGAAAGCACTTTCATATTCTACCTTTTCTCAAAGATGCCTGGATGCTTGGATAGTCGGGACATTTGATGCAAATGAAATCTTGCAGGCGATACAAGAATTGCAAAAGATTTTAAAAGATTTTACACAACATCAAATACACACTGCAAAGGATGTCATAGCAAGATGTGAACCTCAGCGTTCAGTCATAACATTGAAATATTCCAGTGTTTATCACTATGTTTGAGCCAAAGATTACAACCTGAACCACATATCCTGTTCACAATGTCACTGTGTGCAAAGTTTGTTTGTGCTTAATATTGGCAAAGTATCAATAAACCTGTGAAATTAGAAAAACTTGTGTACTAAAGAGACTCAGCACAACAACCCCATGAGTGATCATTCTATGTGTGTGTGCGCTTGTATTTGAGGTAGAGATCACAAGGCATAACAATACCAACAAGCTGTTGTACATTACACAATCTGCCTAAAGCTATACCTATAACAGTAAATATATGTGAAGGCAACAAATACTGTATCACTGCCAATTCCCAATTAACTTCAAAAAACTCACTTGTACAGCACCAAAAAATGCCAACAATGGAGCTGCCGCACCTTGCAGTAAATCTTGTTTACCAGTCCAGTTTGTTTTGTATTGAGTCCTGACTGACATGTGTACTGAATATAGATATCTTCTTTCTTTCTCACTAATTTACATGGTGAAACATTCAGTCAAAATGGGCACATCTCTCTTGTTATACTCCATGCATTGCTTGACACTATACAGAGGTCGACAAATTGCCATTCTCTGAACTCTGAACTGGCTAATTAATGACCTGTCAATCACACAGCAAAGGCAACACCCAGGCAAGAGTAGAAATTTATATTTAGAGAATTCTTTATCAATGACGAAACAACGGGCAACTGCTCAAAGTTGCAAGTTTGTACCAGGAAATACAGATGATAAAGGTAACAGATATTTATGAATAATTCTATCTCCAGCATTGATGAAAATGTATTGCCAGGGGAGCATTAGTTCCACTACTGCTCACTGAACAGACACCTTATAGTCACGACTCATGCTAGTGAAGCTTTCTATTGCAATAATTCACCTCCCCATCCAGTTTATTCAAGAAGCTCAGTAATTTTAACATGGTTATCTGGAACCAGTTGCACAAGCATACACTGTAGTGGGTGCCATGGGCTAAAGGAATATAGCTTCTTATGCAGTTGAGTCTTATCACAGCTTCAAGAATCTTGCGCATGCTGGAATGATAGTAGGTGGTCATGCCACCAGTTAAGGCAAATCATGAGTTTGCATTTGATGTCGGGATTGCATCATGTCTCTGCCAGAGTTTTTCCACCAGTCCATTTTACAAAGATTTCCTCATCAGCTATAAACTTTGGAAATAGTATACTGAAATCATAGAAAGCAGTGTGCATATGTATGACACTGGTACAGAGTGACAGAGAGAGGGATGACCACAATAATTATAGTTTATCTTCAGCTAGCCTTAATAGCTGTGCATATTACTGTTGAACAAGTTTGCTACTTTGAGCCAAGCTGAAATGCATGATGAAAGAGACAATTAGCACTTACATAATCAGAGAGAAACATATCAGCAAACCCAAAACAGCAGAGACGTATTGGAGAATTTATTTTGTGGGCAAATTAAATCAGTCCTCTAGACTGGTCCTTCTGAGTACCTCAGAACCCAGCTCTCATTCAGCAGACAACATCTCAAGGTCTAATCATGCCAGTCCCACAGCCTGCAGTCAGGGAGAGCCACTCCATTCACATGGTTCTTAAACTGCATCTGTGACACTAGAATCCCCAGGGCGTGCTCTCCACAGATGCTGCTGCCAGACTAGCTCTCCCGTCTACAGTCCCTATTTGGAAGGAAGAGATATGCAAAGAAAAAAAAGAACAGCCTTCTTTATATCCTTGACAGCTCATTACCACGGAAACAACCCTGGCCTGGCATCACTGGCCAGCCCCTCTCACGAGAGGAAACACACAATAAAAAGGGATTGTTGAAGAGGAATGAGAGCGCAATATTACATGCACAAACTGGCCCTTTAATTAAAATATGCTTATGTGGAGGTCTGCTATATTTTGGATGCCATCAACCTCCACACGTGTGGCAATAACACTCAAATGTGGTTGAGGGCAGAACCAGGTGCAAGAGAGTGTCTGACATACTAGATAAACATAACAATTCTGGCATGAGTGGCATCACTTTATGGGTCCTATCAGTGGTTTGGCACACTCACCATTTAAAATGTTTTTGTTCTTTGTTCAGGAGAAGAAATAAAGTAACAAGGGAATAGAGTAGACAGGTGGGAACGACTTAACTGGATTCAGTCCGAGCACAGTGCTTTTTTTTTTTTTTTTTTTTTTTTTTTTTTTTACACACATGCAGAGAACTTAAACATTGACTATGTCTGGCCAAACAATGAAATATCTGTTTAATCATCCTTGATCAATACAAGCCCGTAAGTATAGAAAACAGCTGCAAAAACAACTGTAATCCCTTCTGTTTGTGGAAAACTGCTGAGAACTGTTATAGGATGGAATGGGGTCACATTTCCAAAATAAGGAAAGTCAATATTCTTTGCAATGTGCATGTTTTCTCACAACATAATATTTTAAAATGGGACAGGCGACAAGGTGAAACCCACTGGGAAAACTACAGTAAATAGCATGTTTAGACTGGTAGATTGTTCATGGTCGTCTTCTTTTGACTTGCTTTGACTAATGTTGTACGGCTATGGTCTCCGCTTGTTGAGGTTTTGTACTTTCACTCAGTTTGAGTGATGGTGACGTGTTCTTTAAGGTCTATTCAATCAATGTCTTTTCAACTTCTAGTTCTTATCTCAATCATGTTGAGCTGGTTTAATCTATTACATTAGCTTGGCTCTGAATACTTCTTCAGTTGATAGATATTTTGTCCATCAGTAGTTTCACACGTGTCTAGCATTAGGGTTTTTGGGGCTAAGTGATGCTGTAGAGATACAGTACAAGGTACAAATCATCCAGCTTGAACGCTGAGTTGTACTTGGAGATGTTGCTGGCCAAGGATGATGTAGACTCCATATGACACGCTTGAAGTTATTTAAAGCACACATTCGAAGACTTTTTGTTCGTCAGTGGACTCAGTCTGTCTGTAAGATCAACAGATGCAAAGATTTTCTTCATAGCTTTGAGCAAGTAACCATGAGTGTATTGTTCAGTTGTATTCAGTTACATTTCCAATGACACTCATTAAGTGAAATCCATAGCCTGATCGAATGCTCATGTATCTGTAACAGAACCAGTAGATAAGTTGCAACACCTTATGGCAAACAAATTATCCGTTTAAACTTATTTTGAGTCATCAGGACAGTAATGTTAATTTGATGTTGTTTTTTTTAGCAACACAATAACTATGGTGTATTATGAATACAGAGCATAAGGAGTAAGCATAAAGGGTAGGGGAAAAGTGTCCCAGTTGGGGTGATCACACACTTAAGCAACCATAGTGGGCAGCTGAGAGATACAGAAAAAGCCCATTTTTTTCACCCTAAATCCTGACATATGACACACCCCTCACAGAGCATCAGTTGGCCTGAGGGGGCTGACTGAAACCTGGGATATGAGATTTCCCAAACTCCCAGTCGGTGAACAGGAAACAAGACAGGAAAACAAGATCATGGCGGAGTGGAGTGGCACAGGACACACAACATAAGTAAGGGAAGACTTCTGCTTTCGGCAAAGAGTGAGGGACAGAGAGGCTTAATGTCATTGCACCACCTCTATTTGACTGTTATGGTGGAGCAATAGAAATCACAGTGTGTGAAGTACATTTGAAATACAAAGGTAATACTACTTTGTTCCAACTGGCTAAATATATTCTACTCACATGTTCCTTTTGATGCAGGCATCAATTTTCCATCTATTTTATAACATGTTTTGATTGTACTGGCAACATTATGCATTTACATGGAAATAGCATATGAAATAGCTAACAGTATCCATTGTGAAAGATATATTCTGGTTATGGTGGAGAATGGCAAGCATGTGAAATCCATGAGCTGCTCTGAAAAACGGTTGGTTTGGGAACGGGCCAGTGTCTGCCATTATCGACTATATAAAATAGGCAAAGGCTAAAATAATAATAGCCAGCTGGAACTCATCTTAGTCAGAGTACACTGGAGGGATAAAGTGCTACTGGTCTGGATGGAGAGTGCTGAGGACCTAGAGCAATCTGTATCTCATAGATAAGCTGATTGTTGCCTGTGAGCCTCATAGCAAGCCAGGCGATACGGCGATGAAGTAAAGTCAAAACAAATGCTGGAAAGATAGAACAAAAACATCCAGAACATCACTGAAAAGAGGGTCGATGAGAGGGCCAACGAGGCTCCACAAAGGCCCATTTTATCCTAGTAGTCATGGAAGGTCAAGCTCCATGGCAGCAACACAGTGAGGATAACAGGGCTGATAAGGGAGCCAATGGCCTCGAAGAAAAAGTCTTGATCTTTGCAACAGCCTTGATAAACAAGGCCATGTTGTTGTTGTTGTTGTCGTTAGGAATATATGATTCAATATTGGAAGAAGAATCTAATACCTATCTTGGTCATTGACTCTGCTTTCCAGATTCATATGTTCATTAATGCCACGTGCATCGGGCCCATTTATGTCATAAAATGATTTAAGCAGCAGAATGAGGCCATTTGTATATTTGGGTGACATTTGTTGACTTTTTAGTCTACATTTTGAGACGTAAAGGTTTGTACTGAATGCAGAGGGTGTACTATTGGCTCATTTCTGAATCAACATGCATACAAAAAGCTAAGTTGTTAGTTAACTTCTATTAGATGCTGTTCTTTCTACATCAGTGGCAAAATTCCCAGTATGTTTAAGTAAAGAGGGTGTTGAGACCTGAATTTATACAGTATTTCATCATTTTTGTGTGTTTCTTGTCACAAACTTATCTACAGAGAGTGCTGCCGTTGGCTAGCACTGTCAGCAGTGTGATGCATGCCTTCACTCTTCATATTCCAAAGCTCCCACCCATATTTATGAGCCAAATGTCATGAACTTGTATCTGAATTTTATTTCATGGGGAATCAAAATCTCTCATGTTGGCAGGAAGTTTTAACTGCCAAAGGGATATGTTTAGTAAATAGCAACAGCCAACATCTGGCCCTCTAACTTTAATTAGCCTCAGCTTACAGTAGGGCTTTCTTTTATGATGAAATGATCTTTATAAATTTTATGATATTTTTTCTTCTCTTTCCTTTATTTTCTTTTTAAAAAAAGGCCATAAAATTTCTCATTTGAGAGATATTAAATTTTGAGATGATGTCCAGACCGATGAGAAGTCAAACAGACCAAGAGTATTTAATATAGCATCAGGCAGCTCAGTTGTTAGGTATTCAATATTTGTTTTTTGTGTTCTGTGCTCACAGTCCATTCTGAAAATCAGCTCTCATCTCGAAGCTGAAAATCTTTGATGTCTTTGAAATGATGGATGTTGTGTAGTGTTGTGGGGTGTGATGGTTCAAGACCATCTTTTATCTTTTGACAGACTAGTTCTCTATAATAGAGAATGTCAGGATTAACTGCTGTGGAAGTAAAATCATTAGTTATCATTTTACTCAGCTCTATATATTTGCTTATTCTATTTTCTGTATCACAGTGACCTGCAAAATAGGCCCCACTGACTGAGGCAAGATGAAAAACAGAGGTTTTGTGAAGCATAAGCAGAGAATGCAGTAAGTCCGTGTGTTGAGGAATATGAGGCAGTGTGATCACTGCATGTTCAGAACATGCCTTTGTGGCAATTGGCCAGATTTTGAGGCCAATTAAGATATATTCAGTGCATGCATACTTTATGGCTCCTTGCCAAATGGGCAAAAATTGGGCAACTTTGGAAAGTTGCAAATCATAAGAAAGTTCTCTGAAAACTGTAAAAACTGTATTTTGTGGAAAACATTTTGAGCTGTCTGTTGACTTTTCCTGACCTTAGTTTTAACAAAGTTGCCTCTCCTTATTGTAGCTACAATAAAAATGACCTTTTAAGCTTACAATCGTGTGTGTGTGTGTGTGTGTGTGTGTGTGTGTGTGTGTGTGTGTGTGTGTGTGTGTAGTATTTGATGTGTTTTTGAGTGCATCCAAACAATTTGCATGACACTACTTTCTCCTAACACACAAAGAAAGTACAGTTCAGTCCAAGTGGGCCATTAACACAAAGCACGTTACTGTATGAAGAACTTCCAATGCACAAGCTTTTGTTAAACATGCTGCTCTTGTGTTCTGTAAAATTGAAATTGGAGGGTCAGCTAGTTGTTTGCTGAGGGGATCTTTAAGTATAGACATGAGAAGGTTGGGTCAAACATGATTTTTAGAAAAAAATGTACTTGATTTTGGAAGTATACACAATTGCCCTTTAAACTTTGAGAGGTAAATTACATGTAAATAAAAAAAAAAAAACATACCTTCAAATTACGCTATTCATTGTTTCATATGGACTTCAGATGGGGAATGGTAGGGGAGACACAGGCTCTGTTCAGTGGACTGCAGCTTACACAGGCTGTAGTTGACCTTTAAAGACAGTGCAACAGCTATCGTTACAACTGGATGCTACCTTTTTTCCTGAGTCAATGTACCCACCAGGTCCCTTTCCATGAGATGGAGAGGTTCTGCTGCATAGAGTAGAACTGATTGACAGCTGACAAAATGTTTCTTTTACCTCTGCTGGATAATATTCATTTTTCTTTTTAATTTGTCGCTTCTCAGTCAAACACTTCATTCACAGTTATGATGGAAATGTTAATGTAAAACAATCACCGTTGTATTGACAAACATGGAGTATAGGCTGTTGAGCATACCAACAATTATTACTGTAAAAAAAGCTACAATCAGCTGCAGATAACATTTCACTTCATTGTGTCATAATTGGAGAGGCTTCTGACATTTGCAAAAAATACACATTACATTCCCAGAGGCTACACTAGTGAATTATTATTGAATGTGAAGTATTCCACCTCATTACTTTGAAGATACGAACTCAACCACTTGCGAATGTCAGCTCCTGTACCAGAAAAATGATAATGGCCCGCTTTTGTCTTCTCCAATATGTCCAGCAAAATGGCTGCAGTGAAACTTTTTATATGCTTTAACGAGAACACTTTTGATTCTGCTCGCCCACGCGCTGTAGAAGCAGACTCGATTTGGTAACACTCTTAGGCAGGTAGTGTATTTTAGAAGTTTTTTTTTTTTTTCTGTTATATAATGTATTGCTTTCCATCTCTACACCTTTGTAAATGGGGTTACTTCATCTTATAATAATTTAATAATAATAATAATAAAAATCCCTTTACTTCCTGACAGCAATTGATAAATCAAATGCTACGGACCAAATCAAAATTTGATTTGATTTGTTCATTTAATGAACAGAGTCTTCCAAAGGGCTAAGTGGGTATATTGTGAAAGCTATAGCGAGTAGTCACACAGGAACGGCAGAGACAATGCAACCAAAATTTCCCAATGCTAATATGCTAGCTTGACAGCTGTGAGTGCTAATAATAGCCGTGTTCGTTGTTTACAGTCATTTTAATAATGTTAGGTGTTGTCTTATGTGGGGATGAGACATCAGCCGAATGCAGTTAGGGATGACAATGATGCATTGCACTCCAGTACACACCCCCTGAGCCGACAGACTCTGGTTCAGCAGCTAAGCTGGTAGCACAGTACACACAACCAGGCTGGGCGGAAAGGTACCTTCATGACAGCTATTTTGCTTGTGTTTATATGATTGTGGCATTTAACAGAGTTGTTTATTCATGTATTTATTAAAATAACTGGTCCTCAAGCCTCAAGTCAGGCAGGGCGCGCTCATTTGTTTCGGGGGAGTGGCTTTGAAGAGAGGCATGAAAGGAGGGGATAGGATTTTTCGGTTGCATAATTTCACAATCCAGCTTACTCTTGCTGGGTCCTCCAACATTACCATCTCCAGCTTTAAACATATCAGAATATTGGAGGCACAACCATGGCAGAGAATTATGTTTTTTTAAAGCCCGATTTGTGCATTTTATTCAAGCAGGTGTCCACTCTTCTCTTTATTTCAAATGCATCTTTGCTGGTTGACGCCTAAGGATATTGGTGATGGAGGTTCATATCCAGCACCTCTGGCACTATTGCAGGATCCACAGCCTGACTGCTACTCAACCTGCCTTTATCTCCTATCTGTTTCGAGCCTTTTCTTCTCTACGTCAGTCTCAGTCTGACTTTCTCTGTCCACTGCCTGTCACACAATTGTATGTCTCACAAAAAAAGACAACTCACTCAAAGCCTCTTGTCCTCTATGACTCATTAACTATCTTTCTCACTAGTACTAAGTGGAGTTATTGTTATGTGTATATAAACTTCAGCAGTATTAAGTGGTGTAGTCAGCAGATAGCGGGCCAGGAATATCATTACAACTGATTTGAAACTAGACCTACATTACTAAATTTCTCTGTGTATTGTGCCTATTGAAGGGCACTGAATTTAATTACATAAAGTGTGCCACAAGCAATAACCAGATACCTGGTATATCATTTTCCAGTTATTTGAGTGGTTTGGGAGCACAGTTTGAAAACATTTTGTACTACCATTTGGGTTATCTTCAGGGGTTGATTTTTCTAGCATCTGGCACATTTTTTACTGCAATTTTGTTAGCTGTTGTTTCTAAGGCAATCAGAATAATGCCTCAAGCTGTTAGGAACAATACTAATAAGGGCAGAACAAAATGGACATAAATTAGCACATAGAAAATAAGTCAGTTCTCATATACCATAGTGCTCACATAGAATTCAGTTTTTGGCAGCCGACCCAAAAAGATTTGCTTCCACTCATTTTATTCTATTTTATTTGGATTTTTCTCTCTTTTAGAAGCCGTCCTGGAAATGCAGCTGACCGTTCATGCTCAATGTGCTCAGTGTTGTTTGCAGTGTAGCCAACTTGTCCACTATACAGTCCACAGTTCAATCCCACAATGTTCTGTTACATTGCGGTGACATGCTTACTGGATATCTTTTATGTGATCTGCTGGAAGTACAACAACAGTCTTTGAGCTGTCCTCAGCTGGCTGCTCTGGACAAGTCTTGCTTTACCTGATTTCTTTTCATATTGTCAGAAGCAGACAGCCATTTTCATAAACATATGCACCAATTACAAAATCCATTAATATCCATCATGTTCTGTCATAAATCATATAGCTGGCCAGTCAGTCTGACTGTAATTATTGCTGAGCAAGAAGCAGAAGTCTGTGATTAGGTTTGGTCATTATTTCCCCCCATGTGATTAATCTCAGCTTTGAAATAATAAATGGGGAAAATGAACCAGTTTTATGTCAGTAGGTTTGTAATTGTGAATTTGAGCGTGACATATTATTGAGCAAAGTTTTGACAGAAATCTGTTTCTGTCAGTCTTCTCTCTCCCACTCCTCTATGTCTGTGACAAATACAATGATCAATGCTTTGACATGTTGTTGTTTGTATCAGAGCATCTAAAAATATCATGAAACCTGCAAATGTCAAATTGAAATCCAACCATTTCCCTGGGTCTCTCTTCACTCTAAAGTATTTAAAATACCTTTGCCGAATATCAGAATAGGAGAAAAAACATTTCCCCATGAGAAAAAGACATCATATAATAACTTTGGTTTAATGAAATTCATTCATTTTACCTGTAATAAAAGCTATTTCCACATTATATCACAAGTTCTTGTTAGTAGCACTTCTCCTACTGTATATTAACCTCTGTGTATTGCCACAATTATTCCCTATACCAGAGGATACTTTTATTTTCCATTGAGATTACAAGTGTGGATGCATGCACATCATATTAATTCCCTGCTTTGTTTGAACACTCATTAAAGCAATTTTGCCAGCTCTTGCTGAAATTATACACGCTCTTGTGAATTATTTGTGCATCACACTTTTCCTTCAAGCTCCAGTGAACAGGGGATATCTTAAATACTAATTGTTAAAGGTTCATGTTATTTCCACTTAGTACCAGGAAATCTCATTTGGATGCTATGAACCCCATTCAACAGAGGTCCTAATTCAAATTCAGAATGTAGATTTCTCATCATTGCAGATGGTTGTATACTTTAAATCTTATTGATCTCTTTGTTCAGCAATTTCTCTTCATTATGGGAATAATCAGATTTACTAGGGCTGCGTATATGAGATTAAAAAATATCCCTCACCTTCCAACTGCAACACGTGGGGCCTTTTTGCACAACATTGGCTCCCAGACAACGCTGAGTAATGTCTTTTGGCACACGCAGTTTTAGGGAAATCAATTTTTGCACAATAACTAGCCCAGGCAAGAATCGGCCCTGTGGAATGAAGGAAAGCATATTACTTCTAATGCAAACCCTATTATCACAGACACACAGTCATACATTATTTAGTGAATGCCAGTTTCACAAGGCTGGTTCAAAAACAAACATGAATTATTCATCCATACCCAGATTTTCTTGGTTTTCTGAATGTAATTAATATTAAGAACAATCAGCTCATCACAAATCAAACAGTGCAGCTTTTAATCTAATGCAGCAAGTTTCAGAGAGAGAAGACAATGACAGAATTTCATGACCACTATGCCTAATGGTGCTCCATCGCTGGTGCTCATTCATAGTGAAGGGGGAATCCTGCAGGTTTATTGATTCAAGTTCAGGTTAAAGGTTTAGCTATTATTCTGCAGCTGAAAGGGGATCACCCATTTCGCCCCAAGATCAATGAAGAGCCCGCAGCTATAATTACCCTGCACTTGATGATGATGTTATTATTACTATGGCATGCACTGGTGAAATTGATTATATAGTCCCACAAATGCATGTCAGCACACTCCGAAATATAGCCACTGTTTCCCTGTATAAAATGTGTAATAACAGATACCAGTGCTCAAAATGTTTTCCTTTTTATGTTTGTGTTTTGTTTTTTTTATGCAATTCATGAAGCTCAGCTAAGCATGCAGGTGACATAATGTTTGATTAAATTCATTTTCTGGAATTAGTTTCAGTAAAAACAGGTATTACTGTAAGTAGTGTCTGCAGCTGGCAGTGCAACTGCTCGTCAAATCTTCACACCAACAAACAGCTGTTTGCCAAATTGTCCCAACAGGCCACTGTTAATCAACAATCATGATCACATGATCAGAATTTTAAAAAGTAATGGGATTTGTCATACAAGGCTCAAATGGTTACAATTGCTGATTTTATCTGGCATGGTAATTACTGGTTTTAGAATATGTGTTATTCATAGTCATTTTGAATGATTTGCTTTAACTTCAGCACACTGGCATTATTCTTGGAAATCAGTCCAAATGAAGAATAGGATTTATAGCAACTAGCAGTGCTTTAATGGAGACTGGAATTGCTCTAACTGTTGTCTAAATGTCACAGGCCACAATCCAGATGCCGACTCAGGCAAGCAACTCCTGGGGGGAGCATGATAAAGGTTGCAAATGTCAATTATGTCAGATAAAGTTTGGAATAGTAGATTTCTGTTATCTCTGTTTAGTTCTTCCATTGAAACACATACACAGAAAAACTGGGCTGAACTGACCGGCATGTAAGAGAGGACTTACAAACAAAACTCGTCTCCTCCAGAATTCTCTCTACTTTGTGTTGAGTCATCTTACCATTTCTAATTACCTGAATTATAAGTACAACTTTGTAACTCAGGCACACTATTTTTAACAGTTTCATTATTTTATTGTAAATTGTTTAAAATCCATAAATGCACATAGGACTATAATGTAAATATGTCAAAAGGCTACAACAGTAACTGGAAGTGTTACATATTTTAGCTTAAATCGCTGCAGTATCTCCAGTAGAAATGAGATAGCTTTGAACGCCTGCAGGCTTTGGCTCATGAACTCACGGTATGCACAAATCAATAGACTCAGTCTATAGACATTATGCACAAAATGAGGTGAACATGTAATATTTTGGCTTAGTCGAATGCTTGGCATGTGCTTTTACACAAGGACATGCTATGTCTTGTCATCTCATTCTACCAACCCACACTGTGTGGGCAGATAGGTCCAGCTTACAAATCAGCTGTGGCTCTTCAAGCATTTCAGATCCTCACACTTAGTGACTGCTTACAGCATGTGAGAGCACATAGAAGTCTGTGTTATTTCACTGAGCCTTGCCTGGCTGTTCTTTGCATATTAACCATTAATGAATAACAACATACATTAAGCTGTCATACTGCAACAAGACTGAGAATTTACAGCCATGCTAGCGGCTATAGCATGAGCTAAATACTACAGTCAGCTAGAGTCAATTTTGATAGTCTTTGTCCATTGGTAAATGTCCTTTTTAGTTTCTATCATGTTTAGTCAACCTCATCATTGTTTTAGTTGACCAAAAATCTTGTATTAGTCAAAGGAAACCCCAACTATCAGATCACACTGAACATTTCAGACAATCTTGTCTGACCAAAGCCATGTTTTTGTCATTACACATAAAATTTGGTATTAATTGAAAGAATACATCTAGATTTTTTTCTCATAATTGGTATGTTAAATCAAATCTAATTACCTTTCATGTAATGTGAAGGACAAATCAACTCAGCATCTTTATGTCACTAAATACATTGGTTACTAAGTTACCTGTTCAGGTGTTAGGTGCAGACTAGGCTCAGGGCTGCCAGCTTTTGGAGCGAGATTCAGTGGGCCCCTACCCCTGCCTTATGTGACATTACCAACTGCAGGGTCATCAGTCATCAGCCCTCTTCGAATTTTGCCTAAAAAGTTCAGCAGACACATTTGCAATTCTAAAGCATTTATAAATGAAAAGCCAAGTCCATAATCGTGGTCAGTGATGAATAAGAACGTTCAGTTCCCTGCATTTTCCCCTGAAAACTGTTAATTTAAGAGACAGTTCTCCTGCAGTGAATTTAGTGAATTTATGGAGTAATTTTGTTACCAAAATGAGGAGTGAGGAGGATTGGGGGGCTGAAAAAAGGTACTTTGGGGAGAATGCCAAGGGTTGGCATTAGTAACATCTACAAACAGTAAACAGTAGTTGTATGAAAAACAAATGAATGAGAAAAACATACTCAGTAGATTCCACAAAACAATTCTGTCCAGAAAACACACAGATTGTATTAAGACAGTTTCAAATAGAAGAGAAGGAAAGAAGTTTTAATTGAACCACAGTATTTTGTTTGGATTTGTCATATTTTTGTTATTGATTGTATCAGAGGTGCTTTCACACATAGGCTATTTAGCGATAAGATGACAAAGGCAGTTCATCTTCTGACACCCTGGCTGCTGAGTTAAGCTATTAACCACAATAAGAGCAGGGATAAATACCAATGCAAGATGATTTGATAATTTCATTTTCAGATTTGTAACACAAACTTCAGAGGTGGTTCTAGTGTCACATTATTGGTGAGGTCACTGATTGGTACGCAACCTGTCCTAATTGCACTCAAAGGTGTACTTTTTTATGAACACTTCAATTTGTCATAGATGTGAAATTGAAGAGTGAGGTTCAAAGCACACAAACTGTGCGCTTTAGAAAAAAAACACCTAATGTTCAGGCTTTGCCATGTGTGCAGAGAAAGCCTATTTAACATATAGAGTTATATTTCTTCATGAAGGAGTGGCTTTGAGTCTTCCTCTTATTTGCTGTGAGATTTGTTCAGGCAGCATTAGACGGGTTTGTTGTCAACCCTTTCTGATGTTAACCAAAAGCTAAATTATGTTATATGACCACATTTCAGCACTGAAATAAAATTACATTCATGATTTTGCATTATGCTAACCTAAAAACCACTTATTGGAAATCATGAGAAGTTTCAGAGAGACACGGAGCATCCCCGTAACCATAGCAACACACTGTGAGAGGAGAGGGAGACACGCTGCTGCCAGAAGAGCCACTGACTGAGATTACAGCATGCATGGGAATAAATTACAATATAATACCTTTGTGTACATTTCTCACTTTCCCTCTGATGGTTTGAATAACTCACCGCTGCACAGGGCTGCTGTTGTGCTGTGCTGCTCTGTTTAGTCTGTCTGTGTCAGTGTCCTCTTTAAGCACTGCAATGTTCTCAGCTATGAATATGTTCTTCACTGTGTGAGAAAACAGAGCACGAGTGTGTGAGGGGTGTCAACTGCATGAGTCTCACGGTCAGTGTGTGAGAGCTGGCAGTGCTGTAGGTTGTTGTTTATGATTGAAAGGCGTGTGGCTTTCAACTCGTTAGCTCACTAGTTTTAGACTGAAGTTCATACTGCTGCTTTAAGGAAACTTGCAATGTAGCTGAAATGTCAGTAATCGCCACTATAATTTCACTCAATATAACCGTCCCTTGTGACACTGACCAATGCACACGCACACACACACACACACACACACACACACACACACACACACACACTTCATTATATAACTGGCAGCTGCATGCTGCATTTATTGTCTCTCCCTCTCTCTGTTGACCTGATATGGCAAGCAATTTTGGTCAAGTTTTTATCTTTTAAACTACAGTTTCATCTCTTTTTCGTCAACAATATTGCATGAAGTTGGTGATGTCATCAACATCTTGTCTTAGTCGTGGAAAAAAAGGTCATTGACAAACATATTTAGTCATAGTTTTCATCAACAAAAGTATGCTAACATGGTCTCAATGACAATGCTAACATGTTGATGTGAAGCAGGTATGTTTATCACATGCACTGTCTTAGCTGCGTTTACACCTGTAGTTCAGCTCATTTGATCCAGACCAAGAAAAATAAAACTGTTTCACGGTTGCCCTTCAGTTGTGGTCCAGTTTGTGTTCACACTGGCTTTTTACAAACAAACCAAGAGCAGTAAGCATGATGTTACACAAACCAAAAGGTAACCAGTTCACACTCCAGAGCACTCTCCTGGTTCTTATGTGTATATTAACTGTATTTTCTTAGGTGTCACAAAGAGCTCACAAAGAAATAAATGATAGTGATGGGTACAAAACGTTATCAAAAAAAAAAAAAAACGTGTCGTGAAATATTACTGTGGAGATTAGTATGGGATTGCTATGTCACATACTTTTTAATGAGGAAATGCTAAAGTACATGGAGTAAGATACAAGCACAACACAAGGCAGATATAATTGCCTCTCATTTTCTGACTGTTCAGGGAAAATCCCTGCACTCACATGCTGAAGATTATACATGTTAGCTTGGTTACCAAAAGATCTGGCAAAAATATATGCACCCCTTACAAAGAATTTCACAACCAGCAGATGGATTTTAGTTCCACTATTAACTTTGTGCTAAAATCACACATGCGCTATCACAGAAACATGTGGTTGGACTGCTTTGCCATAAAACCACAAACAAACTGCACTACAGTTTGCTTGAAAGCAGAGTGACCCAATTTTTCAGGCCAACCAAAAAAGACCAAACGAAACAGAGTTTGTTTGAGCCAACACAAACAGTTCAGTTGTCAAACACCCTTAGTTTAGCATGTCAGCATTTCAGTGCTAATTAGCACTAACCACAAAGTACAGCTGATGCTCATGGGAATGTCATTAGATTTGAATGTCATAAAATAAACCTGATGACCTGAAATCAATATAAAGTCAATACATACAGTGAACCCTAAAATCACCACTAGGCAACCACTTGCTTTTGAATATGAGAGCATCAAGGATTGGGTCATTAAGTGACTACAGTCAGATGGTCAGAATCAGACATCTGGTTGAAAGTGAAATGCTGTGAACATCGCTGCATCATATAAATGAAAACATGAAAGGTCAGATAAATTCAGCACTGTGCACACATACACATTATGCTTTGTGATATTGATAGAGGCTACTTTCAAGTGAGACAGTGATTATGAAAATGGATGGCAGAGATGGTAGAGATAGTATAAATACAGCCATTGGTAGAGCATGTTTCTGCACCTCTTGGACATTTATGCTTGACAGATTTGTCTCTTTTCCCTCTGAGTGACACAAAAATCCATGTGGCACAGTTGACACAAAGCACGATTTTGACTGACGATGTGTCTAGTCCGTGCAAGCCTCCTCCAATTTGGTGAGATACTTGCACAAACTTTTAGCTTTTTGTTCTTCCTCTTGCTTTATTGGCAGGTGGCATGTGAATGACTTCTCGTCACTGGATGTTACAGTTTATGCTCTACATACTGCCACCTGCTCTTCCGTAGGGGACTGTAGCACATGTTAAACAGGCTGTTATGCCTCCCGGATTAACGGAAACTGGCAATAGTAAATGTAAATGAGTAAATTCGGTTTATTGTCCAGTCCTATATGATAATACAAAAACCAAACAGCACACAAATGAAAACAACTGGAAATCCAGCATGAACATTGAAAAGCTGCATCACACAAACAACAAATGGTCATTTGAACCTCCATGTTGACATGCTGAAAAAGTGTAACTACATGCACTGACCACTGTGTTGAGTCGGTATTTAGTCTTGGATCCTGTCATTATAGACATATTTCTTTCCTGTTGCAGTATACTTGGCCAATTAAAAGGATATTCACTTGTTGAGTTGAATCTCTTTATGATGTTTAACCAGTTTGTTGGCATCATTAGACCTAAAAATATAAATTTCCAAAATCCAATGCAGAAGAAGCAACACAAATCCCGACTCTGCCAAAAAATATACATGAATGCATGAAATATTGAATGACAACACAGCTTGCACTGCCTCTTAAGACTTCCAACCAAAACAGAAGTAGGACTTTCTTACAGAAAGAGAATTACTTATCAGCAGTGCCTTGTGCTACAATCCAATTATCTTTCATTCTCAGGCAACTTTCTCTAACAGATTAAATCAACATTTAAACACAATTCCTTAACATTTTATTCCAAAGTAACAATACAGATAAGGGCATGTTGTTTAACAGACCTTTTTAATGAAAAATTCATAACAAGGCCATCATCTGAAAGCCTAACGCCCTACAAACATGACAAAGTGCAGCCTCATAAAAGAGGCCCCTGCTCAACTCTTAAATTGGCTACTGACACACTGAAGACTGGTAAACCTGCTGAACCTGTATTGCAAAGTCTCTCTGCAAAGGCTAAACTGAAGCAATGCTAGCTCATGGTTAGCTGGTGGTTGGCACTACCGCTCAGTGGGTTTACTGCATCAGGAATTTCTGTGGTACCACCTTGTTTTCTTGGTCAAAAATGAGACAGGTAACAAACTGAACAAGAGGGGTGACAACTGAACAATGGTGCTGACAAATCTGCCTTTCCAGCCATAATTCACTGCCATTTTATCTAAATGTTGTGGAGAGAATGAATTTCAATAAAACATAATTATCATAAAACTGTCAGGAATGCTGTTTCACAAAGTAGCAGCAAATGAAGTTTATATTTATCACAGCGTACCTGAAAATCCTGGATAGCCTTCCTCCTTCTCTTATTAGGTCAGAAAGTGTTTGAATTATTCCTTGGATTTGGCCCTTTTGTTTTTACATAGAACACAGTTCTGGATATTAGGCTGTTTATATATTCTCTTTCATGATTTTGTGCGGGAGAATGCCTTGATCACATGCTAGTTAATGGGGAGACCCTCCTTATTTATGGCATATGATGCTGGTGCAGGAACAACACTGTGCTATTTATCTTGGGTTTTTTTTTTCCTTTTTGTGTTTGTGGGTAAGCAATTAAAATAACTGGGTCACTGATTATTGAACTTGTGCTTGCACACAGCAGCACATTGCTATCATACAATATTGGATCTTTCTTTTGATGGCTCAGTGTGGAGCAGGCTTCACATTTCTTGATAAAAGAGAGTAAAAGGAATAAGGTGAGAAATGCAAGTAATCTTCTGTATATTCTTGTACTGATCCACCAACAAAATAAATGGTAGAATGTATAGTTGGTAGATCAGTGGCCTATTGCTCCAAAAGTAGCATCAACAAGCGGGCTACACAGCGAAAAGAAACGCATTTTTGTTCACGCAGCTCAGAGAGTGTCAAGCTGAAGAAGAGGGTGTCTGATGGGCATGATGCAGAGCTGACATAAGCCATTTCATCTCATGAGACTCAAGAGACTCATGTGGAGAGAGCAAAACCAAAAAAAAAAAAAATAAAACAAAAACAAACAAAAACCCCCATTATTTTGAGTACTCCGATCATGCAAAACCAATCTGAGTGATTACTCATATAATCTCACCCACCAGCACCGACACCACACCAGCGTGAAATAAATAACACATGGGCCCCAACAGTGACTGGAGTTTGAGATGACTGACAGCCAGTGGGGCCTGTAAAACATCCCAAGGCGAACTGATTACCGCCCCCATCAGTATATGGGCTGTCACTGTTATTGAGAGACTGTCAGACTCATTCTCAGTGTCATCCAAATCAAATGTGAGCATCAGTCATGTAGGGATCCCGGGAGCGTCAAACATTCTCCCTCATTAACCCATTAACCTTGTTTTTTTTAATTTTGGTCTTTCCTATCAAGATAAACACCAACTAGATTCCTGTTCACTGCCACAAATCTTAGGATTTGTTTTTGTTTTCTCTCCTGATGAAAAGATCTGCAGAATAATGCTAACAGATAGACTGATAGACATGTAGACAGGAAAAAGACACACAGGTAATTCACTGTATGCTTAAAATCTCCAAGCTAATAGCATATCCCCTCGATGCCTGGAGTCCAGGCAGCTTCTTTGCTGTTATCCAAACAAACAAGAGCTTACATCTCTTCTCAGCTTCCTGTCTCACAGCCTTGTTTCCTAGGCAACCATGTCAGATGAATTGAGAGGGGGACTGACGCCCTCCAGAGAGCCAATCCTCTCTCATCCAAAGTTTGTCTCACTTCAGGTCATGTGACACCTGTTCCCATGACAACCAGGTTGGAGGGCAGTCTGGATATCTCTTTGATCAAGGAAAAATACCACACATGCCAGCAAGCAACCTTGAAATCACAGAGGGAATGCAGATATGCAATGGCTCTTTATGGAGCTGTAATAAGCTCATGTCAGATCATTCATAGAAGCCTTTTTTGCTTCGTTCTAGCACAGGAGTAGTTGAAGTGCAGCTATATCCTGCATATTGCAACATGAAAAGTTCAAGACAACATTAAATT
This sequence comes from Chaetodon trifasciatus, assembly GCA_037975065.1. Classification (NCBI taxonomy): domain Eukaryota; kingdom Metazoa; phylum Chordata; class Actinopteri; order Chaetodontiformes; family Chaetodontidae; genus Chaetodon; species Chaetodon trifasciatus. The sequence goes on from JBBMOE010000011.1 coordinate 6,837,083, forward strand.
GAATAAATTAAAAGTAAAGTGAAACACATTTGAATAAGCCGATGGAGGAGCTGTGGTAGCTTTCGTTCAAGAAAAATTTAACATTGAATTGCAATGCTCACAAGCTACTCTTTTCCATTTTCCTCTGAAACATGCTTAATAGAAAGCTTAAAATAATCACTTAAAAGGGTACAAGGGCCAGGTAACATGATGCTGCTAGAATAAGTTAAAGATTGAGGGGATGCCTTTCGTGTCAGCTCACAGCAGCATTAATCACCAGCAGTAGAGTCACAAAACAGATTATATTTTGTGAGCAGGTGGCCTTAAAGCCTTAAAGGTCTTTTGGTCTATGATAAGCATTTGGCCTTTCTAAGCCTTTGAGCTCTCACAAACAAAGAACCATCCCAAACCTCTGGGCTGAGGTAAATGGTTGACTTTTCCAAGCCTTTTAGTCTGCACAAAGCTGTTGGAAAGCGTCCATCAGATAAGAGGTTCCCATGGGCATCCTTTCAATAAAATATGTGACAGGCAACAAATTGGCTTTAGACACCTGTCGTAATATAGAAAGGCCAGTCATTTCTCTGCTGTACAGTTGTCTCAAAACACTGGTATTAGCAGTAAATTATTAAAGAGTGAAGACAATGAAAAATAGTCACGTAAGACAAATATTAGTATAGAACAATGTCTCCTCACACATCACGAGTTCATCGCATTGCATCACATGCTGAAAAATACATCTGACCAATGAAAACAAAAGGGGAGATCCCTCCAAGTGCTTTGCTGGTAATGTCAAAAGGAAGCAAATGCAACAGGGTAATATTTCAGCTACAATATTTTCACCAAACTTAAACTGAAAAGGCAGGCCAAGAGGAAGCACACTCTTTCTCTTCAGCACAGTCCTGTCCCGAAGAAAGGCAAAATAAAATGTCTTGAGCTTGGGCAAAGTGCAAACTCTAATTAAAATCAAGACCACAATGAAGTCCTACAAATGTTTCAAAGAAATTGGAATTGCCATTAAAACCATTCATATTTGCAGTCCCAATAAACAGAAATGTAAAACTGAAGTTCAAGTACCCTGAGGCAAGGCTATGCAAGATTAGGCTGGGTATTTGGCCTATGCCTCTGGCCAATTTATCAAGTAGTGTGCCTGAACTTTGAGATAAAACAACCACTAATTTGCTGCATTCTAACTTGTTGATAGTGCTGTCTATATTAATTTAATGTGAGAGAAATATGTCATTAAAAATGAAACACTAATTTCATGACAAGTAAAATGCCAAAACGTTAACAATGTAATGCCATTAATGAAATTATTACTTTTTGCTACAGACAAATTTACAGTGATAAAGAAAAATTCTAAGCCAACAACTGCACACACGCTGGAGGATGACTAGCAGTCGACCTGGTACAAAGCCTTTGAAGTGGCTGGTACCAGAGGTCTGTGGCACAGACACACAGTGACACAGTCACTTGCACACAGCAACAATGTATTATATGGCCCAATAAAAGACACAATCACAGTTGACAGTCGGCTTTAAGGACATCCGTCTTTCTTTCTTAATCAGTACATCTACAATTTTTACTTACTTTCTTATCTTCATGCCAAAACAGCAGGGGTTATAATCAAAACATTGTGGAATGTTTGACTGGTAGATGAAAAATCAACCAGTCAAGCCTATTTATTGCTGGCTAAAATAAATGCATATTGGGCATAACATTAGTATTTAATTGTTAAAAAAAAAAATGTTGCACTACAACACTTAAAAATATGATGAAATATGATATGATGTATGAGGTACTTGGGGGCCAGTTGTACTAGAAAAATGTGTCTGATAAGATTTTTTTCATGGAATTTTAAAATATATACCCATATAGAACCGAATGAGATATTAGTATGATTTTAGCATCTAATTATTAAAAAAAATGTATTACTAAAAGGACCTTTTATACCAGAATATGGCTGAGTTTGAGGATAACAATTTGATACCAGTTTTCTTATAGAATTTTTAAATCTGCCTATTTAGAACTGACTGGTATGTTGTCATGACTTTAGCTCTATTTATTAAAAATGCTTAATGCAAAATTGAAACTTTCTCATTTCAAATAACCTTCAAGGCCATTTGAGTATAGATTTCTGAGTTTATGAGGTGCACTTGAATGAAGCCCCTGTCGGCACCCATGAACTTTGCCGTACAGAGCAATGCAGATCACGAAGTTTACGAGTTCCACCTGAATGCACCATGAAGTCCCTGTCTGCTGTCTCTGTGTCAAATTCTGACACAGACAGCAAAGGACAGAAGCTGCACAGCTGTAAATGACACCAAAATGTGACTCTCAGCATAGTTTTTTACTACATGACTATTTTGATACAAAGATTTACCTGCCAGTGTTGCAAATATCTTACTGAGATTGACTCACCAAATGGAAAATCTACCCACATTTGGCACTTAGTGGATGTTAATAAGCATAGTAGCTTTTGTTGCTTTGCCTATAATAAACAATGTATACACCACGGACACACTTTCTCTGTAAACTTCTAATTTTTCTATTTTCTTTGAGCTGGAAGCCCCAACACTAGCCATCCAGCCTGGAATGATAAAGACTGCTCCCCTGGGCAGCACAGCCTGGTACCCCGCTGTACCAAAACATATTGCTGGTTGCATGTCACAGAGTTCATCTCCTGAAAGAGCTGACCACAGGGCTATCGTGAAAAGGATGGAGCTCTTATGCTGAATTCATTTTGAACTCGGCAGCTCAAAGTTGCAAGATAGGAGCATGCTGGCGCAACCAATAGCACGAACAATGGTAGGAAAAAGCTATCTCTAGACACTTTTAAGCAGGTTTAAAAGAAACATAATTTCAACATAAGATCTACAGTATCTCCCATGTAAATTTAAACAAGGATTATAGTCACTGCAAAGAAAAGAACAATTGATCTCAAATGTCTTCTCTTTAAAACCCCTTTTCAATCCTGTAAATTTCTGTAAGATTAGCCTATTAGAATGTCTATCCAAGGCAAGTAAATTGAAAGTTGGTCATGAACCCTTTGGAGTAATGCATGGTTTAAGTCTCTTTAATATGCAACACTGAAGTTTTATCCCCAACAGTCAGAATCACTCCAAGTGCGACTGGCATTGAGTAAGAGACATTTGAACACACTGAACTTGGTTTTTATTTCCACCTGAATGTTTGTTTTGAAACAGATTCCTGCAGATGACTATATCTGGGCCTTACTAGCAGGAAAATACAATTGGACCACAGCATGAAGTATTACCCAAGTTCAAGTTCAATAAAAATGTTTAACAATATCACAGAGAGTGAACATTTTATCTTTGTTTTTCCTAGTAGCACAGTATGTCTAGGTGTTGGCCAAAAAAGGCCACTTACTATATTTGTCTGCATAAATATCTATATTTAAGGTATCTATATTTATACTTGCATTGAATTCCTTGATTTCATTGAAAGGTTACCCACTGAAGCAGCATATTCTCATTTTTCACATTTCATTGGCTAAATGAAGCACTAGTCATCTGCCCAATCTGTTGCAGCCGGCTAAATCTTCACACTAAAGACGAGAACGAGACATTTCCTTTGACCGACCCTCGTTGGCTATTCTTGGCTGAGGTCATGACATGGAAGATCCGAATCAGTCAAGTGAAGGGACAATCAAGTGCAGTGCCCATTTTGAGACTAACATATGCTTACTGGAGTTATAACAGAGAAAACGTGGAAGAATAGCATGTCTGCTGGCTAATTTGAAATGATAAAACAGCTTTCCATGGATTATTATGGTGTATTGGATTTAGTATATTACTGTATTGGATCATCTTGACATGAACATAAACGGGCAGAGCACATAGCAGAAACAATGTGTCAAATATAATAGAAGTGGCTTGGTAGTGACCACCAAGAGTGATACTATCTTAAATATAAGATTAAGTCTGAGAGGAAACCACAGTTTCCACACAAAAATCCAGAATACATCTCACAAGCTTGGCTTTCACTACAACTTACACATATACACACTTTATCTGAGCCTGATTTTGATGTATTTCAAGACAAATTGGATAATCCTTTTGAATATGTGCCGTTATTTTCCAGTTTGGAAATCAAAATTATTTTGCACACCCTAAATCATCTGTGTTTTCTTCACTCAGCAATCAGAGAACCAAAATCGTGGGATCATGTCATGACAAGGTTGACAGGCAACAGTAAAACAGTTGAAATGCACATGTGACTGCTGATACCCTTAAATGTGTTCTGACATTTCAGCATCTCCAATGACATCCACTCTTCTAGCAAAGTAACCTGGAGCTGTGAAATGAGCTTCTGACCTTTAACTCACTGACCGTCTTTCATGGTTAGAAAGACATTATACTGACACTATTTGTTTGCTTCAAGACTTGGCAACCAACAGCAGCAAAATTCCTGTTATTTCTTGTCATGCTCCAACAAACAGAAACCCATGCACTTCTCTAATTCTACCACTCAAGATTCAGTCAGATAAGTGTTTGACAAAATGGTCTGAAATACATCTTTAAAGATAAAGCTAAACAACAACTGTCAATAGGAGCAAGAGGGCAGTGACCAGGTACTGCTTCATTGCAGCTTTGAGCAAACATAGTTGCTAAGAGTTGCTTGTTAATGGGCAAATGTTCCTACAAGATTGCAACTGAACTTACATATAGGTACTCACACAAAATCGTCACTGTGGTCAGAAGAAATGACAGAACACAATTATGAGCCAAGGAGCGACAGAAATGGGGCAAAGTAAAAGAAACAATGGCTTATCTGAGACGAGCTGATTCCTAGTTGCACTCTTAATGTTATTACAATGGTAGCGGCAGTGTTGAGAATCAGTACAACACAATACCAGCTTGTTGTCAGCTATGCATTGTAACAACAAAACCACAAATTCAACAAGCTACTGAAACCAGATGACAAATTGCATCTCACCTCCTCCTCAGCCTTCAGTACTTCTCTAGTTGAGTATCCATAACTTGGCATTTTCTATCTATGCATATGGTCATATGGATTGCTGCGATAGTATAAATAAATACAATGTTTTAAAATAAAACTATTTTAGTTTTACTCAGCAGATAGAACTTTCTAAAAGAGACCCTCCAAAAATTCGAGGAGCTGTCATTGCTCTTTCACAATGTTAAAACTACATTTAGACAACATTTCCACGACTGAAACTGTCTAAGAACCAACATTATATGTGAAATGGGTCCATGAATCCATTTATATGTCTGTTATTTCAAAGTGCAGCACTTACCTCAAATATAAATGGAAAGGTTCTATGAAAAAAGCAATACAGTGATGCTTCAGTGAAAGAAGGAAAAAAGGTTGACTCCACATCCATGTGAGGCTGTACTTCAGCACAATAGGGCTTTGAAAACCTAAATGCCCATAATGACAATGCTAATGATGTTTATATAGTTTAATGTTTACATGAAGCACAAAGTAGAGCTGAGGCTCGTGGGAGTGTCATTAGTTTTGCAAGTATGTAGTCATACATCAAAGCAGCGGACAAACTGAAATGTTTGCCTCTTGGTGGCACTAGAGGTCATTAGTTTTTATCCTCTGAAGATTATGAATGTCTGTGCATCATGTCAAGGGAATTCATCCAATAGCTGTTGAGATATTTCAGTCTGGATCAAAGTAGTAGACAGACCAACAGATCAACACTGCCATCCACACAGTCATGTTACTAGCATGGCTAAAAATTACTGATCATAGGGAATCTAATTGTCTTGACAAGGCTTCAATTGGTAAAAACCAATGAGAATGTCAATCACAGGGTTGATATCCATCAATGCCCTGACCATTTTGACCCTGTAGAAGAGCCAAACCTATCAATCTCACTATAAAGTCATCATAATACCACTGTAAATGTCACAGCAATGGTTACTATAATTAGAGGCATGTCAATGGACAGATATGAGAGTGCTATTAATCTTCACATTCAACTCAACTCTCTGCCTGATTTATTTTTTAAAGTTTCATTTTCAGAATTATTCTGCAATTGTAAAGACATTATACTAATACAACCCCATTTGTGCTGAAAGACTATTACACCTGTATGTATTCCCTTGGTGGCGTGTGCTGCAGTCATTTAACTTTGCAGCATCAGGCAGTGAGGCAGGGAATTCAGTTCCTTGGTGACAGAAAACCTAAGTGGCGTGAGCTACACCATGAATATTCTGTTACTGGAATCCATTCAAAATTGTGAAACAACCAATGAACACAGTCATTCTGCAATCCAAGAACACATGCAAGAGATTTTCTGTTGTTTCACTTCATTATTTTTTCAACCTAATCTCTGTGATCTAAAGCCAAACAAAAGGTTAACCCTATCAACATAAATCAAAACAGAAGAGTGGAACCTGTTATCACATTGAAATTGGATTTACAAGGTCTTTTAATTTCACAATGTCATATGTTACGGATCATTTTATAAAAATGTAAAAAGGCTTGTCTTGCCTCTGTGAGAAAAGAGCCCAGTTATTTATTGTACAGCATCTGAATAAGAAGTTCATTTCTGTGATCATAACAATCACAGAAAGGGCATTTTCAGTCTACTCTGAAAGTTAACTTGTAGATTGGAGGCTGTTACTTACCATTATAAAATGGATAATACTGAAACCTGCACCTTAACATGTGTTCCAACCCTCTGTGCTGCAGGTATATCTTCAGTGTAGACAGATAGAAACCTTAAGTTTAAGCACAGTTAAAGGAAACACCATGAAGTCGGGGCTTGTGCGAGCGATTCACATCTTATTACAAAAGCCCCAAGCACAACCATCAACCAGGAGACCAGGCTGGGAAGGATTCAGTCATTAAAAAGACCGACTAGCAGCCAGAGGCCCTGGACTTAAGCCCTTCTGTCACCCAATATCTCCACTGAAATGACAATGAGCAGGGTGCTGACTCCTTACCACCTCCTGGGTTGCTGTTCTATCTGAAGATAGATTGGATGTTCCCTAATTCAAGACTAGCAGTTTTAAGGTCCAAGCTTTTTCCTGGTCACTGAAGAAGAAAGGGTTGTGGAAGAAGGGACTGAAGTGTGACCTTTCCACAATTCATCCAGTGTTGAGAGTGGTTCCTTTGCTCTCTTCCATATCAGTTATGAGCTATACAGCATGAGTCCTGATGCTGCCTGTTGTTTCAAACGGCAATGCATACAAGTTAGCAGTGCTTTCCCCTCCAGAAGCCAAACTACAACTTCCAGGAATCTCTCCCGCTGAATAACTAGTCAAGACTTTATCCAAAAAATGTTTCACAAATTGTTGGAAAGTGCAGGGAAGGTTTCTGGTATTCAGATTACAAAGTATTGTTAGAAATAACTAATACTTCGAAATCATGAAAATAAGCTGTCAATCTGAAAAAAACGTCCAATTCCAACACCAACTTTCATGCTAACAGTCTTCTTCTGACAAGATTACATCAGTGGAGTGAGACTATGTGACTCTATGAGGCTCTCTTTGCAGAATATTGAAGAAAATAAGATGCATCGTGTTTCATACCAACATGTACACTGTTGCCCATAAAGTAAGAATAATTTTGTTTTTAGACACAATCCTCTGTTTATTCCTATTTAAATGCTTTAAATGCATCAGTAAACACTTTTGACCAGGTGCAATGATTACATTGCCCAGGTGATTTGTTTGGCATTATAAAAGACAAGACATTTGCTTTGTTGTCCGTTTCCTGCCTAAAGCCTGTATACAATAGGTCAACGTTTTCAGAATTGTCTGAAATAATTTTCACCCAAATTTCACACACAACATCCCTTGGCTGTGCCTCGTGTGACGCCACTGGCAATACACCAAAGAGTGCTTGCACTCCAACCAGATGGATACAAACAAGCCAATATTGCTGATTTGCTTGGAATACTCCCGGGTGCGGTCTGTAAAATCCTCTAAGTTCATCAAGAGGAGGGTCATTTGAGGCCAAGAAAATCTCCAGGACGACCATTACTGACTATCAGACAAGATGATCGGCAACTGCTTAATCTGTGCAGTAGAAAGAGGGAAATGCCAGCCGCCTTCATCATTTGTGGAGAAGACAACATGGAATCAACGTTTCCCACCAAACTTGATTTCATTTTAACCGTGATATATTTAGAAGAGATTGATTAATAAAGTTTTGAGAAGATAAACACTTTATCTTTCAAGAATAAATCACACTGTCACAATCATTTCATGGAAAGAGGTAAAAAATATTTTATTCCAACTTTATGAACAACAGTGTATATAGATAGATAACACCATACTTATTGAATATTGAAGATGTTATACTAATACTATCCTTCGTGTATTAGAAAATGTAGCGATTGTGATTATTGTAAGCAGATCAACCTGTGTAAGACCCATGTTATTAGGCATGTTCAGCCCTATTAGTAAAATAAGGTTTTGAATAATTGCATTTGTTATGTAATTAAATGAATTAGAAGGAACTTGGAGCATCTTCCAACAGTGTGAAACTGAACACCGGTGTAAGAAATCAGTATGTTTTTCTGATGGCACACAGTACTGAACTGTAGCACAAATCAATTTTTGTTGCCGTTTTAATTTTCAAGTTCAGATATTATCACTCATTTTGTTAGTTACATCAAGTATGAGTACAATAAAAATATAGACTTCAAGATCTGAACAAAAACATATTAAAAAAAAATCAATGAAGCATGTAGTTTGCTGCTCCTCTTAAAATGCTTTTTTCATGTACAAATGGGTAGGCAATTGTTCATCTAAAATCAGTTCTGAGAGCGTCTTAAAATGGATTTTACAATCATCTTACTATCAAGATTATCAAGGCCAAAACCAGCAGTCAGGGGAAAACTGACTCTTGACTCCCAGCACAAATAATTTGCCTCTTGTACAAGAAGCCTTCACAGTTCTACTGTACAGTGGGGAGATCCCCTGCTGTATGTGATTCACACCTCACTATCACATGAGCATATATGACAAATGAGGATTCTCACTTGTGTGAATCTAAAAAGTTGTGCAAAGTCTACAGAACTGCAGAAGAGTTAAGCACAGCCATGCATGACAACAATACCTCAACAACAGGAAATCATATTACTGTTTGGGGCGATGCAGATCTGCATGATGCGAACACACAGCACCACAAATCTGCACCCAGACTCGGATGGTGTGAGGTTTTTTTGTGTAATGATGATAAAAACAAAAAATCTGGATAAGTACTTACAGTTTATACTTGCAGTATAGGACCGCATCAATGCAGAAACATTTAGTGTAAATTCTACTGTACATGTTCACATCATTTTGTAAAACGTGACAACAGCTTTTGCACCATTATGAACTGATGAGCTGCTGTACTCCAATGTCCCTAACCAGTGGGATACCAAGATATAACCAACCTGTGTAATGTGTGTAGAAGTGTATGGGTTATTCAGTAGCAGCATGGTGTCATTTGAATGTGAATTAATTAAGGTAAATTGGACAGTTATGCGTAATGGCATCGTGCTCTGGTGTTGCACTTTTTAAACCAGAGGCTGGAGAATTTTCATCAAGTCTGTCCCGGATTTAATGAGTTGAAGGTTTTCCATACAATGTAAAACAGTTGTGGACAACAGGTACTATAAGAATCACTCATATTCATTTACAGATCAATGCAGACTGATTTACCAATGTTCCTGCTTTAACCATATTAAACGATGCCTGTTTAAACTGGGGATGCACAATATATATCAGGACAAGTTGCTTTCACAGACTTAAAGCAGCATTTATATGCTCCGATATAGTGAACGTCCTTAACACTTTCAAAAGAAATGTGTTTGCGCCTCTTCTTCCATCTGTGCACCTTGCACTGGGCACCAAAATACTACATGAATGGGCAAGCAAATTTCAAGTTTAGGAAAACACAGCAGGCGCGCTGCTTGTGCTGTGAATTATTGAATTCATTTTCTGCTTATAATCATTGCAATAATTACAATTTGCTTTGACTTTGAGAGATGATGAATCGATTTCTCGTAATGATGTTTTATATCTTAAGTGTTTTGTGTTTTCTTGATCTAGAATAGGCATGAGTTCAGGCTGTAGTCAGTGATATGGCAGCTGTACAACAGTATGATTCCATGAAATTATATTTGCCTGACATCTAAGCTCACATGGAAATGCCAATTTACTGTATGTGTCTGTGGCAAATTGTAGAAATGATGAGGATGAATATATGTGAATAACATTTATGGGAAAATGTTTTTCCTACTTTAGGTCTTAACATGCATACACCATTCATTCTAGTCGTTAAATGAAGTCTGTCTCTTACAAGAGAGTAAGTGGTGAAAAGCTCAGGTACTGACAAAGGAAATGAAGAAAATAAGGTAACTGGGCAACAAACAAATGCCATCTCTACTGTGTCTTATGTTAAATGGTAGATCTAACAATTTGTCTGAGAGTCTTTCGTGTGCATTGTATATTTATAATTTGTTTAGGTTTAAAGGAAGTTTATTCATTATCATTACGTTTTCAGTTAGCTGTACGTGTGGAAAAAAAAAAAATAAGAAATCCACTTTCCTGTGTAGAATATTATGAATATTCATAAGCTGGTATAGTGGTTTGTAAACAAAAAGACACTTGCTTTAGAAGCTCAAAGTGCCGTGCTCTACACATCCCCTAGCAACTGGAATCCCCCTGGCATTCGCTAACTGTGGTGTCAACAAGCAGCTACTGATTGCCAGTTTGGTGAAGATACTAATATTGTCTGCTCTTAGCAAGGTTCTGCACATGAGGAGAAATGTGGATGGAGGCAGGCACGGAGAAGAGGCCTCACTGTGGAGCAGTTTGGAAAGGGCTCCCATATTCTAAAAATATTTTAATGCATAAAAATGTCTGTCTGACCTGACTCTCATGTACATGGTACTTTACTAAGTCCTGTAGGCCTGATAATGTACACCACATATTTCATATATACTATTGTGTCATACCATTGTATCAGTACTGCAACTGCTGTAGCCATAAGCAAGGAATTATACAGTACAATAACGGTATGTGCCAGTCAAGTAGTAGCTGAGTGTTCTAGTATGACTGATACTAGCAGGTTAACAACAGCACAAACAAAGATTATACATTAAAGTAGAGTAAATGAGCTCAGGCTTGTGTAAGAAATGACTTTATGGGGCCAAGTATTCATTGAAATAGTGTTTCAAATTGAAAACCTGTTACAGATATACTGCATTTTCTATCTGTATTTGGCCCCATAGTACAGAGGAGCCACAACAGAGAGGGATGCACAGGGAGGCAGAAGGAAAATTTAATGTATGTTTGAAGCCTAGAGATTGGTTTACAACGCTCATCGAGATCCCAGAAAATCAATCAAGTAAATCAGGACAACTTCCCAAACAGTCTCATGGAGCCTTAAACCTAATGAAACAAACAGCTGTCAAAATGACCACAAAGAACACACATTAGTAGTATATTAAATAACTGAACCCAGAACATAAATTGATAGGACATGCTCATGTGTGTCAGTGCGGGTGCTGTACTTGGGACAACTAAGAAGTGAGCTAGGTTTGAGACATGAGTTCATTAGGGAGGGATGGGCTTGCAGGACATGGTCAAAATGCTCAAATGGGATTTAATGACCCAAAATTTGTCCAGCTGCCAATGGGGAGGGATGGTTGGCAGTGATTTGAAAGAAGCATGAGATTTAGGAGCCACAGAAGTCATTTGGCTCAGAGGGACAGACGAAAGGGGAGAGCTATGGATTGGGAAGAAAGATTGCATGCACTCAGGTAAGTGGTGCAACTTGCTAAAATAAGGACAAATACAAAATGGTATGAGATTTAGGGAGATTAGTAACAGAGGAGGGAGGCAAAATGGGATTTTGATTCAACATGGCTTTCTGATCTAAGAGTAAGAGCTTGAGGAGCTGAATTAATGGCTAGTGGAAATGCAACATCATCTGGGGAGAGAAAAGATTTAGCAATTTTGTGAGGGTGGCGAATAGACCAGCGTTCATATCACAATCAATGTTGCCCATGGAGTAAGTCTAAATAGCAGGATCAGACAAATCTCTGTCTGCTGATCAGAATAATATACCTATTCAAGAAAATCAATAGAGGATGTTCTCCATGTGACAACTGACAAAGCACGGCATCTGACAACAAAACCCTGGTTCATTTTTGTAACATAGCAATTACAGACTTATATAGCCCTGGCTTCTCCTACAATAAGTACTGTAACTCCAACATGATGCCTCAACTGCTGAGCAGAACACTTCCTTTCTGCTACCCTCATTCAGCGAACAGGAAGGAATGATGCCAGAGTGAGAAAAGGGTCAGGAAGAGCTGTCACCATTCATGTCCACCCTAGATAGTATCTGTACCAGAGACTTTCCTCTGGGACTGAGGTCACACATCACCTCAACAGTTTGTTCCCATGAGATGTCACACTTCCTAAAACTCACCTGTAAATCCCTGCAATCTCTTGCTCCTGTGAGTACCATCTCACTGTGTCTCACATCCAAAGACCTATTTCTTTTTTGTTACCATTATGTTTTTAGTTTTATAGTTTCTGCAGATTCTTGCAATACTTTGGCATCTTTAAATTCCTACCTGTATAAACTGAACTCCAGAACCTTTCTATATGTGAGAGGTAGCACTGATGTCAATTTATGTCACACATACCTTCAGCGACAGCTGCAACCTCAATGTAAGAATGCATTGCATGTACAGAAGCAATTCTGAAGCACTGACAGCCTTACAATGCAATAGTAAGAGGAATTCACCTACACTGCATTCTTGTATTCTGAAGGAACAATTCTTATTATTTGAAGTACATAATGCAATCCAAAAGACAGATAATAGCATACTGTTACTCCAATACAATAACTAATCTCTATGAATTCAACAAATCTTGATACACTTCTTGTCCTGTTGTTCTCACATCATTGTTATTCAGCCTAAAATTGTATGCCCAAATGGAAATTCAATGATATATCACCTAGTGATTCACACATTTCTACATGTATTTACCTTTGTTCTTACTTAAAAGACATGCAATAACAAGCAATATTTTAAACTGGGTGAATCAGAATATGTTTGCAGTGCTGTGGGTAATGCTACACACTACACTAACCCAGAGATTGCACCTCGTTTCATCCTCTGCATAGCTTCATATCGCACCAACAGCATTTCAGAAGTGGATCATTTTGCCTGCCTGAACTTGTTAACTTGCTTAGATTTTGCTGATTTGTTAATTTTTCCTTGATGTGCATGCTTCTTCCATGGATAAATAGGCTACATAGTTAAATGGTTTCTTGTCTGTTTTAATTTAGTTTATAGTTTATACATATGATCGAGGGTCTGCACAGGCATTATTTCAAAAATTGACCAGGTTCTCTCTGCCGTTCCCGTGTCTGACTTCCTGCCCGGCTTGTTCTGCTCAGTGCAGCTTGACACAGCGTCCATCAAAAATAGACTAGGAGCATATTCTCCATGGAGCAGAGTGGAGAGCCGCTTTTGAAATACGCTGCGGCACCTCTGGTGGAATCACAAGCATTGTCTGAAACGGCCGCAATCAGCTCCAGCAGCTGTGACGCAGCCGAACACAATGTATTTATTTATTTATTTATTTATTTACAATATGAAACCCGTTCTTCATTTGTCTCACAAACCCAAATAAGCACTTACAGTGGCAGTGCAAAAGGACAAAAGTGCATGGGTTGTGTCAGGACTCAACTAATGCTATGACCTACTTGAAAAAGTAGGAATTAGACAAAGGAACTCCCTTCTGTCTCTATCAAAATGAAGGTAAGGTTGATTTATTTTAGGGTAACACATTTTTTTTTCCCATTAATCACATGAGAATTGCAAATGAGCCCATCATTGTGAGATGTTGAGCTGTATGTTTATGCCCATCGGATGCTTAGAAGGTGTTTAGGGAATGTTATGTTAAAATCTGGTAACTCCACATATTTGTCCCTAAAGGGTAAATGTATGATTTATTGTGCACGCATCTGTTTTTTCTCATTGCTTGTCAGAAATAAAGCTGCATTAGTCTGTGCTTAATGAACTTCCAGTATCTTACATTTCATAAATATTTTGTGCAGCAAACTAAAGTGAAAGCCTCTCTTCTTTAATTTTACTCAGAGCAATCCATTGATCCATTCTTAAGAAATTCCTCATATTTAACACATAAGCCACACTACTCAATTAAAACATGTTCTTGACATTGTAAAACTTTAATACATAGCTGGTCAAGTCTCATCTCAATGAACACACAATTTTATCTTGTACAAAATGTATTCTGGCAAAACACAAAAGCTCATAAAACAAAGTCCTCCTGAAGCATTCATGTAATTCTTCTTTCTTGGAAAATACAAGAGACAAGGACACAAACAAAACACATCCATATCTACTGAGTATAAGAAGAAGTAAGGAGACCGCAATCGTGGCATTTCAACATTATCGATGCAGCCTTGTCTGTGCTGTTGCACTTTGAAAGAAAATTACTGGGAATTGCTCTACAAGGATGCCTTTAAAACGCAGAAAATAGAAGCAAAAAAGCATGATTGCTATCAGAAATGGTAGTTGGTATAAAGCAACATGCAGATTAAGTACAGTAGAAGCAATCAGTATAGCAATCATTCAGGCTTAAACTGAAATAAACCACTTGAAAACATGTTTTTTGAGAACACTACATACTCATGTCTGTCATTTGACAAACTCATATACAGTGGTCAAATATCTGAACATATGAAATGTTTTGCAAAAACTAAACAGCGTGAAATAAAAATATACTCTGGATCAAACACAAAGATATCCTGTGAAACAGAAGCACTTTGATCAAATGCAATGCAATTAAAGTATGTTTATTTGTAACAAAAACCTCATTCTCTTCTCTGTATGGCTATTCTTTTAGCACCTGTGTACTGCTGGCATATGGTACCTCTTACATGTCACCAAATGATGAACAGAAATTATGACTTCAGTTTTGCAAAATCCCAAAGGCAGATTATATATATATATATATATATATATATATAT
>JBBMOE010000011.1:6852474-6970129 GCA_037975065.1 Chaetodon trifasciatus
AGAGAGAGAGAGAGAGAGAGAGAGAGAGAGAGAGAGAGAGAGAGAGAGAGAGAGAGAGATTGTTTCCATGTGTGTATATGTCCGTTACTAATCTCACAAATCAGCTTAAGACTTTTTGTGCACTTTTATGACAGTCAAAATATTTTAAAGACCCATTCTGGTCATTTTCTGAGTCTCCTGATGAACAGATAGCTTGACTTGTTGGTGAATTAAAATAACCGCTAACTGCTGATAGTTGCAGCTGTCATGAGGTAGTTACCTTTGTTATCCATACAGATAGTGCTGCTAGTAACATTAGCTGACTCTGCCCTGGGGTACCAGTAGCCAAACCCTGCAAGAAAGGCTTCTTGCTACTTTATTCCCTGTCGTCAAACTGGCTTGTGGTGTCAGAAGATGTGTGCAGTCAGAAATTTGTGTCCTGGGTTTCCCAGTTGTGTTCATTGAGAGCTCAGCATCCGCAACAAGTCCGTCCTAGCTTCAGGAAACAGATACACAGTGTTGCTTGCAATGTTTATGGCTATGCTGTCTTAGTGAATGTCAAGTTATCATATCAAAGACATTTCAAACAATGTCAACTTTATATTAAAATGACCGAATGACACTTGCTGACAACAGTAATATACTTTCATTAAGACTGTTTCATGTTCACGACAGGTGTCATGTCAGGGTTATGACAGTGTTTCTTCTCCGCAAGGTGGCCACCTTGCCTTGATGGAGAAGCTTGTGTGTACCAAAGATCCCAAGAGCGATGCTGTCTACAGTTTAGCTACTGTTACTGTCATGCCTGGTGGTAAGGTGGAGGGGGAGGTACCAAAATGCAATTCAAAAAAGACCTAAACAGCTGAGCAGGTGGAGGATGGTGTCCAGCAAACTGTCATGGAGTCCATGTGTTTGGATGCAAGTCTGTCTCTATCAAGGACCATGTGCAGGCTGCCCATGCACCAGTCTTTTCTTGTTATAAGAAGTCATGCACAGGTCTCAACCAGTAAGGGATAACCCAAAGTACACATTCCAATCTCAAGCCCTGTGGTGATCAGCAGGCAAGGTCCTGCAGCAGGAACGAGAAGACTGGAAGTTTCTTGTCACACACTAGAGTCGGTGGATTCTCAGATTGAGGCAAGAGAATTCTTCGGCACCTTCATTCATGACTGAGCAGCCATTTTTATGGTCCACACTGCTCACCCCAGAAGGGGATGGGGCAAGAAAAGGTGTTGTTGCCTCTCCAATTTCCTGGCTGGATTAACATGTCCAGTGGGATCTCCTCCATGCGATCAGACAAAATAATTTTGGAGCCTTAAATGTACAAGCTTTTAATTTAGCTCTGTTGGCACAGGTCGCTGATGTAGGCCTCTTTGTAATTTGCCAGGGCGTCTCATAATGACAAATGCTGGTTCGGTCGGTTCATATAAAATCAAAATGGTTTAGTGCGAACACTGGACTGGACCAACTAAAATGGAAACCAACCTAACCCTATTCTCAAGTAACAGCACTCTATTCATTACCTTGATTTTGCAGAAATTGTGAATGTGCCATATAGCCTGTACCATTTGATGCGATCAACACAGCCAAGCCTGCTCCTTGTAGAATGAATAACTATGGAAATAAAATTACTATATGTTAAACTTGTTGTACCTGTCGTAATAGTTATCCAGAATGCACCCAGATGTATAAATAATGACTGCATGGGCTGAAGGTTACACCACCTCTTGCATTTGCTTTCAATGTTAGTGCACACAAGACCACCATCATCACAAACAAGGTTTCTGTCAGTTTGATTGATAGTTGCTTCACCTGCCTCCCCGATGACATCTGAACTTGTGCGTGATCGTGAAATAAGATGTGCTGTGATTTGTCGGGGTTATACATGTAGTCATGCCAGTCACCCGACCAAGACACGGCAAGAGTTTATGGCGCTGTGATCATTAGATCTGACACAATTCCAGCAAATAGGCAGGTTTAGTGGTGGACAAATAGAAGAAATAAATACAGTTATGTATAAAGTAGAATAAGACAAATTCAAGAGTAATAAAAAGATAAAACTACAGTATAGTTAATACAGTTAATATAATTCTACACAGTTATGTAGTTAATGTAAAAATGATGACATCAGATAACAAATTGAAATCTTACAACTGTGTTCAAAGTAATAAAGTATCATTTCTGGCAAACTGTCAGCACCAAAAAATAAAAACACAAATAAAAATAGATACCAACTTAATCTCCTTTGGTTGTTCTGTACACATTAACAATCCCCTGGGAGGTAACTAATTGTACTAAGCCTTAGTACTAGGGTTTTGCTTTACAGTTCAGCACAGCTTACACATGACAATACAGGCTCACATTTACACCACATTACAACTCACAGTGCAAGTGAGTTCAAATTGAGACACAGTGAAATTTGATTATCATAGTTTATGGAAATGGTGAAGTCACGGTTATGTGTTGGAACAGTTTGTTGACCCAATACCATATTATAATGTGTGAAAACACTGATACTGGGGAACATCAATCAGTCAATCAGTGTTTCATAGAAACAGGGCAGGATTTATACCATGTGCCATGGATGCCCTGGGGTGTGGCCGTAATGCCCCTTCTACCACATGGCCAGTTTGGCATGCCCTGTTTCAAATTGGACATTGTGCTCTTCAAAGAATGTTGTGGATTTCCTCATTTAAAACTACACGCAATGCAGCACATAAAAAAAAAACTGTGACTCTGTCATCACGCTCAGCGCTCTCATTGTCCTTTTTTTTAGCCTTCCATTTATAAGTAACATTAACACACATTCACCCAGAAAAAGTTAACATGCGTTCAGTGTCTTACCTGCTGCCAATTCCTTGCCATCTGCTCGCCTGCTCAGCCATTACTTTTCCACTCTCACTCCCTTTGCCAGCCACGCCCACCTGCCCACTCACCTGATCCTCACCTGTTTCTCATTACAAATCAGCCCAGTATTTAAGTTGCTCTGCCACACTCACTCTTTGCCAGATTGTTCTTTCTTACCTTTGGACTGATCCCTCCTAACCAGACCTGCCTGCCTTTGGTTCCACCTTCTGTTCTCTGGTGCACATCTCTGCCTTCAGTATCTGACTCATTGTTTTGTCCTGCACTTCCTGGATCTCTGCCTGTCTGTGACAGTGTTCATATTTAAACAAATCAATCAGACAGCATTTTGGGAAAAAGTCAAACATTCTGGTTACAGTTTTAATAAACTACTTTTTTTCAATGCACTGACTCCTACTTGTTTTTATACTGCTTTGTCATTTATATATGGAATATTTCACTGTTTGTTTTGGCTTTGTTGCCAAAATGGACTTGCCCTAAAAATGCTTTAACTCCAGGGATGTACCAATCAGAAATTTTTAATGTAATGGCAGTTTTTTGTGCAGCTTTATAGCCACCAAGGAAGACATAGTTTGTACATTTTCTTCCAGTATTATTATTATTAATGTAAATAAAAGCTCCATTCTGACCCAAAAGACAGGAAATTCCAGTTTGAACAAAACAGAAAGCATATTTTACTTTCTTATGCACATAAAAGCAAAATTTATACCTTGTTCATTTCAAGTCCATTTTATTTATATAGCACCAAATCATACCACAACTTAGGTCTAGGCCGTTCTCTTTTTAATATCATATACAGAGACCCAACAGAGCCCACTATGAGCATGCACATGGCAACACTGGCAAGGAAAAACCACAAAAAGCAAATCAAAACAAATCCCTCGGACATGTAAATGTGCATTCTGTGTTTTTCTGAATGTTCGCAGGTTGCTTAGTTGAAGCCCTCTGAGGTCATGAGAGCAGCTCACTCATGCTGTCTGTATCTCTGAGAGAGCTGTGTGAGCCCCTGTGCTCTTGGCATAGTTTTCTTCACAAAATGTAAACACCTGCATCACTGCTGTGCTCCAACTAATTAAAACTCTGTCTGTCTAATGAGAGCTGTGCCTGTCAGGCCCCCCCACACACTCAATAAATCACAGCTCTTCAGGCCTGCTTTATCCCACCATACAGAGAGGGATGCATGCATCTCCCAGATATATGCAACACAGACACTCTGTTCTCAGCATTCTCCATGAGAATTCATTGTCTTCTCCACTACATCCGCTGAGTCATAACATGGGCAATGTAGAGTGGCAGCTTAAACTAAATCTTCTCTGTTGGTGGCCATGGTTACTAAGCACAATTTCCTAGACCATAGACACAATGAGACAGCTCATGTAACCAAACTATAACCATCCTCTTTAAAGGTATACTGGATAAAATTTATGTCAAATAGTATGCCTGCAATTTCAGTGATCAGTGGCAAACTGAAATCAAATAAAACGATATCTTCCACACCCTTTGCAAACAGCACTATACACATTTCTCCAATAAGCCAAATAAAGGTTATCAATTCTCAAATGGTTCAGCACTGATGCTGCACTGAAGTCATTTATGGTTCACTGACTGGCTATTATATGTTGGCAATTGTTGTTGATAAGCTGTAGTTTGCGGTGCTGCTGTGATGTTTGCATTAGGTGTTTCCATTACACCATCACAAAGTCCAGATTCATAACATGTACAATACAAAAAAACAAAGCAGTCCTGACAAAAACTGGATATTAAAGGTTACATTTACTACAGGGCTGTTGTGTTGCTTTACATTACATCACAGAGATATTTACATTACTATTATTTTTATTTATTTATTTTTTTCTGGTGACTCAGTGTATTAATATAAATTTTGAACTCACCAGTGCAGCATGACGTGAAATGGATGGTACTTCTCTGCTGATGGCATGTCAAAAGCATTGTCTTAAAAAAGAATTGGACGTAGCCTCCGTGTCTGAGCAGTGAAGCCAATGCAGAAGTGCCTTAAACCTGCATTCTTGGTGAATTATCACCTCAGTTAATATTTTCGTCATGAGTTTCTAGTCTCAGTCGCTAGTTTCAAGTCTTCTTCAACACAGCATGATGTTCATTTTGTAAATGATGAGCCAATTTAAACACGGCCAGTCAATGCTATTGTATAGTGGGTTGTCAGAGTCAATTGCACAACCAAAAAGCAAAATAAATGAGATCACTGAGTCAATGAGTGTGTTTGAGACTGACAGTCTGAAATGTTTAAAACACTTGTCTGGACAGAGATCATTTTTGTTTTAAAGCACTGTTTTAAAAGGAAAACGTATTAGTGTGGAGTTGGTGTGAGGTAAGTGTTTGTGTGCTTGTTTGAGTGTGGTGAATCGATGACACATTGGTATTCTACTAGGTAGTTGTAGTCTAATGTGCACTTTAAAATCATGGCTGTGTGGAGTCCATATGTCCAACAACAGTACCTGTAATTCCCAGGGATTGGCCAGCATATTGGCACAGGGAGTCGCACCTCCTAATGCATGTTAAGGCAAGTTGTCTGTCCACAATCAAAATCACCATCATTCATTTTCATTCTATATGAAAATTAGTTTCTCAGTACATTCTCTTTTTCTTCCTGCATGCGAACTGGCTGCCATGATCTAATTCTGTTTATCATTTTTACATAAAGCCCTGCAGTCGGCTGGCGACCGGCTCAGGGTGTACCCTGCCTCTCGCCCGTTGACAGCTGGGATAGGCTCCAGCCCCCCCCAACCCCGAAAGGGATACAAGGGGTATAGAAGATGAATGAATTTTTACATAAAGGCCAACCCAGGGCCATTTACTGCATGCCCTCCCCCCTCTCTCCCCACTTCCCTAGCTCTCTGGTTATCAAAAGCCCAAACTTACTATCCATCCAATCAAAGTTGCATTTTGCCAGTCTTACATAAATGCACCACTGCTTCCCTTTTTGAAGAGAAACAGTAAGTTCACCTAGGAGACCCATCACAAAATATTCAGGAAAATGAAAGACCTCAAAACTAAAGAGCCTGTACCAGCTCTATAACAATCAACACCAGAAAAGAGCCAATACACCAGTTTGATACATCAAAATAGCTGAGGCACAGGCTCACTGCATGATGGCATTTAGTTATGCATTCAAGACATTGCCTGGGTCGAGACCTTTTGAAACTACCTACTCCACCGAGTTGACTGACTTGTCTGGCATTATGGCATGAAACAGCGGTTTATTGTCTGAAAAAGCCAATGAGCCAATGAGTGCTCCGAGGGATTAATGATTAGCCAATCAGCACCACGAGTGAGACTAACACTGTTGTCAAGCGTTGTCATGCTGTGCGCTAGAACCAAGGAGGAGTAATAACAAGAGTAGCGACTGCTATAGATGCTGCTATGAAGTAGCCTGATGTCATAGTTTGTTTTTACTTCGGTCTGTTCAACTCTTTAAACCAGGGCGGAACCAATATGGCTACACATCAGTGTGGACTTAAAATGACATTGGAATCAGGTGGAGAGGTTGATCAAACGCAGTGTCAGACAGACAATGGAAATGTGAGTTTACAATTCTGATGCTGACATCAGGCAATCAAAATCACTGACTGGCAGTGAACCCAACTTTGCACAGATTGAAAAAGAACTTCCATGTCTAAGTTTGCCATATCATTGTGAAAAGAAAGCACTAAACACTTGACTCTTTCATGTGAAAACCACTCACAGGTGTGCCTCCTCGGCTTCAAAGCATGATTTCTTTTAAGGGTAAAACTTTCCCATCACCCACAAAACTGCACTGCTGTTGTCTTAGTGGCATATGTGTATGGAAAAGCAATCTTTGGTCTGTGTCAGGTTTGTGTTCCTTTCAATAACAAATGAAAAGCCAACAATATATTGAGATAGCAGCAAATGTAACTGTCCTATTTCAAGGTTTTCTCCGCAAATAATCAGACTGAAAAGCCAAACTGCTGCTTTGACTAGCTTTTCATCATCATTTTAAAATACACGTGGATTATACTTTTTGTACCATGACTTCATGAAGCCAAAATCACTGCGAGTGTAGTCATATCAAACAACCCCGGCTGACAGATGTGAAGATGAAGAGATCATTATGCATTTGCCTCCCACTCTACCAAGAAGTGGTAATGAAGAGGCAGCATACTGTTATGGAAAAGGGAAAGGAGTCCTCAATAAAAATCAATAATTAGTTGTCTGATGAAGTCATGTGTGAAAAACTGAAGTACACGTGTTTTTGAACTTGATATTCTGTTGCTCCTCCAACACGGGGCAGAACATACAGATACAACATAAGTTGTAATTGTATGTGCTTCATATCCACCAAGAGGTCTTGGCACGTGTCGTACTTTGTAAAGTCGTTGGTTTGGAAAATGCTGTAATGGCTGTTGCAGTGTTAGAAATCCCATAACAAAATACACATACACACCTTCCCACACTCCACTCCTAAAATACTTTCTGCATAAAGATCATGAATATAAATGAGAAACTGCTTCTTACTAGTTGTGAAATGATTAGTAAATTAATCCATTAGTTGATCAGAATTAGAAGATTAGTTGAACTGAAAATTATTAACAAATTTGACCAGGCAACAATAAAAAACATTTGTTGGTTTCAGTTTCTGAAATGTATTTAGCATGCCAAAATATACTGCCAGTCTGTCTTATACATGAAGGTTCAACTACAATGAGGGAAAAGGCTGTCTGGTGAGGACTCATTTGATTAGAGACAACAAAATCTATAATCAAAGGACCTCAACCCAAACCTGGCCAGATCTACCCCGATCCACTGCAATTACAGTCCGCACAAACCACAGCATAAATAAAGGGTCTTGCTGTGCCTCTGGACAACAACAAAGGCCAGAGGGTCACAGCAATATGGCTGTCAATCACACAGCATGGTGTTCAGCCCAGATTGGGTTTAATAAAGCCCAATGACTCATGTACTAAATGGGATACGACTCCAGTGGTGCATCTGTTATGGATTACCAGGCTTTGTTCCAAGAGTATATTCAGCAAGGGACTTTGCTGGATAAAACATTTTGGTGTAAGCATGCTTTAAAATCACCAAAATATTTCTGGCCTGCAGATAAAGACAACAAAGTACAGGGTAGGTGCGTCCATAAACAGTTAGGAGTTGCTTTTATTTCATTATAATCTTTTCATTTAAGAACTAATTAATCTATTTATTCATTTAGAAATACATTTCTTGATATCCGACTTACTACAGTATTACTATGTGGATGTTGAGGTACAAGGTCCTTCAGGTAAACTAAGAGTTGTCTTACTGTGTTGCAAAATGCTGTAATATTTTGCTTTGCATAATCTCCAATACTTTACAGGCTCTACAGCAATACATGGAATGTCAGTAGGCTTCTGTTGTATTGCTGCTTAGTAAATACAGTCTACAGACTTTTTTTATATACATTTATGACAAGCTAGAGTAAGGAATTACTATGTCTGTTTTATGTGGTTGAGGTCACTCTTCTGAATCAGTGCCGCGGAATTCTGATACTTGTACATGTTCTAAAAACACGTCAATAATAATGAAATTTCCAAGGTGATGATTTATGAATAGTTTTGCAAAGACACATTTCCCAACATAAAGGGTTTTGGGCAAAACCCAAAGTTAAACTAAAAATGTGCTATTTTATGGCAACACAAGGTACATAGAGGTGACCCACAGTTCATAGCAAGCTTTTTATCATGATTGGAAAGTCATTATTTCCAAAATGAATCAATCTGAATTGGTATTTTCACATTTTCATTCTGAGCCAGAACTCATCATCATGTTGCTTTAGAATATTATTCCATTTATCTGCGTTTGCATATCCCCTTGTAAGGCACAGTTACAGTAGCCTGTATGTTGTAAAATATAGTATCATACACAGGGGTGGGGCGTGTGAACAGGCAAGACAGGCAGTTGCTTGGAGCCCCCAGCCACTAGGGGGGCCCCAGCCACTTATTTACAACAATGATTATAGATAGGCCTGGGCTTTCAGGGACCTCTGTTGGTCCTTCGATCTCACTTTGAGAACCACAAATCTATTTTTTCAGTATTCATCTCAAATGTCCCAGAAATTGTGCATTTATGTGTGCAAACACTAAATTTTTGTGGCGTGCATGGGTGGGGTGGGGGTGATCATACATTAGTATGTGACCTTATCATCAGAACACCCAAGAGTGCTACACAATCATCTCCATAACAGCCTTATCAAATGTGAACAGTTAGTGAATATGTTACTGGTCCTTTCTGATGAGGACTTAAAGATAATGGCCCCAAGGCTCTTTGGTTTGAGTAATAAATCCAAGGTATTTGTAAGTGCTCTTCTGGCATTTCAATTGCCTCTTACGCGAAGTGTAACAAAAGCATGCAATGTTCTACCAGAATTTGTGAACAAATGGACAGCTTGCTCAAGCCAATGAACACAGCAGTTTGTTTGTGGTAGTTTCAAAGAAAGTAGCAAGATTGGGGGAGATCAAGGGTTAAATACTCTAACCATTTTTACGGACAATTTTACATCAGTGGCTGCGTAGCTTTAAAGTGCAACACTGTCAAGGAACTCTCCAGTATTATTGCTTTATTCACATAGAGGGGTCTTGAAATCTGCTGACCGTTGTTCTTAGCATCAATAACTGAAGTTTTAACAGACTGTGGGTGCATGACACTCAGTTGTGAATGAAAATGGAAAAACTGTGCAAAGCAATAATAAAACAATGGCAAAGGTGAAAGTAAAAGTAAAAGAATGGAAATATTTGACAGTTACTGTATACTTATGCCACACATCTTTAGCTACATAAATTCAAAGCACAGTAAATAGTGCCTGAATGTATATTTTTTGGGTCAATTATTCTCTCACATTATTGCAATCTATTACATTCATCAGTACTAACATTTACATTTAATGGCACAATTTAGTACTACAGGAAATAATGGGACATTGAGAGTATACTGCAACAAGTGTGTGGGTGATTGGATGCATATTAACTTGTCCTCAAAACTGAAAACCCCAGGTTTGTATACCTTATGTGTTGTCCGTGTTAAAGTTTTTCTGACAAAATGCACGCTTTGTGTATGTGCACAGGTACACCGCTGGTCTATGACTGTGTGTCTTTATTATATAAGAACTTTGTTGTACCCATTCACCATAAAATTATCTAAACTAAAGCTGACCTATATATGTTCACATTTGAAAGTGTGGTAACATAGCAGCCCTCTTAACACAGTGGCCAGACTGTCACCTGAGGAAACACAGCAGTGTAGTGTGTTTAGTCCTAAATCGGGTTACCTTCCAATGAACAGCCATGTCTAACTTAATACTTTCCCTTAGAAAATAATACATTGTATACTGTATGATATTGACAAACTGCTCCAGAAAGGAAGGGATAAGGCTGCCACGAATGCATCCCCAGGGGAAAGGGAAGCCAAACAGTGGTTACAAAATAATGACGATCTTACAATGAAGACATCTGACAACGGTGGTGCTGCTGTTATCAAGAGTAGAAAATATATTGATGAAACCAACAGACCAAATCAATGATAGGCAGGTCTATGCCCTGTAATACACTATAACTTGTCAAAACCGAACTCAAAAACATATCTGCCTCTGCTCTGCTTAACAAATGGTTCACAGGAATGTGATTTTTTGTTGCCACAGAGTCTGACACTATTTTTTATCTGCTTTGTAAGACCTAAACAATCAGAGGCAGACCTATTATTAGTGTCTCAATTAGTTACACTAGGATGATTATTGAACCTGCAGTCAAATACATAGATTTCATATTACACCTAAAAGATGCCTTTTACTTGCGGATATTAAGGTTCTGCTCAAAATACTGCACATAAAGAAAGGTCAGGAGCAAAAACAGCAGGCTCTGGGGGGGGGGGGGAGTTTTGATGTTGCCCCCATCACTGTTCCACAGCCTGGGACAAATGGAAGGTAGCAGTAAACCATGTATGCTTAAGTGGCATGGACAGTGCATTAATTCATTGGTGTTGCATCATTAAAAAAAAAAAAAAAACATCAACAAAATCAACTTAGCTCGGAGCTTGGAATAATACAGTTTTCATTTCTTGGATCTTAAAATGTTTGTCAGTCAACACTGTCTTCACCTCAGTGGTTTACTTTTAACATTCTTTTTGGCCATGAGTTTCAAGGATTTAAGACATACAGAGAATTTTTGAGATCCAGGAAAAAGATCTATCATTTTAAATGAAGGGGTAACATGTAAAATCTTCAAATAAAAACAAGTCCCTGTAGTAAGTGTCCAGCATCAGACCGACGATAAGGAAATTTTGGACATCACTCTCAGTAACCCCACCTTCACCTCCCTAAGTTGCTTGCCTCCTGCTTTCATGAGCTCCAACAATAAAAGAAAGGCGTTATCTCCATTGCACCACAGTCACATTCTTGTTTCCCCCAAACCCATTTGCAGCTAATTCTGCAATTTTGATTACATGACTATTCAGAGTACAATAAACACATGCATAAAATATGACTATGCAGTTTCTCTCTCAAAAGTCCTAACCATCCAATAGCACAAAAATTAAAAAAATACAGGGGTCACAAGGAGCCAAACTGACCTAAAGTTCAAGTTATTGAAAAAATTCCAAAACAAGTCAAGTCTCGGGAGCAGCAAACTCAAACATCTCCTCCTGTCACAACTCCAGCCAGGTCCAAATTATTCAGTCTGTTCCTTGCTCTGTTTCTCTGCCATATTAGCTCATGTCATTGCAGATGCAACCACTCCCTCCTGTCCTGCAATAATGACTTTCCTGCTATTTCCACCTCTGACTTGCCCCGCTCACTCATCTGCATCATGTTTACCGTAATCTGTCCAGTAGAACATATACTTGTGCATTTCCATGAGTACTCTGTCATATTGCCTTGTTTGCATTTGCCCTAGTATTCCAGCCCAGTTTATTCATGTCTGTCTGTTTCCCACCTGTCCCCTGTCTGGTTGTATTTGCCTTTTCTCACCGATCTCCTGTTTTTGAACCATACCTGTCCCTGGAACAAAGCAAACAAGGTCTTTTATTCAACCCTTGACCATCTGTGTTGTACACTTGAGTTCAAGTCTGTTCTGTTCCACAAGCATTACAACACAAGCCAGGATGAAGCCAGCCATCTTAGGCACCTGGCTAAGCCAACATGACTCTTTTATTGACTGGGATACATGAGCCATTTTGCAATGGAGTCATCACTATTATGCTGTGTGTCTCAGGTCTGCTCTATTTCCTTCTCCCAGTGACTCACTCCTTTCTGAGTTTCCTGACCTCTCAGGGGTTCTCCCCAAATATCTGGATCTGAAGGAGGTGTTCAACAAAGCCCAGGCCACCCTGTGACTCCTTACCGGCCCTACGACAGCAGTGTCATCCTCCTCTCTAATTCTGCTCCACCCAAGAGGCACCATTTCTCCCTGTCTGCTCCTGAGGTGCAGTTTCCCACTGGTGCCAGTTTCTTCTTTGCAGAGGATAAATCCCTTCAAGCCTACTACTGAGGACTCAATGACATCATGGTTAAAATAAGTACCCCTTGCTAATATCTCCTGCTTTCTAGCTGCAGATGGCTCCTGTCTTCACAAGGTTGAAACTTATGAATGCATACCACTTTGTGTTCAACATCCCTAGTGGCCACTACAGTTACCTGATGATGCCATTTGGTCCCGAAGGACATCATTCACCAGTGACTGGAAGACAGTGGCGCCTGTGTTTTTGTGTATCTAGATGACATTCTCATATATTCAAAGTCTAAGCTGGAACACGTGCCGCATGTTAAGTGTGCTCTCCAGAAGCTCCTGAAGAACCAATTTTTTTGTGAAGGCAGAGAAGTGTCACTTTTACAACACAGAGGTGTTCCTTTGGTTCATCATTAACACTGGCAACATCCATATGCACCCTGCTAAGGTCAAGGCTGTCCTGGATTGGCCAACTCCATCATCTAGAAAAGAGCGGCAGCAGTTCCTGGGGTTCACCACCTTTTACAAACACTGCAGCTGCGTGGAAGCCGTCACACTGCACTGACCTCTCAGAACTCCCCCTTTGTTTGGTCCCCAGCAGCTGAGAGAGCATTTGGACAGTTAAAGAAACTTGTCACCTGTGCAGCTACTTTCTAACTGTGGCGGTGTTGACAGTAAAATGTGGTAACGTAATTTTATAAGCTAGAAAATTTGTAATTATGATCATGCAGCTATGTTATTGTATCTTGGGATCTGTCACTGTGACACAGTAGTGGGAAACTTCTATCCCCCTGTCACCTCCATCAATCGGAGACCCTCCCCACAGCCTCAGTGAAAAAAGCACAGATTAACTGATTATTGATCCTGAAAACAAGAGACAGGAAGGAGAGATCCAATCAAATAATCAGTGAAAAGAGGGAGGAGGAGGGTGTTTGAGGAAGATAAGCTTTCATTCAAATCAGTCTCTTTTTCACGAAAAAAAAAATGAATGGGCTTTATTTGTAACTATGTCTACATGTCTACATTTGCTGCTCAGCTTCCAGATCGTAGTTGAATGCACAGGGGAGATGTTTGTTTTCCTCCAGGGCTGAAATCAGTTCTTACTTCAGGGCTAAACCCTTCACTTTTCCAGCAGTGGGGAAACAACAGACCAGACGTTTCTTGGTCTTGAGAAGCTGCAGCATTTATTAACTTCCAAAGTATAACCTATACTGTACATTTATTGCCACATTGACAACTTAGTGCTCTGCTTCACTTGCATTTACCATCACTTTTCTATAGCTCACTCTGTCTTCCTCCCTTAACCACACACTCACAACATGCTACTCTAATCTTTAAGGGAGGTGGTTACAGTATGTTGTAATCTTTAATCAGACAGTGCTCGTACATTATTTTTCCAGTTTGAACATGTCTATTTTTTATATATCTATTTCTATTTTTAGGGCCAAATGCAACTGGAGGAATGGAGACAGTGGTTGGAGCGGGTGGAGCAGTCTTTTATGGTAAGGACAAAATGAAAAGTACATCCGCTCTGCTGAAAGGCTGAACTTTCAGCAGGCCAGGTGGACTCTCTTCTTTAATCGTTTCATCTTCTCTTTCCTAATGCTCAGGGTCCAACAACAACATAATGTCCTTTCCTGCCTATTCCAGGACCAGGGCCTTGATTAACCAATATTCCAGTGCACCCGAAAAAATCCTGCCTTCAGCCCGTATCATCAGCATGGTCACCTGGGCCCCTGAGGACCTGGTAAGGCAGTCACACCCTGAGCATCCTGCTCCCAGTGCCTGTCCCTCTAACTGTGCTAGTGAGTCCCCCCTCCTAGTTGGCCTGTCACCCTGGTATGGCTCACACCCTGGCCCAAGCAGCATCAAGCTTTTGGTGGGCATCCTTGAAGCAGGACTCTAAATAGTTTATTGTCACCTGCCAGATTATCCAAACACAAGAGCCTCCTACAGCCTCCTAAAGGCCTATTGCAACCCCTTCATGTCCCACTTTAGCCTTTGTCCCACCTTGGACTTTGTCACCTGCCTACCCCCCTTGAATGGCAATACTGTCATTCTCACTGTTGACCATCATTTCTGTAAGTCTGCTTACTTTATTCCATTTCCTGAATTGCCCTCTACTAGAGACACTTCTGAAGTTGTGCTCTCATGTTGTCTATGAGTATAAGCTCCCCAGAGACATCATCTCTGACCAGGGCCCCAATTCACCTCTAGTTTCTGGACTGAGTTTTTGCCAATCCAATCATCAGACAGAGCACATGAATCTGCAGATGGAGAAAACCCCAGGCTGCCATCTCCTCCTGCAACCCTTCCTCCTGGTCCAAACATTATCTTATCTGGGTTTTCAAGCCCACAACAACCTTCCCTTTGTCCACCTTTGTCTTCCCTGGACTATGTGTGTCTATCCCACCTTCCACGTCCCCTGTCTTAAGCCTGTTCCCTGCCTGTTGTGGAATTAGTTAGCCTCTTTGTATTTCTTATTTCACTTTGTACATTTGAATATGTGCCCATTTTGGTGACTTCTTTTAAGAAACTCATTAAAAACATATTTGCAGATAAAAACTGTGGGAATGGATACATAAACTGGATGGCATTTCATTTCCCATCACAAAATATTATAGGAACATATTACAGAATTTGTGGGAGGTATGGCACTAATTGTACTGTTGGCTGTAAAAAATACACATTTCCCCTGTACAAATGGTTTTTGTTCTGGCAAATCTTATAGCTTGGGACTTTCACATATTGTCAAAGATATTCATAATGTAATGTCCTAGTCAAAACTACCTCACCTTGGCATAAGTGTATAATGGAGACACTGTGATGCGACCTGCAGTTCAGCTTGTTTCAGAGTCCCACAGCTTGTGTGACATGTGACAAAATAAATCTCATAGCCCCTCTTTCAAGAAAGCCATATAAATAGATTTATAGATGAGAAAGAAGATTGCCTGATGGGATGTTAACATCAGGTAGACAAGCAATTTATCGGACCATGGAGAATTCATTGTGGACCTCACAAGATAAAAGATATACAGTTAGGTTTTGTTACAAAGCAAAGCTGCCAATGTCGTTTTCTCCAACTGTACTTTAGAAAGACACAATGAATCAGTTGTCACTGTCCCATGGCTCAATCCATGCTGTCACAGTCTATAAAAGAGTAAATGACTTATGGGAACATAAGCAAGAGCAAGTACTGTGAAAGCAATCATCACTGGCCAAAGAACTATCTCTTGAAAGGGGCTTTAGGAGGCAGTGGTGTGTTGCTTTTCAGTCTTTGTATATAGAGATTAAACATTTTACATAAACTCTGTACATTTGTTGGCTCAATTCATTTGCAAATCTGAAGGGATGGAACAATTAACAAGAGACATATGAGAGCTATTGCTGCTTGAATGAAGCAGGCTGGCTACAGAATGTTATTGAAATATATGGAATATGGACCACAAAATTACTTAAATTAATATTTATATGTACAACTGTTGCAAAAGACACTAAATCCTAATGCAATGCACTCAGAAAAAACGTATTTGGTTAAATGCATGTTTTTCAGTGAACACGAAATGACTTCAGTGTGACAACTTTGACTTGAAATGACATACTGAGCTGCTTATAATGAACACAAATTACATGAACATACTGTATATGCAAATTCACAAATTTGCAATGCACACTACGTGATACTGTTGGTAATTCATGTCTTGATGCAAAACCTCAACTGCATGTACCCCAACCTGCTGATCACAGGAATTATGGTTAGAGGGAAGAATGGGCAATGGGCACCAGTGAAAAATCCTAACCCTCTGGCAGTGCCCCTTGGAAACGCCCCAAATGCTGTACGGATTCAAACATATCAGGGATTATTAAGAGACCTGAGAACAAGGTCAAAGACTTGGAGAAGAACACAGAGCAAGTTAAACTTAACTTCCACTTCATCCCCGAGGCTCTGAAAATACTTAGGAGATAGTTGAGGCAGGCTCTGTTGAAAGCTCCCCCGCCGGCACGCAAAGCTTTACTTTTGATGTTAATTCCTTGAAAGCTGTTTCTTTAGCTGGGGATTAGTGCATGAAGAGCTAGGCTTACCATGCTCTGGCTAATAAAGATGAAACATCTAACACAGGTACTCGTACATACACTCGCCTGGGAACAGTGCCTATAAAGTTGCCTTAATTATAGGGAACTCACTTCGCTTCAGTAAGTATAAGAATAGGACGACATTTGTACTTTGAAAATACTGTGGTATTAAATGTTGAAAATCCTTTGTACTCTTTAGACACAAGTCTTGAGATAAAATAATGAGTATATAGGCACATCACTTTCTCAGCTCATGCGATCAAAGCTGCCTGTATTTCATACATTTCATAGTATGCTCTCAGCCTCCACAGCTTAGGTCTCTTACCATACCGCAAAAGACTGACAATTATGAAGTGTGTCCATTACAGCTGCTGATTAGCCTCCATGTCTGTTCTGGCTTGAGCGACTGTTGTAGCTAATGATTCTGTGGCAATGTGCATAGAAAACCGACACCACAATTCATCTGCTCGGCCAAAATCTCTGTGATTAATAGGTGTTTCACAAGAACATTCGTCGCTTTGAATATTTGAAATGGTTCTCCCCATCACTGAGTCATCTGCTTTGACAGTTTAAGAAGTAAATTAATCAATCCAATCACTGCATCCATCCTGCTTTCAAGCACAATGAATGGCTTTCCTTTCATCACTTACTTGGCCATTTTCCAGCAACTAATACCGCGATGATTAATTCCAGTGACCTTTATTTATTAAAAGTATAGGTATTATTGAACATCACAGTACACATATTGACAGGGAGACAATTACCACAGTAAGTTTTATAGCCTGCACTGTGCATTAAATATACCAAAGAAGTATATCATAACCTCAAATCAAAGCCTATCATCACAATAAAGCCTAATGGAACTTCATTGTTGTTGGACCACACTGTTCCTCTACAATGAACATGGCTCATTTGGTTTGTTCATTCTCTGATCATCCTTGCCATTTGTGTCCTCTGACAACCTCTTTTGCAAGGTATATTTTGATTATGGATAAATCTGTGATTTTGTTCGCTCTTGTGGGAAATGCATTCATATATTGTTGTTACGGTTGTCAACTTGCAAACAGTTATATCATGAGATGGAAAGGCACAATTATGATAAAGCCAATATAAGAGGCTGGAACACACATATGCACCACTTGTCATCATGCATATTTTGTCTGGCTAAAAAAAACATTAAACATCTGCAAAAGACTCTGAGGGAAAATGGTTGCTGAAAGTCCTGTCAAACTGTAAATATAAAAAGCTGTTAATTAAACCATTAATATCCTGTTCCACATGGCCAAATTGCCTCACTGGCAAACATTCCCTTAGAGTTTCATAGTCTATGTAATTACTGATTGTCAACAATATTGTCCTTGCATAATGGTTCCAACTTTGTCTCTCTGAGTAACAAATCTAACATCAAGCATCCTTCACATTGCCCTGACATTTTAAATTCTATATTGGACTGTTTCTGAATGCTAAAGCGCAGTGAAGAAAAGTCATCTGAATATAGATCACATTAAAGTCCATTTCATGAGGGCTCCAAAGAAAAACATAAATCACCCTTCTATCACAGTAAATATGCTCTTTGGAGCAAATTCACCATGGAAGTCAGGTACACTTGCGGTAGCTGGTTCACTTTGTGTCCAAAGCCAAATTTAAGATTGAACAACCCCACTCCAGCCCTTGGAACCAAGTTTTTATCAGTTATTGCATATTAAAATCTTAACACAATAATTATCTTCAATTTCTACTTAAACACATTCATTGTGTAACCCAGATAATGTATGGTTATATGTATGAACCACATGCATGTATTGGGTGAAATTAAGACAGAAGTTAAAAAATCAGCAAGTGAATTGTCTGTATTTTTAAAGTGTCTGGAGGACGATGGGTTATATTTTCTGTGACACCCCAGGACTTGGATGTCACCCATTATTGTATCAAGGCATATATCACTACACATACTGTAAACAAAAATGCAAAGAATGATGGACTTAATGCCTAGGGAAGTTAAGGCAGTGGGTGGATACTCAAAAATATAGCTAGGCAAGATGGGATAAATGAAAACCTCAAACTATTTTGATTTAGCCTAAGGACTGTCAAGTGGCAGTGATCTGTCTCGCCTTGTCCACAAAACCAGGAGAATGATCTTGATTTGTATTAAAACTAGCAAAACAAAACAGAGCACTTGGTGGAGACTAACTTTTTAGAAACACTGTTGGTACATAAATATGTGTGTAATAATGTATAACAGTAATAAAAGTTTAGAGGTTGCTCAAGTGTGATATTACAAATTATCCAAAACACAAAGATGTTGCTTGCATTTGAGTTGTGTAGATGGAAAATGTGCCTGGCTTACCCATAATGTAATGTGCAGTTCATGAAATCCCCACTGAATGCGTCAAATGAAAAAGACAAAATACCAAATGGCTCTGACTTGCTTTAAAAGTGAATATAAATTTAGTTTTCCTGCTACTACAAAGTAGTGTACAGCTGACATAATTTTTGGATTCTTGTAATTATTTTATTTTTCAATAGTATAAAACTCATTGCTATGAATTGCATCACATGAGAATTCAATTCTTACACCCAGGCAAAACAAGGGAGAGGATTGCATTACTCGGTGATGTCATCAGATAAGTTGGCATGGAGAGGCACTATTTAAACAGTAGGGATGAACGTAGCTTGTATTACTCTGACATGTCATCAGCACATAGGTAGCAGGGATCCTCTATGCATTTTTTCCATCAGGTGCCCCAGTAAATTTGGAACTATAAAAACTGACAAAGGCCACGCTTGTCCTAATAAACCAGGCTGAACGCGTCAGGTCGGGCTCTTTGAGACAGAGAAAAGCATGTGTGCAGTATATTTTCCCCATGGGATGTCCCCTCAGTTTGATTAATGAAAAGTGTTAGTTTTGAAAAGGATGAGTAATATAGCACTTTACATGTTACCTAATAGCTCTAAAGAGAACAGCGGTCCCTTAAATGTTAAAGGAATGGGCATGTGGCTTCATATTGCCATGGTCCATTCTCACATGGATAGTCTAAATGTGCACAATTTTTAACTATTCACCTCATTTTTTATTCCTGACTACTGATAATATGTTCTTTAACAGAGCATCTAACCTTAAGTTCACCGGAAAATGAAATGAATTCATATACCCATTAAAAATGACGGCAATTTAGCTGCTGCAGTTCCATCCCAGCCATCTCACAAACAAGTGAACGAGTGTAATGAACTGGGTCCAAAACAGGCCATCTTTTCTAACCACTAAATAATTCAATGAACAATTCATTGTTGTGCAGGCAGCTTGAAACTTTGTGTTGAATTGGTATGTCAGCACATTTACTAATGCTGATTTCAACACAGAATTTCCTTTCTTTTTCTTTTTCTTTTTTTTTTTGTTTTCTTTTTGTTTTGTTTTGAGTTGTTTGTTTTCTGTCCAGCACCAATTCATGACTGATGCTTGCTAGTGTGATAACGGGTGTTTTATATCTGGTTCAATGAGTCTGGTGTAGGGGAGCAAGTTAAATTATGTGGCTTAATTAGGCTTGAATTACTGTAAGAGACTTAAATAACATTATTGGACAAACTGACCTGCATCCATTAAAATGCTAATTGATTTTATTGGAGAGCACCTAGTGTCACATCATGCATACTGTACATTAACTGTTAAAAGGACAGCTTCCACTTGCCAAAAATTCACAGAGTGAGTGCAGCTTGTTGTTTAAGGACATCAAATTAAAAACTCTGTGACTCATTAAGCTGGTGGTCTTTTAGACTGGTAATACAAAGATGCAAGCTCTGTGCCTGCCAGGGATACGTGCCTGTCTACAGTTACAAGACTTAATTGTAGCTACAGTACATACAGTATGTACAGCTCTGCTTTCAAAAAAAGTTGGGGCTCTGGGTAAAAGATAAATAAAAGGGTGTGATTTTTTTTAACATATATTCAGTTAAAAACAGTACAAAGATTATATATTTGGCGTGATTTTTGGAAATATATGCTTATTCTGAACTTGTTACCAGCAATATGATTCAAACAAGTTATGACAGGGACAACAAAAGACTGGGATAGAGACTTGTGGATAGAGTTAGGACCAATCCAAATCAAAATTAGTATCGGGTGCCAATTCTGATGTAATTCACTCATCAGATATCCAATTGATGTCACCAATCCAAACTCCACTTTCTACTTAAAGTTAACTTATTTGAAAGGGTATTGTTGATGTTTTGATGCTGATGTTTATGTCTCTATGTAGTTATTGTATTTTCATTTCAGATATTCCCTTTAAAAATTATATAAGGGAGTTATGTAGTTGTTGTTGTTGTTGACCTTTTGTATAAAAATCTATTTGTTAGTAGCTGATAATACATTGCTCTTCACTTAATTTGTTCAAGTTTTTCAATCATAGCGATTTGCCCTCTTACATCTGTTTGGGTTATACAAATGTTCATAGAGCTGGAGTTACAGCCTGTAACCAGTATCTTCCTAGTTATAATTCTGAAGCCCAAGAAAGGATTGATACCGTCTTCAATCTTAAAACATCTAAGTTTTGCCATTTTTATGCTGCTTTACTTTGTATTTTGCTGGTTACCCTGCTGAATTTGGCATTAGCATTCCACAGCTAATGTGACAGTTGCATCTATTGTAGTCCCACACATTGAGAGCAATGTTGGAGTATTTATTAAATTAAATTATTATTCATTATACATCAAATAAACAGAGTAGTAGGTTGTATGTTGTCTCACATTGCTAGACCTTAAAATCTCCACTCATCATACTGCAGGGCAGGCTCAGCTGGTTATGTTGTTACAGAAAGACCCCTCTGCTGCATGCCACACTGAAATGGGTGTCTGTTGCTGTCGTATGCAAATGTACTTGATAGAAATACCCCATGGTAAACTGACAGTGTATATATTTTGGGTTTTCTGCCAAGTATAGTATGTTGGTTTGTGTCTGTCAGTATTGTGCAGTAGTGACACTAAAAGTAGCAGCGTTATTACTTTAACTACATTGCTCAATAATGTGGTGTTGCTTGCTGTAAACCTGCTAAGGATCAATAACTGATGCCGCCAACATACACAGATGTGAGCGTGTAGATGACAGAAGCACGTCAATATGACAGTGACATCACGCACCAATCATTGGGCTGATGCCTACCACATCTCTGCTTAAAGGGCAAGCAGACACGGGAGCTTGAGTTTATTTGATGGAAATGTGGTATAGGGTGAAGATGAGTCAGGATTAATTTTAGTTATTTGTTTAGCTGAGTTACTCAATTTTGAGTTGACAGTTTGTCCTGAATTTGTGTCCAAGTCTAAATTGAGCATAGCCATGCAAGCACAGGTGCACAAACGCGCACACCCACAAACACGGTTTCATTGAATGTCGAGTAACTGGTAGCTTAGTTCACTAATGTTCTCGATAGACATGCCTCGAAGTACACTGACTATTGTACTTATATAATATACTTGGGTTTTCTGCCAAATAAATGAGGCTGTTGAGATGCCTAATCCTACCCTTTGTCCAACTCTGAGAATTAATCACATTACATTCAATAATTTCCAAAACACACGTAGGCCTATACTGAATTTTCATTCCTATTGGATGCCAGTTAACATCCATTTTTTTGTCTTTCCTAAGATGTGTTGTCTGACATTATTAGTTCAGTGGAGTATCCCTTAAGTTTTTGTAACACTGTGATGTAATACAGTCAGTGTAAAAAACTAAAATACTGTGATATAAATTGTGTAAATTGTAATCATCATCAAGAGAATTAGTTCTCGTGTCAGTATTGTATTTTATACAGTGTCCCAACCTGTGTGGAGTCATGGTTATACTTCATAACCTGATCAAAAAAGTGTGAAAATTTGCCACTCTCTAATCCACTACAACATTTGACAGAGTCCAGTTTCATATGAACTGAATGAAACAAATATCTCAAGAAAATATAAAAAATAAAATTGACTGATAACGAAACGAAAACCTTACCTTTGAAAGTGTCTTGTACAGAGAAAAGTATCACATAGATAGCTAATCTTAATGACCGTCTATACTTGAGTACCACCTCATTAAGTGCCCTTTGTTTCATTTGATAACCGTGGAATGACTGTTGAGCTGGCAGCTGACTGAGTACCTTGTCTGTCTTAATTGCAACTGGTTTTTTATGCTCCCCTACAGATTGACTTGTTGGGGAGATGAATGCTTCCTTATCTAAGCTAGTCCCAGGGCTGTTGTGTTGGAACAAAGTTATTAATAGCATCGCTATTGATGAACTGTCAAATGCTCAGCATTCGGCAGATGGACACTTGTACTTGATAACATGTTCGTGGCTGGGGGCCATGTTCCATTTACAGAGCTGAGGGATGGTAATGTATTAGCTGTATCATACCTGACAGCAACATGCGCACTAATTTAGAGTTTGCACATGTTGTTCATTACTGTATGATGCATGTTGTATTGTAAGATTACTTCCCCAGAACCACACAACAAGCCTCAGAACATGTATGTTCTCAATCATAACCAGCCAGTGTTTGNTTTTTTTAGTACAAACTTCAGACATTTAATAGTTGCTGCACGTTTGCAAACACCTATGGTGTCATGCCATACAAGTAGTATTTCACTAAAATGTATAGATTCACACATCTCATGTTCCTGAATACAAATGCAGCCGCAAATGTCTCATTGTGAGTGTTTGTATTACACATAAAATGCCTCTGAATTGTCTCATGCACCGTAAAAGCCATATTGTATTTTCTGTAACTATGATAAGCCCAAATCCTTAATATGAAAAACATGAATTTTCTAGTTGCACTGATATTAAGCTGTATATTCTGGCATTTAATGCTAGATTAAAATCACTAAGCAGTGCAGATATTATTTAAAACATCCAGCCTCGCATAAAACCCCATCTGAATAGGTTTGTAGACCATAAGCAGGAACAAGCTTACATTTTGAATATTAATTAGCATTAGCACCACTAATGGGCATCATTGTGTGCTGAAAACACATTCACAGTCAGCATGTCAAACAGCAGTAACAATGCCTGACTTTTGTACCCATGTTGCCATATTATCCTTGAAATCTTCTGTGAAAAACCTAATATATTTATTACTGACCATCATTTCCAGGTTTCTCAAATACAATCTACAGCTTGCTTAGGGGAAAAAAAGAGTGGCACAAATGTTTTTCTCTGTAACAAATAAAGAGGATAAACATATCAGAACACATCCTGTCTGGGGATAAAGATCGACAATCAAGACTGTCCTGATACCCTCTGGAGTCTGCCACAGCTCCATTTCTTCTTGCTCCAGGGAAAAAACTGCAGTTTGTCATCCAGCTGAGAGGGTCATTGCTTGCCAGTTGCTCTCCACTGAGCAGTCGCCTAATGCCAGAGCAAAGAGGAGGGCAGGGAGGATTGCCTCGACACTGCCCACCCAGGCAATCAACTGTTGGAGGATTTGTGGGAGGTTGAATTAGTCCATCTCCACTGGCTCTGTCAGGCTGCTTCTGCAGCCTCTTCCCAATACCTGTCCGCCTACTCAGCTAGCCCTCCGACCTGAACTACATCCCTCAGCTGACTGCCTCCATACAAGCCCTACACGTTGAATGATCTTTCCTGCCAAAACTAGTTGCACTTCCACATTTTGCTTTTCAGTGCTGTCACCTGTCCACAAAGAAAAGCTTCTCCGACAATTGTTTGCAGTTTCAGTGATGTTGGGGATCCTATTTCATTGACTATTTATTTCTTTTCATCTAAAGTCTGAACACTTAAGTCTGTCTCTCACACATTCTTTGGTAGTCTTGTAGGTTTCTGTATTATCTACTCCAGTGGTTCCCAACCTTTTTTATCTGCCGTAGTGCCACAGTGGTGTCTTCTGTTTCAATTATCAATCAATTATGTTTCCATGTGTTCATTTGAATTTATCTTAAACTAGAAGTTATATAAGACCATAAGTGGATACAACTGTTAAAATAATGTTTTCATATACAGCCATTTTCCATTAGGTTCAGTCATTCTTACGATTGTACTACTGCTTGAGGTGACAGTAGCAGGACGTTTCAACAATATACCTGTAAACTTTAGCTATCTACTTCAACTTCCTAGTTCCTTCCAAGCAACTGGTTCTTTTGGCACTAAACCACGGCTTGCGGCATATGGTGTTGGCATTAATCCAGATCTGAATTTCTCTATAAGGGGGATTTACAGTTGTGTGTCAACTAACTATTGGTGGGGGGAGGGGTGTCCTCAGCAGTCAGCCTATCACTGGTAACCAGGACAATAAATACATACCTAAGAGCAGCCTCACAACAAATTGTAGTTCTATTTGTGTGTTTATTTTCCTCCTAAATACAAATATCCATATATATATATATTATGGGTTTCACAGAAAAGTCAACTATCTAAACCACCACTCAACACTGCATCATTGTAGACAACCTCTATGGCTTTAGCTCAGTGCAGTAATAAAGCAGTGGCAATACATCCATAGCAGATACATGTATGCAGCTGGGGGGGCTGTGGGTCATTTTTGACAAATGTTGTCATGCATTTTATTACTGTGTAGTATGGGGCATTAAAACAGCAGACAAGGAGCAAGAGCGAGAGGCAGAAGGAAACATGGCTGCATGTCCCAATGCGTGACTACAATCAATAGGGTGAAAATACTTCTCCAGAGCACACATAGACTTGTTTGAACAATCATTTTCGACATTATGCCATGTTAAATAAATGTATTTAAGGTATTTAGAGAAGGAAAGGCTCCTGCTATGCCTGAGAGCAGTCGTGTTGTTAAGTCAAACAGCATCTCCAGCTCAGACAAGCATGCTGCGGGATTTAGTTCAATCAGACTGCAGCTCTGAACCAATCAAGTACTGTGCTATTTCCCCTACTCCCAGGTTGGTCCTGCCTACATTAGTTAACCCTTTGCTGTTTATATTTGAGATCTTTTTGACAAGACTTTATCATTGTTCATAGTGAAAAAATATACCTCCAGAATTATTCTGTTTTTAACTACCCAAAGTTTGCAAAGTTGGTTGGAAATCAGCCCTACGTTCAACAATGTGTTTGGTAATGGTGAAACTATTTAACACATTAGTGACTGTAGACAGTTGTCAATATGTTTTAATTCAATTCCTGGACTGTAAAGCTGGATGGAAAAAGATTAATGCCTTTGCCTCACTCTGTAACTACTGACTTTCTCTGGAGCATGGCCAACTGCTCCACTGGAGCTCCAGTTTCCAACAATGAGACACTGTTGTTAAACGAGGTTGCCTCCTCAGTATAAATACTGTACATCAATGTGAAGCAACGCTTCCATAAAAACGAACATTCTAGCTCAGCAGATTTTGTGAAAGTCCTGTGCATTTGTTTGTACTGAGTTATATGATTCATTTAAAAGAATAAAATCCTTGTGTCAGCTTTCCTTTCACTTGAACCCCATACAACATACAGTATATGCACTATATAACACAGTGGTAGAGGAGTTTATTTTTTCATTCACCAACCCTTCAAAACCAAAGTCCTGCTGACAACTGGCAATGAAAGCTCTCCCAGTGCTGCAGGTTGGCCCAGAGTTAGGCATGCCAACTGATGACTGAAAAGTTGCTGTTTTGATTTCAGGTAGCAGAAGCAGTAGGTATACGACACTAGGAACTGAAGAAAGACTGATATTACATCTACATTAGACGCAACCACTACGGAGTCCCTCTGAATATGACATTGAAGCACAACTGCTCCAACAGTGCTGCAGGAGCGGTAATCCTGCTCTCTGACCTTTCCAATTAAACACACGTGTCAAACAGGCTATTTGTGTATGTATCTACAAGGGATGTTCTGATTACTCAGCATGGATTAGCCAATGTAATGTTCATCTAGGCCTACAACTGAAAATATATTAGTTTGGCAATCAGCCGGGAAAATGTGCCACTTTTTTAGTGCAAATTAATTTGCAAATTAAATTGCAAAGGGTGGTAATTAATTTATATGTTACAGGCTTTACCTGAGGCATTGAACATTTATAAATTTAGATATTAATCCATTTTGGCATATTTTGACATTGATAGATTTCAGCTAATTATAATTGGTTAGATGAAGCACTCCTACAACTGCTCCAAATACAGAGAAGAGAATGGGAAGCTTTTGGAAAGGTAAGTTATATAAAATGGTGCACCTTGTACATATACACAATCCAGTATTTCAAAAATCTAAGTGACACACATTTTAATGACTAATAAGGAATGTTACACAGAGAAATGCCAATCGCCAGAGGGCATTTTAGTTTTCACGAGTTCTGCCTAATAATTGTCAAGTCCTTGAATCACTATGTTGAAAAATGGCATCGGCATGACATGGACACTAATAAGAACTGACACAAAAACATTAATTATTTTTGGCATGCAGCTACAAAAGAGTGTATTCCAACTTGTTTTTAATATTTACCTGTCTGTGTTCTGTCTAAATTACCTGTTCACAATGTAATCATGTGCTGTGCGATCTACTTCTTACTTACTCACCCCACCAAGTGTGCCATTTGATTGTTTATTAGCAATACTCATAGGTAAATAGCTGTTTTTTTGTCCCTTATTATTTATAATATTATACATTGCAAGTGGATTCGACAATATAGTACTGAGACTAACAGTACCTTGTAATTAGTAAAAAAAAAAAAAACAGAGAGACAGAGAGAATTGTCATCTATTTTACACAGCTCGTTATTTTTGTATGTGCCATATTAATGCTTATGGTTTGAGAAATGTTTGCTACATTTTCCCAGTGGAAATACTGTTTTTGCTATTGTAGGAAAGGCTGATAAAACTCTGTCCACATAATATCCATGTTCCATTAGAAAAAGATTAGGCCGATGCTGACCTCTACAGGTATAATTCTGCCTTGCATTCTTGACAGATATCACATCAAATCACTTATCACATTAAGGGGCTGAAGCTGAAATGAGCTGCCATTATTAACAACTCACAAGGAAGCAAATCTCACTGTGCAACGTTTGCAAGCACGCATGTTTCTATGTATTGTATAAATGTCTCAAGATGGAATGACTGTACTCATTACATTGTGCAAAACAATGAGTATGAGGAACTGTAATACAGTCTTGCT
This sequence comes from Chaetodon trifasciatus, assembly GCA_037975065.1. Classification (NCBI taxonomy): domain Eukaryota; kingdom Metazoa; phylum Chordata; class Actinopteri; order Chaetodontiformes; family Chaetodontidae; genus Chaetodon; species Chaetodon trifasciatus. The sequence continues at coordinate 6,879,971 of JBBMOE010000011.1, forward strand.
GAGGCACTGATAGATAATGAAATGTCTCACTGGAACCAGAATGTAGTGGCAGAGCAACAGAGAGGCAGACAGCTAAACCAAATAACTGGGCTATCAGCCTCTACTGACAAACAGCCACAAGCCTGACTGAACTGGGAAAAATGGAGCAGTGGAGAAGACATGGTGGCAATGGAGCACAAAGTGGAGATGACAGCCTTTAGGACACAAGTGACAGCAATTGAGGGTAGACTGAGTACAAGTGAGTCTCGGGCAGAGGGAAAAGCCATGCTGGTGCAACAAGCATTAATGGTGACTGGCGTATGAGCTAAAGACAGACACAGGGGTCTCATTCACAAGGTCCTCTCAGGCTGCAACTTGCTGCTTACTGGTCAACTGAGGAGTATATAATGATGTTTCACTGCACAGATTTCTAAATCTTATTTATTCAGTGAAAGTCAACATCACATCTACCACTAAACTGCCTGCTTTACAATAAGGTCCATGGGAGCAGTTTGGGTTATATACCTTAGTCAAGGGCATGTTGACTAACCAAAGTGACAGTGGTCATATCATTCTTACACTGCAAACTGAACACAAACTGCGCTTACATAAATCGAAATCCACTGACACTGAAGCTATTTGATATGTTACATGGATTGCTCAGGCACTTTCTGGTCTTCAGTCGGTGCAATACCACTCACCAAGTATAATTGTAGACGAAAACAACTGAAGAGTGTGTAACCTCATATTGGAAGGCATATGGGTCCCAGCCCAGTTCACAGAAATGATCAACCTGGCACCCTGAGTTGACTTTAGAAATAAAAACAGCTGCACATTTCACAACATAATGGGAAATGAGATAATAAGTCAACGGGTCATCCTAAGGTGGTAACAGAGGATGATTTGGGTGAAAAGAGCAGTCACCCATTATAAAACTATGTGTTGTAATGTAACTCCTACATCCTAAGATTCACACGTCACATCACTCATCTACTATTAAAACTTAATCACCTCAATGACTGATGTCTGATTCAATATGAATGGTATCCAGGCAATTATGTATAAAGCTCTAGTGAAACTACATTTGACATGAAAAAATCCTAAAATACACTGTCAAACAGTTCATTTTAGGATCTTATATTTGCTGTGACCTCGGCTCATATATTTGTCATGTTTTAGAAACCTGTTATAATACATGAATATAAACCATTAAGTAAAAGTAATCGTTAGTAGGGTTAAAATACAATTTACGCACAGGAAACAGCAAAATAATGCACTGATTTGATCCACTGCATCATATCAGGGCCGATACTGACCTTATTATGGACATCAAGTGCCAACCAGGCATGAATGATCCAATTAATCACAGTTTCTTCTTCAACATCATTATGAAATTCAGTGTTTATCAGTTATTTTCATCCAGTTAAGGCAGGTCACCAACTCAGGGCTCTATTTTAATCAGACAACGACAACCTCAAAGTGGTGGCAATCAGGCTGTGAGGGCACATCGGCTGATTTGGTTCATGTACATTCTGCTAAACAGTTTAAGTAGCATAAGCAACACTAATGGGCATCACTGTGTAGATCAGAGGGAGTGGTGATTAATGCATATGCGCTCAGCCAGTCACACCACTGGTCTCACACCTGTGCCGAGCACAGTGATGCATGACAACAACAACTCAACAAATGAAGAGTCTGCTTTTCCAGGGGATCATATTGGAGTGTGGATGGCACAGAGCGGTGTGATGTCAACACAAAGTTCCACAGATGGTGTCAGTTTTTTAACAGTTAATTAGTACAATCAATGATAATGAAAATTAAAAATAAAAAGGCTGGGTAAAGCTGTTTACTGTATATCATTGTATAAATCAATGCTATTTCAGTCACAATAAGACATGAGCCGCATTTGTTATTTTTTTTTTTTTTTCAAGTTGAAAAAAAAAAGGCTCATCTCCAGAAAGCGACATCTCTGAGATAAACAAGCAGAATACCAAATCATAACAGACTTGTCTAATGTGCGTAGAGGTGTGTGTGGTTATTTTCCAGCAGCCTGTTGTCATCTGCACGTCATTAAAGATAAACAGTGGACCACAGTGCGCAATGGCACTGTGCTCTGGTGCAGCGCTTCTTCAGACGGAGGCTACAGCGTTATCAACAAACCTGTCCCGCTGCCTCAGATGGCTGCAAGGATTTAATGGCCTGCAGGACTAGCTTCTCATACAAAGCAGCTGTGGACAACAGATACTGTAAGAATCATTCATATTCATTTATAGATCAGTGCAGACTGATGCTTTTTTCAACCACATTAAATGATTATTGATGCAGATTTAAGCATTTCTACTGGCTAGGGAGCATTTAATTAAATGATTGAACCTGCCACTTGTTTGGGCCTCATCTCCCACCTGTACACCCTGTGCGCTGCACAGGGCACCAAAATACCACACAGTCGGGCAAAGTGAATTTCAAGATCAGGAAAATACCAAACGGTCAGAGCACTGTTTGCATTGTTCACTGGGCAGCCACAAAAATAGGGCTCTTAATTTTTAGTGCCAGTGCAACCCTGCCCTCGTGAAGGCCTTATGTAAAAATCATGCCAATTAGTTCCACACAGAGAGATACACACACTGTTCTTTTTTTCCCAAATGTAAGATCAGGGGAAAAGATACACAGCACAGGTGTCGGGTCAGGAATCGGTATAGTAAAAACTGATACTGGTCCATATATCATGGCTCATTTTACATTTTACTGTGGTGCTATGTTAAATGTACATTTTACATTCGGTTTTCTTTTTGCTTGTCTGCAAACTTGAACATGAGCTGTTATGTCCTTGCAATGTTTTAAGATAGGGATCATCAGCTTGTGGTGTGTGAATATAGCATTTTTATCACAGCCAAGGAATCCTACAGAATGTAATTTTCTTCAAAGCCCACAGCTGTTTTGGCTCTTATCACTGGCGCAAACTGGTTAACTGATGACAGCGAGGGTGAAAAACACATTGTTTTGCTTATTATTTTACATCGGTTGTCGACGGCCTTGCTTAACATAACAGGAACGACATGGAATACAACACAAGGTTTTCTTTCTTTGTTTCATACAGTTAACCAGGAAAGGGAGAGTGCATCTTAAATATTAGTTTTAGGTCATCAGAGAACCCATGTAACAGCATGTGCTGTGAAGATATGGTTAAGACATGAAAGTATAGTGCCATAACCCAATTACACTAAAGGCAAAATAATTCTGATTTCACTGGTGCAGCTTTACTCCTCTGGTGAAAAAAATGTGTCTGCTTTGTGATGCTTAAATTAAAAATCCAGAAAATTCTTGTCAAAAATGTTGTTAAAATCTAATATGAATAGCTGTGCAGTAGCCATGATTCCAATTATGTATGCAGTTCATGACAGCCGCTACAGCCCCTGTTCAGTGTGCAGGAAGTGATTTGTTGACTGTCAAGGTGAGGGTCTTGGTTTGTTTACTTCGAAGCACTGACACAAGCGAACCAAAGTGGCAAGTCGCACTTCAGAGGCATTGAAAGCTATGTTGCCAAAGGGATGATAACGCTTAGCAAAAAAAAAAAAAAAAAAAAAGACTTTACTTAGGTATGCTTGGTTCTCAATTGCCAGTTATCGATTGTCTGACATAAGAGGAGTGCACTCTGCAGAAGGCTGACATAATAATAGGTTTTGGTTCAAAGAAGATGAGAGGCGAGATCGAAGGGGGCAACAATGAAAGAAGCAGGCTGCTATATTAAAATGCATATAAAATATTGAAATGCAAGTCAGATGCTGGTGCAGACATTTAGTTCTTAAGTACATTAAAAGTCACTAAAACATGTAGAAGACCAAAGGATTGAGTATTCTTCGACCAAGTTCCAAACTGATTTTCAAGACTTACAGTGACGGGAGCCTCTCACACTGCCTGAAACAGAGCAAACATGCAGCCTCGGGTTTGCTCTCATTGCCATTTTATTACATGCACCTCACTTAATCTAATGCTGTCTCATACATACAGCAATAAATCTGAAAATCATTTTCAGTTTTGTTCAAATGGTAGATCGTTGATTCAACTTTTGTATTCATTTCAGAGGCTTTTGTTTGTGGTACTGTTGAATCCTATTGTATTTTAGTGTGACATGCTTCTAATATTCTGCCCAAGCCCTCTAAATCAATATGGGTAGACTAAATACCTCTCAGTATAGTACAATATAGTATAGTGTTTTTTCATGGCTATTGTATTGCAGTGGTTTTAGCAGGGTGTACCTCGTTCACTGACAACTGAATGTAATTCCACAAAGGGTCACGCATAAACGTTTCATAAAGATTTATAGGCAAGCTTAGAGGCTGTTGAACAAGGAGGAATTACCAGACAGCTCCTCTAGGATGCTCACTGTGACCAAACCTGAGTAAACAAGCAAATTGAGCACAAACACACTACGCATACACAACGCACCCCTGGCTGTCTTATTGCATTCATGTTTCACCACGGACGTTGACGGCTCAACAGCACGTTAGGAGAACAACAATGTCATGATAATATCCCAGTGCCCTTCTAGTCTTGGGTGCACCTGAGCAGAAAGGTTTCTCTTGAGGCTCAGCCGCACAAAATTGGCCTTCCATGTGTGAAGCATGGCTTGCCTGTGTTCAGTAAAAAGTATGGAAAAAGGAATGTTCATATGTGACGATGCTGGCATTGAAAGTCACAGCATGTTTGAATAAGTTACAGAGAAGGCCACTGCAGATCTACCATCGCTGCTTGAGCTGTAAATTACTAACGTGATGACAGTGGGAATATTATTTAACCTTATAATGGTACCATGCGTTCGAAAATGCCGTGATGTCTGAGCATTGAATAAACTGACTGGGTGACAGAGCTTTTTTGGTTTATAAACTCAAAAATAACTGTGGGTCGTCAGTTGCAGCACTGTGAAGCAGCCTGCGGGAAGGCAGGAGGGAGGTCAGCCGGTGTAGCCTGACCGGGTTTATGCTAGCATCTCTATTCCACACTGGTGTAAACTTCTGTCATGTGGAAACGATTTGTTCATATGAGATATTAGCCAGGTAAGCTTGGTGTCAAACTCCTGCCATGTTAATTGAGTGACGCTAAAATCGAAGCCACACGCACAGAATGAGGTGTGGTTTCAATTTTCTACATCTACTTGCCATCTGAGTAGCAGTTAAAGAGCTGGTGTGCAGGGGATTCCAACAGCACACCACCTTTAGTCCACACCATCGCACACTGTGGAGATTGGTGAACGTAATATGTTCACCAATCTCCACAGTGTGTTAGATGTCACATCGACTTCTTACCTGCTGCCACTTCTTACCTGCTGCCACTTACCTGCTCAGCCAGCACTCTTCACTAGTCAACCACGCCCACCTGCTCAATCACCTGACACACACCTGGGACTCATCACTAATCAGTGCAATACTTACGCGGCTCTCACTCACTCACTCATTGCCAGATTGTTCTTCGCCTTCATGCAAGAAATTATTCTTGGACTGATTTCCCGGTATCGGCCCAGCCCGCATTTGCCCTCGCCTGTTCTCCTGCCCCCTGATAACTACCTCAGCTTTGTGGACCTGACTTCGTCTTGCCCTTACTGAATCTGATACTGTTTGGTATACCAATTCCCGACGCCATTGTTCGCTCCGAACAGAGCACCAAGCCAGCCCCAGCCAAGAGACTCACGAACTTCCGAGTTCAGGTGGCACTGCTACTGGATCCTGATAGTACCCGTTACAGTTAGACAGTTTGACATCAACAGGAATAATGACCAATAAACATCCTATTTGCTAAAATTTCATTCATATTTCCCTGCATGATGAGTAATGAGACTTTTACCTGTAATGATGTACTGCTACACTGCTATATAGGCCTCCTATATAGCAGACATTTTAGATTGTTATGGGGGAAAGCACAAGTTTTACTAACTAGACACAATCCAGCAATGGGATCACACCAGCCGTCATCTCTGTCAGCATGTTGATGTTCAGATCCATGAGTACTCAGTAGTCTTTGCTACATTATTGAGTACTCAGTAGGCTACTCATGGGTGAGACCACACACATCATGTTGTTTACACTATGGCATTGACAAAATCTGTCCACAATCAGACAGACAGACATATACACATGCAAAAGTACTGCAAATGGCCTCAGTCGTAGGACCATATTTTGCCCTGATGACACACACACACACACACACACACACACACACACACACACACACACACACACACACACTCAAAAGGTGAAAACAATTCTAGCAAAGCTGTTGCGGCTGGTAACTTTAAAAGTGGCTGTGAATGCCATGACAGTGTGACAATGAGCCAACAAGTACAATAGCTCAATTCAGCAGCAAAATGGAAATGGGCCATCATCAGTTTTATTATTTACGCCAGTGCTTTTCCTACTGTGACATGTCAGAATGTCTTCCATGAAAAAGGTCTAATGCTACTTTTACTTTAAGGTTTTGCACACCGACACAGGTGTTTACAGCCTTATCAGAGCTCTGCTCAGGCTGAACGTGGGTGTAATTACTTGAGGTCACAGGTTTTCATGTATTAAGAAGGATAAAGGTGTAATTTGTGCCACACAAACAGGTGCAACAACACTAACAGGAGAAAGAGGGAGATATCAATCAAGTGCTGCTTATGCAAGGACAGGTTGCGGTCGAATAGTCTTTTTTGCTTAGGTAGGCTCCCAACTGAGTGAAATGACCAGAAAAAATATCTAAGTGGCAGCCATGATAAGAGCTGCTCAATTTTTTTCAAAGGAAAGCTGCTTCAGTGCTTCCTTTCTCATCTCCTTTTGTTAGTTTTTTTTTGCTTGAACTGACCCAAACACAGATGCAGACTCAGGGATAATGTGGATAAAAGGGGTATTTATTGTAAAAGGAAAGCAGGGAATGGAGATGGAGAGAGTTGGGAGGCAGCTGGCTGAGGCAGAGGCCAGATGATGGTGGGGAATGGCTGGGGAGATATGATGTGGGCTGGCAGGGAGTAGATGGAGGTTGTAGCAGCGGGCAAGCAGCAGGCAGGTGAAAGTGATCCTGAAGCACAAAGAAAACAGCAATTAGCAAAGAGAAACAACAACTCCAGACAAGAACTCCTGAAACACTGCAACAACACGAAGAAAGACCAAAGATCTACAACCACATTAGCTGAACAAACAATCTGGCAATGCGCAACTTGCGAGCTCGGGTGGTGATGAGCTTGATGGATGACAAGTGTGCACAACCAGCAGGAACCAGGAGAGACAGAGAAGGTGCATCACGCCCACAGCAGACAAACACGGCGACACCATGACACTTGAGCATAGGGTACACTGGACCATCCTTTATGAAAGAAAAGGAGATAATGCTGTCCTATAATTCCTTATGACGGCAACATTTAAAGCAACCACAGCAGAACCATGTTTTTAACATCCACACAATAACATAATTCTCTTTGTCTGCTTCACATCTTTCCTTGATATCATGATGTTTTCCATCGCAGTCAACAAAAAGTGTTTAGGGAAAGACATAAGATGTAATTATTTAGTTTTTTCAACCACACCCGCTGTCCTGACAAATTGTCTAATCATCCAAATTAATTGAAATCACTTGTGTGACACAGGGATGGAAACTGACAAGCAGTTACAGTTGAGAACCAGTTCCAAATTGTCCGATCCATCAGAATCATATATCTCCAAGGTTATCAGTTCCTTGTATCAATGCTGCCATGTTTTTCTGACAGTTGCACATTGCAAAAGAATGACATCAAAGTCACACATCTACTCTGCTGGAAACTGGCAACAAAAAGGAGTCATGACAGAGAGGAAGAAACAGCCCAAAGCGAGGCATCATCTCACTAAGAAAGATGACAACAGTGCTAGTTGTAATGTCTGGAAAATGAGTCAGGAAGTCACGAAGGAAACACCAGCAATTTGCTGAAACATCTCTCTACACAACATGGGCTTAAAGTCCAGGAATAACATGTATTTGACACCATGGGCACAAATGTCACTGCTTCCAAACCAAGAGGGTAAATATCCCATGTTAAAATAATATTAGAGCCATGCAGGCAGGCTTAGCAGATTTGTTCTTTGATAAAGAAATCCTAAGTGAAAAAGTAAAAGTAAGTAGAATGTGAAGAATGTGAATACTTCCTCTACCACTGGTGAATGAAATAATTTGTTATTTTGTCAAGCAAAAGGTCCAAAAGTTTGTTGGTTTCAACTTCTCAAATGTGAGGATTTGCTGTTTTTCTGTTTTCTATGATACAAATGAAATTAATTATCTTTGGGTTTTGAGCTGTTAGTTGAACAAAACAGGCAAAACATGTCACTTTGGCTCCTCGTCATTTTCACTATTTTCTGACATTTAATAAGCTGTATGACTAATCAGTTAATAATTCTGAAAATAATTGCTAGTTACAGTTCTAGCTGAATCCAAATGAGAAAAGTGTCCTGGAGTCTTTGCAAGCTGTCCAAAGATGAAATTAAGGTTTCATTCACTGACCTGAATTACAGTTGCATAGACAGCATACATAGAGATTGTATATCATCAACTCAGCCCAACTGTCACATCACAGAAGCATCCAGATGGTAAAGTGTAGTCCATGTAGTTGGCAGGACAGTATTCTAAAAAATGTATCATATAATACAGGAAAACTGGAAAACAGCACAAGACTGACATCACTTGTGCTACTTGCAAGTGTATTATATACAAGTACTAGGGTCTCTGTTTATCACAGGCTTTGGTATAATGTAATTTTCTATATAGACCTTGCATATCACATTTTTGTAATGATGAAATAAGAATAAACTATGTGTGAAAATGCCATTTGTAATTTTGTTTGTTACTAAACTGTAAAAATGAAAGCTGACAGCCTAAAAGTATAAATAAAAAGGCTTTATTGTAGGTCAACACAGCAGGTCAAACTCAGTCAAGAGCAGTCTCCACTCCCGTCTGCAGTCTGCCTCTGCTTCTTGCAAAAGTAATGATCATACCACCAGAAGAGAGGCTTCGCAAATTGGCTGTCCAGCAATCTGTCCTCTTGGGAGAGAAGACCACGCTACACACACTGAGCAGTCTCTCTGTTGATGCATGATGTTGGTGTGCTGTAGCACAGAGACATCTGCTTGTTGGTGGGGTAATTGTTTAGTCTCTCCATATCCGGCAGTGACCTGAATTGTTCTGTAATCTCTGAGTCTGCACTTTAAGAGCCATTTTCTTCTTTATATGCAGCGCTGTCTTCTGTCTGCTGTTGATGTGTGCATGAAGGCAATTCTTGATTGCTTCTTGGCAGAAACTAGTCGTATTTTGACCAGATAAGGTCAGAGTAGATGGGTGTGAGGCAACATGATGACTTTTTTTGGAATGTGAAAAAACCACGGGCACCCAGTTAGAAATGTTGTGAAATCATAATTAAAGGGTAACATTTTAACTGATCTATTCTGTAGTATTTAATCAAGGCTCACAGGTTTCTCACTTTTTCCAGAATGTGAATGGTCAAATAGTCCATTTGAAATGTTTTCCTCATGAATTAAAGAGCTGTGAACAGCTATAAAGCTCAATTCTTTATCATTAATAAAGCCATCAGTTAAAACTTATAAAGCCTTTATGCTTATGTAGTTTTTAAGGTAGTTTTGAAAGAGGACTATCTGTATAGAATTGGGACATGCCAAAATAAAGCATGCTATTCTCATATGTTAGTGTCATCTCCCTCCTGTGAACTGCATGCATGACATGTTTGCAGTTGATGCCATGGAAACAACATGTCATACTGTCACTGTTCAGCGAGGTGGCGGTTGCCTCATGCACACATCAATTTGTAGGTGGAAAAAAGAGAGAGAAACTGGTTCTGTTCACTGGCTCTGCCTTTCACTTTCCTGTGGCTGTGGCTGTGGCATCTCCCAGACAAGAATTTAGTGTTGATGATTCCAGAAGCTTTGTCAGCCAACTATCGGTGTCAGGAGGTCCCTATGTGACAACTGCAACAACAACTCTGCTCTCAACTGTCCCTCTTTCCTCCAAAATTCATGTCAAGTTTCAACAAACACACTGAACCGTGTGTGCTGCTAAATATACAGGGGCTAGGGAGAAGGGTAGATTCACACGACACTGTAAAGTCAGTTTCTAAACAGCATTGATAAAATCTGGGTTTGACGTTGGTTATAATGGCTGTGAGCATAATACTAATATGATGATGAATCTTAAAATACAGGCTCCATAACTACTTCTGTAAAAATCAAATGAGGACAAAAGACTTTACATCTCATCTCCTCTTATTCCTTCCTTTCACTGATTTGCCTGTACTCTGAGGGAGAAGAGAACAACATTTTTTGTGGTGCAACAAAGACTTTAATAATAAACACAATCAACCATGCGCATGAGGTAATATCCAAATGGATTTTTTGCAGACTATTGAATTGCTTAATTTATTAATGAAAATCTGTGTTTACAAATGGAAGACCCAAATTGGAGCCAAAATCCATTTTTCTAGTAATGTTATTTGTTCAGTTATTTGAGTGTATTTGATAAACTCAAACCATCAATTTCTCTCTGACCCACCCACACACTCCCACACAAGGGCAGGATCTTAGTCACAAAATCCCACTGTGAACAACAATTCCCATTTCATGTCGCTTTTGAGCACCTCTTTCCCATAGCATATCTGTCATTACTATAACAGAAACATACAAGTTGCATGTGCATTCTGTGTGGAAAGACAATTAAATAGATGCAATTTTCCCTCAGAACCATAGCAGTCAGCCATGTGGAAAGTCCTTGCTGTTGGCTCTTCATACCAGGTGGTGCAGAGCATCTGTAATGTTTCACAAGAGGTTAAATAGAAATAAATTCAAAATAATTAGTTGCACTCAGGACATGTTACATGACAGACAGTTTTCCATTTGGGCAGAATGCACAACACCGTCCAACTAAAACCGCTTAAGTGTTAAAAGCTGCAGAATATAGGCTAACCTGTTCTAATCCTACAGTTTTAAAGCTGGAAAAGTAGTTAAAGACAAAGGGTTTGATATTCTACTTTTGCCCTTGAGTGAGAGAAAGAGGGAGGGAGAGAGGGACAGAGTGAGAGCGAGTGTGTGTTGGTGTGCGAGTGTGTGTGCGAAAGAGGGAGAGTGACAGAGAGATAATCTCTTTTGTATTTTTGATCCCTAAATGTGGTGGTTGTGTCCCCTTATCCCAGCTACTTAGTTTCTGCAGTGCGTAAGTGATGCCATGCACTTAGGCTGTGAAAAGCAGGTCAGTATGACCACTGAGAGAAAACCACATGTGCATCACATGGATAGCCCTGGGATTATTCCTCACAAAATGTCTTAATTCCTCTGTTCACTAATGATCCAGGGAAAATGCCCTCTAATCTCCATTCCATTAATTAAAAAGAGCATGAGCCCATGGAAAACCTCACCATCTGCTGCAGTTTCATTCCTGCAGACAGATTGTGTTTTCAGTTTTTAACCAGGGGAACTGGGTTTTTCAGAGCAAACGGGTGGAGCATGCATTAAGGTGGATGGTAAACAGATACAACTGCTCTATTTGAGTATTAATACACTGAAATATGCTGGGGGAAAAAACTGTTTTAAACAAGAGCAGTCCCTGCCAGGATACTGTGACGCTGTCTGGGAATTTGAGGCGCTTCCTGAGGACAGTTTTATAATTTACAGACTTCAAACCCATATTGTACAGAGAGTGGCTATAACATTCCTCTATAGAGACTCCACAGTCCTTTTATAGTAACTGCTTCTATCCTAAAAATATGGACTTCCCTTTTTTAATAATACAGTCCCTGTATTCTTCTGAAGGATTGCTATCATTCTTATTTCATTAGGTAAGGTCTTTAAAGCTGGTTTGAGTCAATGCCTCCTCTCCTTTTTCTGTAATTTCCGAAAGGTTCAACTGAAATTCTCTCATCTTTTAATAACATATGACAAACATTAATGGATTATTGATTTCCTTCCACAGTTCCAGTTCAGTTTCTGATTGAATAATTTCACCCAAACACTCCAGAGGGAAAATTATATTCAATTTTTACTATCATGCACTGTAATAATAATAATAATAACAGAAACAGGGATAACTATAATAGTAATAATTCATGAAGTAAAGGATTTCTAAAATAAATAAATAAAAGTAACTTTATTATTAAGAATTAAAAGTCTACAACTGTAACTTTTCAAGGGTTTTGTGCGTCAGACTGAATATGCTGCAGGAAGGTTTGTTTAGATCCGATTATGCTAAACTGTATCAGTTCAAAATGATGAAAATGCTCAGAAGGCATTGAATCAAGGACGTTTGACCTGCGGTCAAAGCCTAGAGACTGTGACATGAATTTGATCGGGCTAGTAGGCAGGAAAGATTATCCGAGCAGATGTCGTTTTCCCCCGTATTGGAACAGTAGGGCCAATAATAAACACGCACACACACACAGACACACAAAACGCACACTAATCTGAGATAGGCTAGCCCTTGCACATCCCTTTCTCTCTCCTCTCCTTTCTCTCAGGCAGACAGTCGCTGTTCCAGTCCCACCAATGTCAAGTTTTTAACCACACTGTATTTTGGACAGTTCTACCTTAATCATCTTGTATGAGTGCACTACAGACACAGTCTTTGGTGTGAGTTGCGGCATCACTCCAGCCTACAGATGGACACACAAAGGGCGAAGAAAAGACTACATGGTAGATGGCATGTAGTGTGCCATTTTGCGTTGTTCACTTGTTTCTTGGATGCAGTCTGTGGACAGATTCGATACTCAATCCCCGAGGAACTGGAGCATGGAGCTTTCGTTGGCAACATTGCAGAGGACCTGGGCTTGGATTTGGACAAGCTCTCTGTGCGCAGATTCCGGATAGTCTCAGGTGCCAAGAAGCAATATGTGGAGGTAAATTTAGAAAATGGAGTTTTATTTGTCAATGAGAGAATAGATCGCGAAGAACTATGCGAGCAGAGTTTGTCCTGCTCTTTTCACTTGCAAGTGGTCATAGAAAACCCTCTGGAGTTGTACAGGGTGGAGATGGAAATTCTGGACGTGAACGATAACTCTCCTAGTTTCCCGTGGACCGAGTTTAATCTGGACATATCGGAGTCCGCTGCGCCAGGATCCCGTTTCCCACTTGAGAGCGCACAAGACTTGGACGTCGGATCAAACTCGCTCCGCACTTATTTGCTGAGTGTCAATGAGCATTTCCTTCTGGATATACAAACGCGCAGTGATGGCAGTAAATTTGCAGAACTAGTCCTGCAAAATCCACTGGACAGAGAGCAGCAAAGTGCGCATCAAATGGTCCTAACCGCGGTGGACGGGGGCGCGCCGGAGAGATCCGGCACTGCGCAAATTGATATCACAGTTTTGGATGCAAATGATAACGCGCCTGTATTTGATCAGTCGTTTTACAGAGTGAGGCTTGCTGAAAACGCACCTAAAGGCACAGTTGTCATAAAACTTAATGCGTCCGATTTAGATGAGGGTCCCAACGCTGATATAACCTATTCATTCAGTGGCCACGCTCCCATCAAAGTGCGCCAGCTTTTCAGCGTAGATTCGCGCACGGGGGAAATCAAAGTCAAGGGAGTGATAGATTATGAAAAAGCCAGGATGCATGAAATTTATATTCAGGCTAAAGATAAAGGCCCCTCTGCTGTGGCAGTTCACTGCAAAGTGCTGGTGAACGTGTTGGATAAAAATGACAATCTCCCAGAAGTGATCTTGACATCAGTGTCCACACCTGTGCAAGAGGACGCGCCCCCGGGAACGGTGATAGCCGTCATCAGCGTCATGGACAAAGACTCAGGTGAAAACGGGAATGTGGACTGTGAGATCCCCCATCACGTCCCATTCCAACTCCACTCATCCTTTAAGAACTACTACACATTAGTAACATGTGATTTTCTGGACAGAGAGACAGTCGCAGAGTACAACATCACCCTTACCGCCCGAGATATGGGCTCTCCGCCTTTATTCACTAGGAAAACTATTTTGGTCCAAGTGTCTGATGTGAATGATAACGCGCCTCACTTCAAACAGCCCTCTTATACTGTGTATTTAACTGAGAATAACGCACCGGGAGCATCCATTTGCTCGGTGACTGCACTGGATCCAGACTATGGTCAAAATGCTTACCTCTCCTACTCTATACTGGAAGGGGACATACAGGGAATGCCTGTGTCCACATACGTGTCTATAAACTCAGACAACGGGAACATTTACGCACTGAGATCTTTTGACCACGAGCAACTTAAAAACTTTCAGATAACAGTTCAAGCTCAAGACGCTGGTTTTCCGCCGCTGAACAACAACGTTTCAGTGAATATCTTCATTTTGGACCAGAACGACAATGCGCCCATCATTGTGTCACCAGTTCCGCAAAACGGCACGGCACCCAGCGAAGCGGTGCCCAGATCAGTCGACGCCGGTCACCTTGTCACCAAAATCAGAGCGGTAGACGCAGACGCGGGTCAGAACTCGCGTCTTTTCTATCAAATGCTCCAAGCAACAGACCCGAGCTTGTTCAGCATTGCTCTGTACACAGGCGAAATCAGGACAATACGCCAGTTAGTGGAGAAAGATCCCACGAGGCACAGACTGGTCATTCTCGTGAAGGACAATGGTCAGCCACCCCTCTCGGCCACAGTTTCCATCATTCTGTCAGTGGTTGACAGCCTGCCAGATTCGCAGCCCGATTTGGGTGACCTGTCACTACGCCCGCATCACAGCTCCAACTTCACCCTGTACTTAATCGTGTCCCTGGGCGCAATCTCGTTCACGTTCCTGGTGGCTATTATTGTCCTGGTTGCAGTGCGGAAACTGAAGGGCAGAGCGTCCAGCAGAGAGTCCAGTTTCCCCTCCATCAGCGGGTGCTGCTGCGGCTGCTGCTCTCGCTCCGAAACATCCACCACTACAGAGGTGTTCAAAAAGTCTAACTTGAATGTTCGGATGTCCACAGGCGCGTCCGGCTGCGCGGAGGCAAACAGCAACGCCGCACTTCCTCAGGTCTATTGTTACAAAATGTGTTTGACACCGGAATCGTCCAAAAGTGACTTTATGTTCCTCAAGCCTTGCAGTCCGGTTATGTCAGTTGAGCAGAATAATGCCAAGAGCACTGATTACCTGACTTCTGGGTGGAGCGCACTGGACCGAAATGAACTAGCCAACAACAGAGCAGCTACCCCAAACGAGGTAATATATGAAAATATAACAGAAGGGTAATTTCTCTTATCATCACTTCAGGAATTACATTTATTTCAAAACTATATCCACTCACTCATGTCTTACTAGTCGTCCCGCTTTTCACGTCAATTAGAAATGACAGAAAGGTTGCAGGGGCAAATGTCACAATGCATTTGACACACTAGGGGACGCTCTAACAAGATACAGTCCTGATTAATTTATGTTTTTTAAAAAAAAGTTTTGTATGGAGGGTTGTTTAACTGTAAAATGTTAATAATTTAATGTGTGAACAATAATTAGATTAATAACAGATATATTACAACTTCTTCCTCCCTGCCTTGCCATCTATAGGTTAAAAACTAACAAGGTCTGACTATTTTGCCTTTTCCATGTTTCATGCATGTAATATATTAGAAATATAACCCCAACCAACCTACATGTTGTGCCTACCTACCCTGCAGCCAATGCAAATTACCACACTGTGTCAAAGTGTGGAACACAGACATAAAAAGATGTTGCAGGGATAAAACACATGCACATTTTTATCACAGACTTGATGGTCTCTTGATCTTGCTGTTTTTGTGCTCTTGTCAACAGCATCAGTATATCCACTAACATTAAACCTCACAGTCATCAAATAAGCAGATTAGTCACTAATTTTGCGGTGTTGTAGATTTTAGTTTTACATTTTTGTCATTATAATGTTGCATTAGAGAGCCTATTATGTAATTTGTGTTATGCAGGACTAATTGTGTGATCCCAAGAGCAGAACATAGAGGCAGAGGCAGGGAGTGGGTGCAACGAGGAATTAACACTCAAATAAAACTTTCTGTGGGCAGCAGAGTCACTTTGCCAGAGGAGAGCAGAGGCTGAGCTGTGAGTTGTTGACTGAGCCAGGCGAGGCAGAAAAAGTGGCGAGGGAAGACTTGCTGCAGCAGAGCGTGGCCTCCATCTCCTGATTAGTTCTTTCTGTTTGGCCGTTGGTCTGAGGATGGTACCCAGAGGAAAGGCTGGTAGTGGCTCCCAGGGCCAGACGAAAGTGTGAGGTGAACCACGATCCTCTGTCTGAAATTATGTCTGTGGGTAATCCATGGAAGTGGAAAATCTGTTCAACTAGGTCAGCAGTCCCCTAGCAGAGAGGGCAGGACAGGGCAAGAAAGTAAGCAGAGTTGGAAAAGTTATTTGGAGTGCACACTGAACAGGCAGGGAAAGTGTGTCTGCCTCCATGGTTGGCCATCAGAACCACTGGCATAGAAAGGCAAGGGTCCAGTTGAGTCTGTGATGACAGGTGAGCTGGGAAGAGTGGGCCCACTGGAGGACCAGAGAGCAGTCCGCCTGTTGGTCTGTTGGTTCAAAGCCCATTTTACTAGCAACTCAAAGTCCCTGGTGACTGCTTCAACAAAGCAGGTGGGCAGCAGGATGGACTCAGGATCAGAATTGGTCCCCTCAGTGGAAAACTGACATGACAGGGCATCAGGCTTGATGTTACAGGAATCTGGGAGGTAAGTTAGTGTGAAATTAAATCCTCCAAAATACAGAGCCCACTTGGCTTGCCTGGAGCTCACTTACTAAGCTTCTTGGGTGTAGGAGAGATTCTTTTGGTCTATCCATATGACAAAAAACTGGTCTGCCTCCTCCAGCACATGGCGCCACTCCTTCAAGACCAGTTTAATGGACAGGAACTCCCGGATGTCAGGCTCTATGAAAGAAAAAGGCACAAGGATGGAATTTATGATCAGTTACAACACACTGTGACAGAACAACACCTACTCCAGCATCCAAAGCATCCATGTCCATAATGAGCTGGCATGCTTGATCAAGTTGGACAAGAATGGGAGCAGAGACAAAGCAGAGGTTGAACTCCTTGAAGGCAGCCTCAGCTGCCAAGGTCCAGCAGAAGGTGGAGGAGGTGAGGGTGAGAGGTGCAGCCAGATGACTGTAGTCCTTTATAAATCTTTTATGGAAATTGGCAAACCCCGGGAAACATTACAGCATCTTGCAATTGGTAGATGCCGCCCATTCTGTCACTGCTGATATCTTGGTGGAGTCCATCTGTACCTCTCCCTGTGCAATAATGTTGCAGAGGAAACATGAAATTCATGTTGCTCTGCATTCACAAGGACTAGACACATGTTCTGCTCATGCATGTTACAGAGGACATCATTTACAGGTGCAGAGAACACAGCAGGAGCATTAGTTAAAACAAAAAGCATGACCAGGTAATCAAAGTGTCCAAGGGGTAGTATGTAGGGGTGGTATGCATTGTGCAGGCTCAGTTTGGAAAAAAAAACAGAGCTGATTAAAGGCAGTGGGTGTTTGTTCTTAGCTGTGGTGTTACTATAGCCGGGAAGTCAATGCAGGTTCTGAGAGTACCATCCTTCCTGCCAACAAAAAAGAAGCCAATGTCCACCAAGAGAGGGGATGAATTATCTGAGCTACAAGGGAATCCTGGTTGTACTTCTCCTTGTCTTCATGCTCCTTTTGGGAGATGTTGTAGAGCCAACTGTTGGGACAGGGAGCCCCAGGTTGGAGGTAAATGGCACACAATGGTGAGGCAGAAGAGACAGGGCATGATGTTTACAGAACATGGAGGGTAAGGTAAACCTGTTGTTGAGGTCAGGACATTCTGGCTGGGGCTGCAGCTGAGAGAAGGCTGGATCTAGAGCAGAATGCAAACGGTTATCATGGCAAAATATGCTTCAAGGGATTATTTTATTCGCAATCCAGTCAGTGTGAGGATTGTGGTTGTGAAGCCAGGGTCTCAATTTCTGTCTCCATTTGCCAGACCACATCACTGTCATTGAAACATTCATTAGTTCCTCAATCAAGTGCAGAAAGAGGTAATGACTGGGATTGCCACAAGAGGGACACATGGAGCTGAAGGTGAAGGGGAGAAACACTACTGGTGACCTGGCTCTTCTACTGCGTGTGCAGGGAAAGGCGAGATGAAGTGGCCAGTCTGGCCATAGTAAATGCAGGACTTGGAACTGAGGCAGTAAGCTTGCTCCTCCGGTGTTAAATAGATTCTGTGAGTCTGGTCTCATCCCAGAGCGTCAAGTAGCAATGCTTGCCCTATGGCAACTCATACCAGTAAACAAGGTATCCTTTCCCGTAAAATTCCACTGGCCATCACTGCACTGTGTTTCAGCAATAAACACAATTAAAAACAGGCAAAAAAGAAACCCAGGTAGCCCACTTATCGATGGTAAAAGTAGGAACATCAAGGAAAAATCAGCAAAATCTGAGCAAGTCAACAAATGAGACGGTCAAAACTCTCTCAGTGGGGTTTGAAACCAAGTGGAGGATGGAACAAAACCACGCTGCAGTGGGAACACAAGATAGTTGAAAGCCCAGTAGCTTCTGTACGAGAGGCTTTCAGTGAAAGATAAACCAGTGAGAGAAGAGGGGTGAGTAAGGGGAGGTCAGAGTGCCAAGAGGCAGGAATCAGACCCGGGAGGCTGCAGGTACAGAGAAATAATAATTTGCGAGAGCTTAACCAACATAGAGATTTACAACACTGCAATGACACTCACCATGTAGCTGAGTCTATGATCTGGCAGCTTGGTGGAGTTGAAGCAGTGTATTTAAAGCAGGAAAGATTGGAGATGATGAGCAGCTTGACACCCAACACCTGCACACATGCTGCAATCAGACAGATAGACAGAGAGAGAGATAACTCCTGGCTAGGATGAAGCAAAGGGTGTGTTTTTTAATAGAGTAAACTTAATTAAGTATTCCTCCACAAGGTTTCCTGCTGGCCCACTAAAACCTGACTTTGTGAGACTCTTGTCGTGAACTTATTAACTTGGACTCTACATTATTTCCCATATCTGATGCCATTATACTGTATATAAATGTGTATATAGACATAAATGCAATGCAATTGATCTACTTGAGCCAGTCACTAAGTTGTTTTTTTTTTTTATTTTACAGCTTAAGTATTCGAACAAGGATTGGACCTGGACCAAGAACCAACGCAACTCGGCATACAAGAGGTGAATACAATTGAACCAATTCTCTCTCTCTCTCTCTCTTTCCCTCTCTCTCTCTCTCTCTCTCTCACACACACACACACACACACACTCATACACACAATTTACTAGTGGTGTCTCTTTATTTCTTCAGGTATAGTTCAGCACATATGGAGGGCACCCTTTCTCGTCAACAGAAATATGAAGCTGATGGGTTTTCCTGCTCTGTGGCACCACACTACTGGACCTGGGGAAACCATATGAATGGTGGGTGGCAACTGTGCAATTTGGGCTTATTATTGTTCGCATGAAAGAAGGAGGTGGTGTGGGGGTTCTCCCTGTGTCTGCTGCTAAGGATTTAGTCCGAAATATAAAATGGCAAACTGAGAAGCAGATAATACCAGGCCCTAAAACTGGTGGAGGATTTTAATGCATCAACATGAGGATTACTTAAGTCCCTGCAAGAAGTGTTGTGCTTTTTTGCGAAAAGGCTGAAATTAAGAAGATGCCTTTAAAGCCGTCTTATTCAGATCAAGTATACTGTATGTAAATATGGGTGCTTTGC
This sequence comes from Chaetodon trifasciatus, assembly GCA_037975065.1. Taxonomy (NCBI): domain Eukaryota; kingdom Metazoa; phylum Chordata; class Actinopteri; order Chaetodontiformes; family Chaetodontidae; genus Chaetodon; species Chaetodon trifasciatus. The sequence goes on from JBBMOE010000011.1 coordinate 6,899,655, forward strand.
AGAAATAATCTTCTGATACAAATTGTAATTTATGTGCATTTTTATAGACTGCAAGATGTCTCTTCAAGAAGGAACAGCGCCCAACTACTCATGGGCTCCAAAGTACACTCAGCCTCATTCTGAGCCACCAGACTACCAGCACAATGTATACATACCAGGCACCGCGTCTGACTACAGCACTCTGAAGCTGGCATCCAGAGGAGAACTGGATGTGTACAACACTTTTTCTACTTTTGGAAAGAAAAAGAGATTCATCTCACACTACGAACAGTCTTTTGACAGAGACGATGGTCTCATAAGCAATGCCATCTTCAAATGATACGCCAGCTGTATTGTGTAATCTGTGTATGACGTAGATGCCATTAACTAGATCCATTAATAACTTTAAACTGCTTTTCCAGTGAAAGTATTACTCTTGGAGGCTGATAGACTATGTTTCTCCTTTTTCCAGTGGAATATAATACCACTCCTTAGCACAAGAACACTTTTATTTTTGTAAATACTGAAATGAACTACAAATAAAATCAGTAAAGTGTGTCCTGAGTCATAGTGGGATCTCCAGGTAGCAGACATTGGTTCATGATTTCAGCAGCTTACAGTCTGTTTCATAAGGGTTGTCCATGTACCAGTCACTTTTCTGTAGACATACCTTTTTGTCTTATAGGGACAGCTGTACTTAGTGCAATGCTGTATGTCTCTTTGTTTGCAAGAAACATTATAATCTTCAAAGTAGAGATTTCTACCTTAAGCTAACACGTTTAAGATATATATTAAAGAATAAATTGTAACTACTGGACTCAACAGCAAGAGGTTTTGAGGGCATTATTTTTCACAAATGCTGTACATCTCAGTTGGGTAATCAAGCTGTTTTGATGTTACAGATGTTTAGAAGTTCAATTTCCATCATTCAAACATACTTTGTGCATTTAACGACAGGTCATTTGTTCGCAAGTCTATAAAGTGTCCATTAGCTTGTAACACCTAGGGTTACAGATTTTACTCTTTGGGCTACTGCACTAAATCATTATACTGACACATCAAATTAAATTGTTAACACTGAGAAGGGCAATGGTACAGGTGTAACTGGTTATATGCATTTCAGATCTGTATTTATCATTGGGTGGATTTGTATATTTACAGATGATTACTCTATGTACAGTTTATGTACTGTATATATTAATATGTATCAATAAATCTGTACTCAAACCTGTAGTTGTTTTTTTTTTTTTTGACAGAACAGCCACACTTTTGTTCCTGCCATTGCTGGATGATACGCTGAACTATTTTTTCGCAGTTCTCTGCAGAGATGGCATCAAACATAGTGATTCCAGCTAACCCGGTTGCATCTACAAGTTGAGGGCAAGAGCCCCATCTTAGTCAGGAGGATCCTCACTCTACAACATGGACCTGGTGTGTATGGAGCAAGAAGGTGTTATCATCATTGTGTTGTGGCTTACAGCTCTGAGTGCCATTTAACCTTTCTCTTGACATTCTGGTCAGTAAACGCAGGGTTTAAACTACTACTCTGGAAATAATCTTCAAGATCCATTGCCTCAGACCGAGTTATTGCAGACCAGTGGGTTAATCTTGGGCCTGGCTGGCTCAGTGAGCTGCTTCATGTTCAAAGAGTTGAGTGCCAAGGGCCAGTTTCAGATTTATTTTGAGCTCTGTGAAGATCGAGTCAGAGGCATTAAACCTTTGAGGAAAATAATGAATATATATCCTCGTCATTCAGAGACTACTGAGAATTTAAGATACAAATCCAGATAGGCCAACAACTTTATCCTGCCAGTAATTACAGATAATCAAGCCAAGATTTATAATTGGCTGGATCACTCCCAGCACAAAAAAAAAACAGCCAGGCTTAGCAGTCATGACATGTCCCATGTGCTATAAGCAGAAATGTACTGTTAGATAAATGTAACTTGTGTGCCAGAGCCCAATCTGCTGTCTTTCTCTTTATCTCTCTTTTATCTCTCCCAACAGTCCATAGCTTGTACAACTCTGGTGGAGCAGAGTAATCTCCCTTTATTGTCCACTAGGGGGTGCTTTTCCCAAACAGATACCTATTATGAAGAAACTAACCAAACTATACCCATGTCTTTGCATACATTAGCTTGAATAATTTTCTCTTTTGTTACTTTTCATCTGATAACTTCTTGTACATTCATTTTATTAAAACAATCATAAGGTTTTTGTTTTTATATTTTCAAGGACTTGATCTAGTTTGAGTACATTTGATTGCATATCACTTAACACGCTGCATACACTCATATAGTATGTACAGTAAATGCAAGAGTACATTAACTTGCTATTTCTATGTCTCATGTCAGCCAGGAGCTGTCACAGCTTTGTAAGCTGAAAAACAGGGGATAGACCCTAATTCACATTTCTGAGGAAGACCTGTTGCAGTTCAGTGATTTTATAGCAGGCAAAAACAGGTTCCAGTAACAAGAGAACAGATAAACAGGAAGAAGTGAAGACAGAAAACGCACATGGATACTGACTTAACAATGTGGCAAGGAACAAAGGACACAGACCAGTACATGTAGTGAGTAGCTGATGATGGAATGAGTTCCGGGTGGGGAGGTGGACAGGGAAGTCCAGGCAACTGCAAAGCAGGTGAGGGGCATGACAACAGGTGAGTGGCTTGTTGAGAAAGTCGGGTGATGAGGAAAGCAGAGAAAGTGTGAGGGCATCTGCTGGATAAGTGGAGAATAGCAGTGAGGGGCCTGGGGAAACAGAAATGTGGCGAAGATGAGGAACAGGGAGACAGACTACAGCAGGAGCTCTAATTTATCCTCTCTTTCCTGCCCTGCTCTACACACTGTTATAGCAGGTGGTGGGCAGGAGTCATTGCTTTTATAAACAGTAGGTATATAGGAGTATGTATCAGCTTCCATAAAAAGTTATAAATAAAGCCATAAATACAAAACTCCTACATCATGTCACACCATTCATGATATAGGAGTCTATATTATTGTTTATTACTAATTCTTCATCATGTGACCTGTTTTACATATGATCAATAAGATACTGTGGGGGTCTTGCTGGGTGAGGTGATATTACTTTATGTCTCCTTCTCTTCAGTTTGTTATTTTCAAATTCTTATTTAACAGTCAACACATAGGTATCGATTTGAATAGGTGCCTTTGCCTTGCTGCCATACTACGTGACTGTGGGTCATTGTTCAACAAGTAAAACCTTCAAACTGGAGATTTACTTCTGATAAAGCTATGCAGCAGCTTAATATTCCTTGTGTATCCTTTCCATGTTCTGTTTAAGTTACTTGGTTTGCCTTTGTAGTTTTTACATCACATTAATCTGGCAGACATGTTTGTCCAAAGCAACTAGAAATGAGCTTTTTATAGGGGAGGAAGTTTCAGGGTGTTAAAATCTTAAAATCTTATTATATATAAATGCATTTACAGTAACAGATGAGATATTGTGTGTGTGTGTGTGTGTGTGTGTGTGTGTGTGTGTGTGTGTGTGTGTGTGTGTGTGTGTGTGTGTAGTGGGTGGAGACCAGAACCTCCTGTAATTCTCTAAATTGTCACAGGATGGAGCTAAAGGAGAGGAATGTTGAGGACCCTCAAACACTCAAACATCATGTCAGTATAACCAAACACATTAAAATACAACACCAAACCTGACTAATAACACTGAGTGAAAGCTGCATGGCCTGTGGTCCTGTGATGCATAATGGCCAGTGTGCTCAATCTAAAGCTTTACTGTAGGTCACTCCAAATAAATAGCTGGGGATACATTTAGGTGCACTCCATGGCTGTTGACTGTTGGTTTGATATGGTTACACTGAGAGAGGAATGGCCTACAAGACAGAGGTGCCCATATTCTAAATACCAACAAAAAGTAGTATTATTTCGCTCACTACTCTCAGTCATATCATCATCAGCCACATAGCAAGAGCATCACACAATATGATAATATTGCAGCATACAACAACATAATATTCCTTCAGCTTTTCCCTGTTATTCCCATTTGGTAACATTTTGATTGTAACCCTTAAAGCAGATTCTAGGTTGTTTTTTTTCTGAGAATTTTTGCAGAATTCAACAATTCAATAATAAAATAACAATCTTTCTTATGTACTTTAAATATTGTAATGTAGAATACACTTTTTTTTTCAACTTTATTGTCAACGTGGCTCCACAAAGGCTTTCTAATCACGCTGAACAAATAAATGAATATGTTTTCTTTGATTCACATGTGTGTGTGTGTGTGTGTGTGTGTGTTGTAACTATGTGGGAATTTTACTATGTTTCCTAACTTAAGAATAATAGTTAAGACAATATTAATTTAAATAGTATTACGTTTGAATTTGGCTACTTTATCACATCTAATCCACCAACTGCACTTTTTCATGTAAAAAAAAAGAACAATGAAATGCAAGCTGTTGCGCAAAATTTAGAATTAGGAAAAAATATTTTCCATTTTTGCAAACTGTGGTACCAGCCTTCCCATATGTGCCGCCCTTTAACTCAGCGAGGCCACCCGAGCAGTCCACACAGGTGCTGCCTCCGCCTCTGCAGAGCAGTGCTGAGAGAGCCCTGCTCCTCCAGCGGTACTGTGCTGTGTTTGGCCTGCTGCAGCTCTACAGCTACAACGCGTGGAGCCAAGAATGACACCGGCGCTCCTCTACACCAAGACAACCTGATCGTAAGGACCTATCTGTTTCATTTTTGCATTTCAAAAATAACACAATGATGGCGCTTGTCATTGCACCTTCACGGACACGATTGATCGCGGCTGTTTTATCGTTCAGTACACTATGGGGATGCGCGCTTTCCATCACTCGGTACTCTATTCCGGAGGAGATGGAAGAGGGCTCCTTTGTTGCCAATCTGGCCACAGATTTAGGTCTGGATGTTCGCAGTTTGGTGCAGCGCAGAGCAAAACTCGATGTCATTCACAGCAAGAATTACCTTGACATCAACAAAGAAACAGGGGAGTTGATCATCCGCGAGAAGATCGACCGGGAAAGCATATGCATGACTAAAACCACCTCGTGCTTTCTGAAAATGGATGTCATACTCGAAAACCCCATTCGTATTTTTAACATCGAGTTGGAAATCATGGACATCAACGACAACGCGCCCGTGTTTCGCAGAAGGACAATGCACTTAGACGTGTCGGAGGCAACCCCTCCCGGTGAGAGATTTTCATTGACAAACGCCGTGGATGCGGATGTGGGGGCGAATTCAATCAAGACCTACTATCTCAGCCAGAGCCAATACTTCAACATCGACATACAGACTGGCAGCGATGGCTCCAAATATGTCGATTTAGTGCTGAACGGTAATTTAGATCGAGAGGAGCATGCAATTCATAATTTGATTTTAACCGCTGTGGATGGAGGGGTGCCTCCCCGCTCCGGCACAGCCAGCATCGTTATCAACGTCCTGGATATCAATGACAACGCCCCCCTGTTCAGTCAGCCGGTGTTTACAGTCAACGTTTCAGAGAACTCGGCTGCAGGGACAGTGGTCATGACCTTAAACGCAACAGACTTGGATGAAGGCACGAACGCTCAGTTAGTATATTCATACACTCTCTACACCTCAGAGAAGACTCAGGAGCTCTTCTCACTTGATCCAAGCTCGGGTGAGATCAAGGTGAAGGGGGTGATCGACTACGAAGAGAGTCAGAGTTTTGAGATGCACATACAGGCTCAGGACAGAGGGGCCAACCCGTTGTCTGGTCACTGTAAAGTCATGGTGTTCGTCACAGATCTGAACGATAACTACCCAGAGGTGATCATCAAGTCTGTGAAAAGTGCGCTGACTGAGAATGTCTCAGTAGGGACGCTGATAGCAGTGGTCAGTGTCAGTGACAGGGACTCTGGGGTCAATGGGGAGGTGGAGCTCACTCTGAATCAGCAGCGGTCTTTGCCGTTCCGCCTCAACAGATCCTCAGAGGGTTACTTTGAGCTGCTGGTTTCAAAGCCGCTAGACAGAGAGGTAGTAAGCAAATATGACATCACTCTGAGGGTGACAGACAAAGGCTCGCCGCCCTTATCTGAAAACGAAACCATCACTTTAGAGATTCTAGATGTCAATGACAATGCACCCACATTCCCCCAGTCCTTCTACACCATCCATGTGGTGGAGAACAACCTACCAGGGGCATTGTTGACATCTCTTAGTGCGTTTGACCCAGATCTCAATGAGAACCAGTACTTGGTTTATTTCATAATGGAGAAGGAGATTGTTAACACGTCTATGTCAATGCTGTTCTCCATCAACCCTGAGAATGGTGATCTCTATGCCCTGAAGACCTTTGACTATGAGAGAGAGAGGGATTTCCTTTTCCACATCGAGGCTCGAGACTCTGGTGTTCCCCCGCTGAGCAGCAATGTGACAGTTCACATCATCATTCTGGACCAAAATGACAACACTCCTCTCATAGTGTCACCGTGGAGGGCTCAGGGCTCTGTCGTGGAGGAGGTGATACCGAGGTCCACGGATAAGGGGCACCTGGTGGCCAAAGTGATTGCTATCGATGCAGATTCTGAGCAGAACTCCAGGGTCACATATCAGCTCCTGCAGATCAGTGATGCAAGCCTCTTCAGCCTGGATCAGTACAACGGTGAGATCCGGACGACAAGGATGTTCAGTTACAGAGACCCAAGACAACAGCGGCTGGTGATTGTTGCCAAAGACAATGGCGAACCTGCTCTCTCTGCTACTGTCACCATCAAGATATCAACAGTGGAACATGTCATGTCCTTTTCAGAGACCACAGAGCTGCCAATAGAGTACGATGTCTTCACAGACCTGAACCTGTACTTAGTTATCGGTTTAGGGGCCGTGTCATTTCTGCTACTGATAACCATCTTGGTTATTATTGTGCTGAAGTGTCAAAAACCAAAGCCAAAGGCCATCAAGATCCCCCCAGCCAACAGAAACAGCGTGATCAGCAGGAACAGCGTGATCAGTCAGAGAAGCTCCACCATTGCAGATTCCACCCTCATCTCCAGCGATGCCTACTGGTACAGTTTGTTCCTCGCAGAGACCAGGAAAGGCAAAGTGGTCGTGAGACAGCCGATAATTCCCAAAGGAGCAGGGTATTTTGTGTCCAGTATACCCAGGAGCATAGGGCCAAGTGAGACCACAGACTCCAGAGCATCCACACTGGAGGTACGTATAAATGGAGTGGCAGCTGGTTCTGGATGTGCTTTAGTGTTTATTATTTGTAAGGGTAGCTTTTGATGGAGCTGAAAAGGTCAATACACTTTTGTTTCAGGTGCTTACGGACAACACAGTGTTGATGAGAGAGTTAACTGATGTGTCTAAGGATTTAATTTTTACATACCAAAATTGTTTTTCCCTGGAGAGCAAAAAGTTTTATTTGTCTATTTGTATTTACTGTGGATCAAAGATGTTGTTAATACTTTTTGCCCTTACTGCTTTATGCATCCCACAGTACCATCATTTTGTAATTCTTGATACATTCTCAACAGGTCATTTATGCAATATTAGAAGATAATTGTCTCAGCATCAAGTGTCACTCTTTGATATTTCTGTGTTTTGTTTCATACACATTTTACAGATTATCTGAATCATAGAGACACTTTCGTTAATTACCGGTAAAGAGGTACCTGGTACCTGATGTCTGGAGAGTTTAAGAGTTTTAACTCCTTAGTGGTGGATTTTACACAAAATGTGAGATAACTGTATCAAACACAATGCAAAATTAAACCAGTTTTTGCTAATGTTTTTGATTTGAGACACTTTTGTGACACAAAAAAGCAGTGTGTCATAGGGCCCCCCGTCATGTTTCAGATGTCTGAGTTATTAACAGTTCCTCCAAAGAAACATTTCTCTTTAAACATCTCAGATGGTGTTTAAATACCTGCCCTAGGCTTGAAAAGGTAAAATTATCATGTGAGTTGTCTTGTGGCCCCCTGGAGGGGGCCTGACCCCAAGGATGGGAGCCACTGGGCTAAACTACACAACTGTGTGTGCAGTCAGTGATATAAAGTTATAAAATCTGGCTCCACCTCTACCAGCTACAACATTAAAATGCTACAGCGCATTGATGCATCAGTATTAAGAATGTAATAATGATATAGTATGTAGTTCATGTCTTGGTTATGAGTCTGTGATTTTCAGTGGACCACTGGACCACACTGTGTGCGGTCTAAGTAAAACTGAAATGTGATGCAAATGAAAACAAGAAGTGTCATAGAGGTTGATGGTGTAAGAATACTGCATTATTGACATTCTGCTACGCTCATACTATATTGATATTTAATGGGCTGTAGTGCACCTGTTTCCAAAGGCCACAGAATAAAAGCTACAGCTAAGACTAGAGCGAACTATCTGCATTTCCATTGCATAATTAGGCCAAACAAATACCCCCAGACTGAAAATGTGCCACTGTTCGATGTCTAATGTAGTATGTAGGTCATTTATTGCAGCTGCACAACACACAATCAGAGAATCATGAGTGGGCGTAAGAGGGGGAGTACTTCAAAGACGCCCAGACATGTAGGGGTTCTCTTGAAGGACAAGAAACATATCGCTGCACTAAGTTAAATGCGTCATGCTCGGAGTCTGTGGAGTCTCCAGCAGCACTCCTGCACACGCTACACTGTAGTCAGTGTAGAACAGCCGAAAGTGATCCAGATGTTGTTTTCTTTTGTACAGCTGGACCTGCAGACTAAACTGCAACAAGCGATCCACTGAAAGATTAAAGAGATTGAATATGCATAAATGTGCAGATGCACCTGGAGAGAGATTTGTGTGTGATATATTGTGTGGGTTTGAGTGTCTGAGTTTCACACGTACCACTGAACTTGTCTCTTTTTTTCTGTTCTTAAGTACTCAAAATGAAAGGAAGTCCATTCTACAACTGGAGGTATGCTGGTTGCTAAGTGCATTCTGTAGAGCCACTATAATTGTGTAGACATTTTCTATCCATTTCTATTTGGTATACAGTCTTGGTTTGGCTCAAAGATCTGGTTTGATAACCTGTCACAGTTCCCAGTGCAAATCCTTTGGTCAACATACTCTCCTGATTCAATAGAGCAGAATCAAATATTCCTCTGTCCCTCACAAATACGGCACTCTGTTCCAGTGCAATGCTATTGTGAGCACTCCACATTTAAATTGGCCGGTCTCTCAAGTGCAAAAACCTATCAGCTTACTGAGAGTGGAGATTAGAATAAAATTGGCTGCTGGTCAGACTTTGTGTTGTGCACATCTGGCTAGCTTGGCGGAGATTCAGGGCAAAGTGATGGCACAGACAGAAAAAAGGGATTATGGGGTGAATTGTCCTGAATAGGTTCTCAGCATGTAACATACCTGAGAGCGCTGACTATTCAACTATCTCCACATCTTTGCACAGAAGCTCGGTGAGGGCACGTTTTAAATTTGTAGGCAGTGCCTGACAACAAAGTGGAGTTTACCTTTTTCTCCCTTCTGTGGTTGTAGTACTGGCCCACCAAATACCAAATAGCACATCGTGATGCCTGCTTGTGCATGCTTTAATTACACCTTCTGCTTCCCTATTGTAGTGAATAGCTTTGTCATATTATATTTTAGCTGTGTATGCTCGTCTGATGGATGATTTGGTGAAAATTCACAATCCTCAACAGCACTGATACTTTTAAAAAACAAAATGGAACGTAATCCATAAAAAAACAAGTTATTGATTTAGACCTGAATATAAATGCCCCTCAAACCCAGTGACATGTCACTGATGGTGGCAGTAACCAGTCACGATCCACTGTTGCATGAGTGAGGACTTTCTAGAAGTTTATGTGGAGGTTGACTTGTTGTCTAATTCAATGTTCTGTCTCTTACAGGGACCCAGAAGAGAACTGCCATGATATAATCATCTCTTCATGGGAGTCTCTGGCTGAAACCTTTCTGTGTGACTCACAAAGAAGATGTAAAACAACTGTCCTCCCTCAGTTCCTCTGCTCCAACTCTTCTTTCTCTCTCACTCCTCCAGTCCCCCATACAAACATCGACCACTGATCACCTCAGCTTTCTACCGTCTTTTCTCTTTTAAGCATGGATCTGCATGATTCTACAACATGTTCAAAATATTTGGATATTGAATTGAAGTCATTTATGGCAGGATATTTGGACATTTCTAGAGCTGCCTCATGTAGTAAATCATCCCTCCTTAATGCTTTGAAACTCCTCAATGGACAAATTTGCCTTCTCTCCAGGGTTTACGCTGTGTGCTGTAGTTCTAGAAACCATAAGTAGCTTACCATGTCACCATCATGCTACATTTTTTTAAGCAAAAGGTCAGAAAACACAGACTTGCAAACACATTAATCAGGGTGACTGTGATTCTTCCATAAATCTGATAAATACTGAACTGTTGCTGATTATGTCAGTGATTCAGGCGTTGCACTCGTTTCTCTTTTTCAAATATTAATTTCTCCTGTATTATGAGTCTCGCTGTCAGCGAGGTTCATACTGTCAACCAGAAACTTCTTGATGAAATAACCAATGATCTGATTTTAGAGTTTTTTTTTTACAATGTTTATTGTACTCAACAGTGATGAATGTGTGAATATGACCAAAAAAAAGAACAAACATAGAAGATACACTGCTTTTCTTTTGATTTGATTGTAGAAACTGTAGTTCTATAGAAATAACAAGGTCGGAGAAGCAAAAAGACTTTTGACACTAACGTCAGGTGTGCATTTCGTACCTTATAGACATCTGTACTGTTGTAAAACATCTGGGCATACAGTTATCTTGCTGAGGTATGAATAACACTGCAATATTGAAGTTTCTGAACCGTGATCGTGATGTTCAAACGTGAGTGAGCGAGGGTGCCTCAGATTACATTTTTACTCAGTGGTACTCAGACGTCACAAACTGGGGCGGGGCCGGAGCGGGCAGCATGTAAAACATCCAAAGGTGATGAACCATATTTTTCAAAACAGGGTCAATTGTCAACTCAGCTTTCTTCATAATAAGATAGTATCGTACTTATAAGCTATTATCTTCTCAATCTAATTATGACTGGCTTTTCCCAAGCTGTCAATTCAAATATGAACTCAATCATTCATTGCACAGAGTGAAAATTGTATTAATTGGTTAAAAAATACAAATACAGTGGAAATTAGAAAAAAATATTTTGTAATGATTTACTGTTTATCGAAAAGAGTATGAATATTAAAAAGTATTAATCTTTGCCATGGTACAAGGGAATATAAGGTCCAGGCAAGGTGTTGTTTTATGAATATTCATGTTTTTATAGATATTTTATGTATTAACTTTTAATGCTGCTTTTGTGAGCTTCTTCAAGGGCATTTTGTGTTGCATATTTGTAGTTTAGTGCATAATGATGTTGTTTTGATAGTGTACATAAGTTAAAATGGAAACCAGAGTACTTTTCTTGACCTCAAACGTAGCGCTGTTGCACTACTGTGAAGCCCAGGACTTTAATTTCTCAGAAACAAGGAGCTTTTTAAGGCCACTCATTAAGGTGCTAAATGATCAAATCTAATTGGATGAGGTAAGGAGACTGGATTGTGAGCATGGATTATAGTTGCAGTATTCTAGTGCTGACTCTGCAAGAAAAAAAAAACACTGCTGAAAGCATACTGCATAAAAAGTATTAAGCAGATGACAGCACTTTTGAAATATGCACCGAATCTAAATGTGATCGCAGCACTCACTCAGTAATGCAGTGACTATTTCTAGATGTATCGAGCTACATGCTCTGAGTCAGTGAAATCGAACCTCTCTTTCCCCTCTCTCACTGTTGCCTGGTGTTGGTGTTCCACCAGGCTGCCCAGACATAAACACAGCTGGCTGGCTGTTCTGTCAGACTAAAGACATCACTTAATGAGGGATCTCTCGCTGTGGAGTACATGTTATGTGTGCAATCACTGCCTGAACCAGCTGATTCCAACAGTGTTTTAAAGAATTCCTAAATTGCACATATAATGAGCTCCTGTGTGCCTTCTGCATTGTAAAAGATGTATATGACTGTTGATGAATGAAATAGTGGCATGTCATACAGTATTACAAATTACAGTTACCCCAGCGATAAAATACCTTGAATTGTGATGGAGCTGATGTTCTACGATGAACTGGTAGATGCATTTACTGTACATTGAACTACTTTATACCTTGTGTTTTTTATACAGTAGACTTTTTTGATATCTTCTGTATTCACTGTGATCGAATGGCACAGGAGGTGTTTGTGCTTGGCATAGTAAAAGTGTGTTTCTTTCTCATTTGTGTACACAGCTCAGTTTCTCCTCTGCTAATTAGCCAGTCAGATTGTACAGTATGCTTCGAGAGTTGCATCAAACCTTATCCAGTTCCATCCCACTTAGCGGATCAGAGACAGTATGGGAGAGAATGCTCTTGCTTTATTTTCAAGTCGAGTTAATTGTCAGATTTTGATGTTGCTTATTTGGCTTAAATGTTCTGCCTGATCATACTAGTTTGAATAAAGCTTTTTAATCTGTCGTTCTGTTGTGTCTGTGATGAAAAATGAAACAAAGTTATTGCGTGTGACTTCTGGAATGTGACACACACATGCTCCCTCTCTCCCTCTCTCTCTCTGAAATTCCCTCGCATACACACATTTTGACCCAGTTTCTCTGTACAACGCGCTGCACTAATTCTTGGAAATTGAAAGTAAATAAAGGGGATGTGCCTGCAGTTCAAATCACAGAAGCAGACAAATAATAGCTTTGTCAGGATTAGCCAAAGCCCAGAGCCAAACTGCATAGTCTGCTCTTCACAGTGACCACACAGGGCTGTCACTCTGCAGTCCTGCAGGAGACTGATGTGTGAGGGCCCCATGAATTCCTTTGTTTGACTGTGCTGTGTACCCTAATAATTCTTACTACTTATTGGTAGAAATGCAAGTGCATTTACACACATCTAGGGTGTTTTGACAGGCAGAATGATAGAGTTAAGTGAGAAATGGTGTAGAGATGTCATAAAGAGGATAGTTGGTGAACCAATGGTTACCACTCAACTCACCAGCACTTTACAGTGCTGCTATATCACAGGCCTTAAGGTCATCTAGTTACTTGTGCTTTAAAAGGTTTGGAAGTAGGTCAGGGGAAATAAACAGTGCACCAGTGGCTACATTCGTGTGTGCTGAGGATTGCTGTAACTCTTGCCATCACTCCACCTCCCCAGCGGTCTGCACTTTCAGACCTGGTGCTGTCCATGGTGCTGAAAGGGCTGTGCAGCCCAGCTGTGGTACACTGGGGTGCAAAAGAGTACTTTTTATTACTGTTCACTTAAAGGTAAGTTTGGATTGTATTTGCAGAGTTCTCTGCAAGATGTCTTCACACATATCATATTATTATAGTTGTTTCTCTATCCAGTATATTACTTAAGAATAGTACTAAGGGCAGCGGTGAATAGCCACATCCCTGATTTGTTTGTCAGTTCAAATAGAATGCTGGGAAATGAGATGGCACTTCAGTTTGATTATCAGCTGAAGGTTTCTTATCCTGTACTAAGACCTCCATATGCTGGCCCTATGATGGACCCTTTTATTTGTTCATGTATGGTAGTCTAGAATGTACTCCCTGACCAAAAATGAACCAGTTTCTAAAATTGCATGTTCTTAACATTGTCTATATACTCTACAATAGAGGGGGGACGAATTAGGAGCTTACAGACCCACCAAAGCTCTTTGTCTTGTTTGGAGGCAGCAAGAACTCACAGTATAGGGCCTTTGAGTGTTAGTGCACTTATATATATATATATAGATAGATAGATAGATAGATAGATAGATAGATAGATAGATAGATAGATAGATAGATAGATAGATAGATAGATAGATAGATAGATAGATATTAAAAAAAATCACAGAAAAGCAGAAGCACTGAAAAACTTTCTCATCTCCACAGTACAGTAGTAGAAACTTTATCAGGTGTTTTGTAGTTTGGAAGAGGTATGCTATTAAGCACCCCATTATACATCATCAGGATTTCATGGTGGAGTGCTGCAGTGCTTTCATTTCTAGTCTTTGGGCTTGATCATAACTCACCTTAAAACCTTCATGAACAGAGAAGTGCTTTTGCTTGCATAGACTAGTAGACAGCAGTGTATTGATCCAGTAAGTGTGTTTCACTATTGACTACTGGATTAGAATATTAAAAATGGACATTTTTAGAGATGGGTGCAAGCCGCTTTAGCATATTTTAACCAGATTATGTGGATTTGCTCAATCCTGTCTCGATTTGGTCAGTATAAAAGTCCTTTTTAAATCAGTTTCAATTTGCACTAGCAGACTTTCCAACATGAATCTTAAACTCTCCTTTTCTATTATACTAATATTGGTTTAGTCCTTAAGAGCAGTGTTTGGAGGCCAATGTCCTGCTTAAGGTGTCGAGTGCATTCAATTCAAACTTTGGCATGTAGTGGCATTTTAACAGAAAGTGTTCTCTGGTGCCCTCTGTCTGTGCTTGCAGGCCTGGAGTATGTGGAGGATGTGAGTGTAAGTGGCGTATCATCCTGTGTGAGAAAGGGATTTGGGTGCTATCATAATCAGTGCAAACTATAGTTATTATTACACTTGGCATTTTAATGTGATTCTTAGGAGGCTATTCTAAAACTGGAATATAATTAGGCCATGTCAGAGCAACTTTGCCTGTCAGACAAGTTCATTAGTGCAACTATACAATCGTTTTATAACAAAACCCAATGAGAAATGCTGCTGTTGAACAAAAGTAGCCCATATACTCAATCAACAAATCTTCCCCTCTGCCAATCATAATTGTTGTTTCCTGTACGAAAATGATGTTGCATTTAGAAGAGCAGTAATATCAGTCAAAGTGTGAGACAGGCTGTGGGTGCTTGACCCATTTGAATGAGTGAGTCAGATCAGCAGAGGAGATACTCTGGCTGGAGCCCATGCACAATGGGGTCACGAGTCTTAACACCTAGAGCCTTGGATTCCCCCACAGCTGGAAGGATAAAGCAAGGAGGTCTTAGGCAAGTGTCCAGTAATGTGTTCTCTGTGTAGAAGTCAGAGGGGGGATCGATGTGTCATGTGTTTCATTTGGTGACAGCGCTGTGTGAAAAGATAAAACAGCTATTGCATCGCAGCAGAAATGGATATGAACAGGTTGTCACTCTGATTTAGAGACACGCGCTGGACAAGGCAGGACGACAAATCTATTACTGCATCTGCAAAGTCTGCGATTTTGTACACTTGATCTCCACAGACAAAATCTGTCTTGTTGCCTTTACATTACAGCTGTTCAGACCTTGTTTTGATGAGGCAAACGCTGCTGTAGATTAGAGAGAATTTATCTCTTGATTTGTGTAATATTTATATACAGAGGGGCATGCATGAATAAGGAACAGGCTTCACATTCACAGGGGAACCAGGGACTGGAATTATCTGGGCTGATCTGGTGGCCAGGCTGACAGAGTACTATGATGGAGTTAAGTGCAGTGAGATTTAGGCTCCATCTTGAGTGATGCCTGTGGCAGGTTTTTTTTATGTGTGGCTGCCCTTGCCATGGGGTCACTGCTGCACTAGTTTGTGTCGGCCATTCTCTGTTGGTTGTGTTAGATGACTGCATGCAAGCTGGAATCCAGCACAAATACTGTATGCTGTATATTTTGGCAAAATTATCACATCTTTTTGTGAACTTTAATCTTTTAAACAATTGGTATCACATGCCATGGACAGATGGACAGACACAGACTTGCTCAAGGACATTGCAGCTGTCTCTACAATCACTACTCCACCCTGCTGCCCATTAACCTCACTCTGAGAAAGAAAATGCATATTGGAGCATAGTTTGTGTGTGGGGACAGTGCATCAAATTTAGAATGTTGATCACAGCTGGCACTGAAACATTCATCAAATAGCTGTTGCTATGGAAACACAATTTTCTGAGTCTTATGCAACAAACCCAAAATGGTTCCTATGCAAGCAGGTGAACAATCAGCAGTGCATATTTGAATGGGAACGCATGTTCTGTTCACATTCCTTGAATGCAACACATACTGTTGTACAGTGGCTGTGGGGGTGAGCATCTACATCTTTTCTGTGCTAATCAACATGAAATGCAGCTGATAATCAGCAAAGATAGGCAGCTTCATGTTGCAGATTTCTGATGCCAGATTAGACTGAATTTATATCAGGTGAGGATCATGTTGCTCCCACCACATTTCATCTTCCTACTGCTGGCAGCCTGAGATTCACAGGGTGAGATTTATTGGCCAGTGAAACTGACAGACATATAAGACATATAGGTCCCTGGGCAGCTCTATGAGATGGAAGAATGAGTGAAATCCTTTCTATTAATTTTCAGTGTGTATGGCTTTATTCATTTAGTTTTTTACTGCTCTAGTTTTGATTCTCTTTAGCTGATATCTACAACATAGATTTTTTCTGTGTTTTCATTTGGCAAGCATATCCAGTTGTGTTATTGGGGAAAATATTTTGTTCAACTTATTATTTTTCACATAACATTTTAGAGTGGTCCAGCTGACTCTGCATAGATTATTCAAAGGAGCCATTCTGGCTCTCCTCCATTAGATGCATTCACCCAGTGATCTATTCTGCTCAAGGCTATCAGGACAGCCTTGCCCTGCCAGATGTTGTGACCGACTTCGCTTGTCTGTTTTGGACGGATTTCCCTTAGCTTCAGCCAAAAATCATGTAGCTTCACTCTCAAAGAGAAATTCTAATTCTGAATTTTTGGTGGTTTTGTTGCTGAAACCAAGACACAGATACAGCGACTGCTCCTTGTTACTCAACTAAAGGCTATGTGTGCCCCATATTCAGTGGTGCTTTTCCAGTTTCCTTTTTGGTACATGAAGCAAGAGCTGCTAATTCATTCACTGCCTGATCATTGTTATCTCTAGGCTCTACCCCAAATTTTACACAAGAGAGCCATGGTTACTGACCCAGCAATCCCTCTTTAGTCTCATTTTATGTGACTCACTTGCTACTTCAATATGTTTCCAGAACAATTCCTGATTTAGAGACACACATAATGCACAAAGGGATATTTTCCAAAACTCTCTGTAGTAACCTGGGTATATCACAGGTCTGAGAATAAAACAGGTCATTTCAATGTACATTTTTGTGATCCAGTCACATTACTTGTGGGGGTGTGGACAACTGCATTAACATGTGAATCTCCTCATCTAACCAATACAGCCAGATATAGATTATATTCTAATCTTAATAAATGGGGATTGTGATCCAAATGACCACAACATCTGACTTTGATATAAGTAAATAAGGAATTATTGGAATATGGGAGTAAGCCATTTTCATTTGATTCATCTGAATTACAATGTGAGCTAAAATAGAATATAATTTTTAAAGATGCCAAACCAGGTTAAATGCATAATGACCAACCATGCTTCCCTTTGCATATTAACATAGCCAGTAATCATACAGCTGTGCCAACAATTGCCCAGATGTAAAGTGATTTGCTGAGGCAATGTAATGCCTTCATATCGTCATCTGACCCAGCCCCAGGCGGAGAAGCTAACCCTCGGTCCTCTGGGTAGAACAGAATTTTAAAAATAAACAAAATGTACTGTAAGAAATATTCTGTCCTTTAATACCCAGCTCTTGTTCAGTCTTTCCCGCCTCCACTCTTGTTGTTTTGGAGAGTGTGTGAGGTCATGGTGAAAAGGGTATCAAAGATGGTGTTGCGCTACTACAAGCTGCTGCAGCAGTTTTCCACCTTTGTAATGAGTTTAAGAAGTCATAGTTACGGGAGACGATCGTGTACATTTTAGTGAAAGCTTTGGAAAATGTAGTCATAGGCTCTGCTCTAAAATGCCCTAATTGACGTGTAGGTTTGGTAGACAGACCGCAATGGTATGCATGTGTAACTTAAGTGCACTTAGAGCCTGTCGATGGCAACAACTTTGAGAACTTCAATCCCATTAATGCTTTAGCATAGATACATGCATAATGTCTCAGAATTGCTTCATATTGCATGGCTTTTTCCTTCTCTCTGCAGGGTTAACTGGACATTAACCATACGATGAAATAATACCCTGGACCACAACAGAGTGAGAACTTCCCTCATTTTATGTTTAGTCATCGTACATCAACACTATATACTCTAATGTTTAACACCTCACCCACTTTTCCACCTATCCATGTGACCAGGGTTTGAGGGTTTAACCATCGCAGTGTTTTTTTAATTTAAATCCATAAACATTGAAGGAATAGCAGAGACCAGGTTTCCAGCGGTGAAAACTAAAATATGATAAAAATGAATACAACTATTTAGGCAACAATAGATCATGTTACAAACAGCTGGTGTTGTTATAGGTCAAATCCAGAGAGCATAACTCCATTAGGAGCAGCAAACACAGAAAACACTCAACAGTGCAGCGAAAGGAGTGGTCTATTCGCCCTACTAATGAATTCTACGCCTTTAGCAGACACACTATCTTACTCCCCTTCGGGATTAAGCTCTGGCCTGGGACAAAGAAGACACACACTAGGGTGGGCAGATGGTAAGTATACGCACATTTGAAAGAAGCCTCTTAAAACCCAGCACTGATGTAGAATTCATCTAAATGAAGGCTTTGTCAGAACAGCAGTCAGCACTTTCCTTGTTTTTATCTTTTGTCAAGCATCTTGAGTTGCATTTTATGTATGAAAGGTGCTATAAAATATAAAAATATGTAAATAAAGTTTGATTTGATTTGATGATTTGATTTGTAAAAGAAACAATTACCCAGTGAAGACTGATCTTCAGTGCATGTTTGATACATGCTTTACCACAGTGGAAACCAAATGTGTTCAATCAGCTTTCACTCAGGGCAGGAACAGGTGACTGACTGTGTTTCAATCATGCAAGATATCCAACATACCTTTGTCATCAGTCCCAAACATCCAGGGAATGTGCTGGCAGTCAAGGAACGACCTAGCCTACAACATTTAAACTAGCCAACCAACCATTCAAAACCACAGAGGGGATCCCTAATGCAGTAAAAGAAGTAGCTCAAACACCTCAAATTAACTAACACAGGACAAAGAGACCAGTAGCAGTCTGTTTTAACCAGAAAATGTGCTTGTATACATAAAGTAACTTCACCTGGTGCCTAATCAGGCTTAAGGTGGACTGATTTTAAGATAGATCAGCTAACTCTACAACACATCTATCCAATTTTTATGGCCATTTAATTTAGTGCAGGGCTAGAGCCTACTTGTACATTGGAGGAGATACAGTAAAGCCTGTTTCATTTGAGAAGTTCACAGTTTCACTACATTGTGTCGGGGCTCCTGTTAAATGAAGGATATCACGTGACTGATGGCTTCAAATGACACTGCTTCATACAGTAGGCTCATTTAGTTCAACAGTTTTGAAAGTTTTCCAGCTCAACTGTCAAAAGCTCATCAGTGGGATCAGAAGAGAAAGGAGAATGATTAGGGAATATGAAGAAAGATATAAATATAAGTATGAGATCATTTCCACCTGATGCCAAGTAATAATGTAAAGTGATAGAAAAATGGAATGAATGTCATTCTCCAGTCACGTCACATTGACGCTCATATGAAATGTTAACATATACAATGGCACTGAGCCTAAGCTACACCCAAAAGGTATGTTCATATTTCATGTCAGCAAAAATATTCTATATCTTGGCTCTTAGGATGATGCATTTATGCATTTTATTGTATTTATTATTGTAGAGTAACACACTGCACAATACACATTGCACAAATGCAGCACTTTTGAATAAAAGTGTTACAGATTTAACAATAACATACAGGCTTCTTGGACTGTCACAGCACACATATAAGACTGAAACAGTCCAAATCAGAGAGGTGTTGTAATGCTTCAGCTCCAGTCTTGAAGGACGTTTCAAATGTTTTTCAGACACAAACAGAAAGAAAGCCCCAAAGCTTCATAAGGCTTCATCCACCTATTGTGAAGATCTAACACACATTCCAGTTACACCTATGGCCAGTGTAAATCTTGACCTGGGAAAACTCAGCCATCAATGTGAGCACATGCTTGTGTAACCCTTGTTTTGCTATTTGTTTCCTTGAGTTTTGACCACCAACTGAATGCAATTATTGCATATCTTGAAGGTTGGAAATATAAGAATGATCCTTGACAGCAGGAAACACTTTGAATTGTCGGCTGACTGACAAAGACAAATAGCCAACTTCTTCATCTGTATGTTGACTAATGTAGCCTCAGTATTTATCTATTCAATGTAAGGCAGTACTAGCCTATAACCCTGGCCTATATCATGTCTCTTGTGGATATCAATAGAGAGGAAATGACTGCTGCTTTGTGGGGTCCACCACGGGCATCTTAACTACGATTATGTGACCTGACAGTCTGAGGTCTACCACTGACAGTGATCCATGTGGAGGGAAGGTTGTGATTGTCAGTGCAATGCTGTCTCTCCGCTGCGCCTTGCCCAAACGCTCGCCATGCGGTAGGCTGCGCCGCAGAATCGCTACCGGCAAATTAACCATCCTTACGACTCCAGCGCAGACAAAGGGAGGCAAACATAAGCCAGTCCCCAAACATGTGTCTGTGTGTGTATCCACGTTTTTTGCTCTCATCTTCCATTTTGGGGGAGGTGATGATGTTGAATATTCTGCAGATTACTTTGACCTTCATGCGCAACAGTGAGTCGAGACAAATTTAACAGCGGTAAATTAAACGTTTTAGCCACATCTTCAATGATCACACAACAGATTTTTCTTTCATGTGCTGCACAGAATTTCTAATTAATGGAACGCATGACTGGTGTCGCTGAAGACGTTGGCCTATATATTTATGTGTGGCCACCATTCTCTTTTTCAGAGGTTGCTTAAATGTGTCGGTCGTCTATTAGATCCCAGACCCTACACCGACATCGTAATGGAGGGAT
This sequence comes from Chaetodon trifasciatus, assembly GCA_037975065.1. Lineage (NCBI taxonomy): Eukaryota > Metazoa > Chordata > Actinopteri > Chaetodontiformes > Chaetodontidae > Chaetodon > Chaetodon trifasciatus. The sequence goes on from JBBMOE010000011.1 coordinate 6,920,516, forward strand.
GAGAGGAGAGAAATGGGTGGGGAGGGAAGGGGGGAGCTGCGCCACAGTGGAGGGGAGAGAGCCGGAGCCTGAGTGCGCGCTAGGGTGGGTTACTGTCCTTCAAGTCAAGTCAGCCACATTGAATTTCATAACTTCCGGTTAGCGCTTTCAAAATGAAATCGCTACACGCATACTGTGACGTTATCTTAAATGAAACACAAATACTGCGATCCGTGGTACATGATTCATGACAGTATAAACTAAATTAGACCCTGCAGTTACACAGCAAAAGTTGGCATCTGTTCATTATGATCAATGGAAAGACGTTAAAAATTAAACTATCAGTTACGAATAGATGAGAACCCTGATAAATAATGACCCCCAGCCCTTTATTTCAGCACTTCACAAAAAAAGATGGGCTGCTACACTTCTGGGCACCCTGAACGCGTTTTTACTTTTCTTCCCTTACGAGGGTTAGGGTTAACTAAACCTTTCTAAAAGAGTGTATTTTAATCATTTTATTTTGAAAGGAACCCCCTTCTTTTCCGATTTTGGAGGCGCTAATTTTGACATTCTTGACGGGTCTCACAGCTCCAGCGGCAGGGAAACACACCCGTCAGCAGCGCGCACTGGAGACAAAAAAACGCATCATGGACAAAGGAAAGATGGGTGCACTGGAGAGGATTCACCTTAGCCGGGTAACACAATGGATGAGCCGCTTCTGTTTCGTTTACCGGGAGACCAATTAGCCCACCTTAATGAGGTGCTGGGATGCAAGATACTGCAAGCTAAAAAGGCGGAAGGTTGCGTTTAATCCGTCTGCGGATCCTATGAGCTTGCAATGGCTGTGGCGGGGATATGCAACTGGATAGGGAATAATGTGCCTTTTTATTTTGTGATATTTTGCTTATTTTGTGGCCTTTCGTTTGGACAGTTGCGATATTCTATTACAGAAGAGCGAGAAAATGGGGCACTGGTCGGTGATCTGGCGCATGACTTGGGGCTGGATATTCGAAAGCTCGCCACCCGAAAAATCAAGGTAACCTCCAACAGCGGTAAGCGCTACGTGATTGTCAACCCCAAAAATGGGAAATTACTTGTCAATGAAAGGATCGACAGGGAGGCACTGTGCGATTTATCCAGCTCCTGCCTCATTAATCTGGAGGTGCTGGTCGAAAACCCCACTGAGGTGCACCATGTCGAGGTAGAAATTGTGGATGCCAATGATAATGCGCCGCAGTTCCCCAGAGACGAGTACCAATTGGAAATCACAGAATCTGCTTTACCGGGGTCTCGTTACCCGATTGAAAACGCTCAAGATCCAGACATTGGGTCCAATTCAGTTCGTATGTATCAGCTTAGCACAAACGACCATTTCGCGCTGGTGTCTAACAAACCCTCCCTCAACACAAAGCACATCGAGCTTGTGCTCAAAAAGCCTCTTGATCGCGAACAGACGCCTTACCACCAACTGATTCTAAGTGCTGTGGATGGTGGGACTCCGGAGAAAACAGGCACGGCTAAAATCAATGTCCGGGTTCTGGACTCAAATGACAATATTCCCACGTTCGACAGCTCCGTGTACAAGGTGAAACTGTTGGAAAATTCGCCAAAAGACACCCTGGTAATTAAACTGAATGCAACTGATCTGGATGAGGGCACAAACGGGGAGGTTTATTACTCCTTCAGCAGCTACACCCCAGAGAGAGTGCGCCAGATGTTCAGCATGGACACAAATACAGGAGAAATAAGAGTGAGGAGCAATGTTGACTACGAAGAGACCAACTCCTATGAGATGTACATCCAGGCAATGGACAAGGGCCCCGGGGCCGTGGCATCTCACTGTAAAGTAGTGGCAGAGGTGGTGGATGTGAATGACAACGTCCCTCAGATAGTGCTGTCATCACTGTCGAGCCCTGTGAGGGAGGACGCCCGTGCAGACACAGTCGTGGCCCTCATTAGTGTCACTGATCGAGACTCTGGCGCGAACAAGCAGGTGAGCTTAGAGATCCCAGCAGGCCTTCCTTTCAAGATCAAGTCATTCAGAAATTACTACACTCTGGTTACCTCAGCCTTCCTGGACCGCGAGACCACCGATGCCTACAATGTCACTCTGAGTGCCACAGATGGAGGAAACCCTCCCCTTTCCTCCCAGAAGACCATACAGGTGGATGTGGCTGATGTTAATGACAACCCACCACGATTTGAGCAGACTTCATATACAGTCTATGTGGCTGAGAACAATGGCCCAGGGGCCTCTTTGTGTACTGTGAAAGCTCAAGACGCAGACATCAAAGAGAATGCACGCATCACCTACACAGTGCTCAATGACAACAACCATGGCATCCCTGTCACCTCGTATGTGTCTGTGAAGGCTGATACAGGGGAGGCTTATGCCCTGCGAGCCTTTGACTATGAGTCACTGAGAGAGTTTCACTTCCAGGTCAAAGCCCAAGATGGGGGCATTCCTCCGCTCAGCCGCGTTGCCACTGTCTACATCTACATAATGGATCAGAATGACCATTCACCACTGATAGTCAACCCTCCCGGCAATGGCACGCGCTCCTTGGAAACGGTACAAAAGAATGCAGAGCCTGGTGCCTTGGTGACCAAAGTGGTAGCATATGATGCAGATGCTGGTCCAAATGCCTGGCTGGTCTACGTACTGGAGACAGCCACTGACCTGGATTTGTTCAAGGTGCACGAACACACCGGTGAGATAAGGACCACTCGGAGGATTCTGGAGGACAACTTCACCTCCTTCGCGCTGACCGTTGTAGTGAAGGACCATGGGCAGCCCGCTCTCTCTTCCACCGCCACCATCAATGTGGCCGTCATGGAGGTCCCACCCAAAGTGGTCCCTGATCCCAAGAGGATCATCAGACCTCACAGCACGCTGCTCTTCTCCAACGTGACCCTCTACTTGATCGTGGCTTTGAGCGCCACCACCTTTGTTTTCCTGGTCACTGTGGTGGTGCTGGCCATCGTCCGCTGTCATGCCTACTGCACCCAGCCTGGCTCCTGCTCCCCTTGCTGCGTGTCGCAGAAGCCCCCTCCAGATGGTGGGAGTAGCAGTGTAAGTGCTGGTGGGGGAGGCAGCGGTGGAGCCGGGGCACAACCTAATAACAATGTGGTGCTTCGGAGAGACCTTAAAGTGGAGCCTCACTACATCGAAGTGCGTGGGAATGGCTCCCTAACAAAGACTTACTGCTACAAGACCTGCCTGACAGCCACCTCTGGCAGTGACACTTTCATGTTCTACAACACAGGACGTCCCATCAGTGGCACCTGGGGCAGCGGTGCCGACCGCTTCTTCACCAGTGGAAGTGGATTTGTACGCAGACTGAGTATGCCTGATGCCTCGCTGCAAATCTGCCCAGAGGTGTGTCATTAATTTTTTATGTTTACCTTTGGCTGCATAACTGGAAGGTCATGAATCATCATGTTTACATATTAGTGGCTTTAATGAAATTTTATTTAGCTCCAAACAATGTGAGACACTTTTAAGAATATACTCAACATGGCTTTTTATTAAGGTTAGACAGCTACAGCATGCATTGCTGTGGTCTTATTTTATTGTTGCAGGTGATGATATTCCTCTATAGTTTCCTCTGTAGTCTAGTTTGAGCCCATCCTACAACGAATAGCATCCTTGCAGGATTTGTCGTCTTTGTTCAGTTCCCACTTGTGCTGTGTAGTCGCTCAGCCCAGCCCAGCTCAGCACTCACACTGCATTAGTGTCAGGCCTGATGCTTTTCAGGCTCCTCTGTTATTTCTGATGATTCAGAGATTTGTGTTTCAGTTTGAGGTTGTCATCACATCTACACTAAGCGCAGGTCACATATAGTCTCCACTACTTGCTCATTCTCTGTGCAAGTCAGTTTGAATTGTGTGTTTGGGTGATTGTGTGTGCGTGAGTAAAACTGTTTCACTGGAGTACTTGGGGTTAATTGACTTGTTCAAATGCCCTACAACACTGACCATGGGAGAGATGTGCATTTACATAGATTATGTGATGAGATTTAATCATGATACAGCTTAAAAGTTATATTTTCTTGTTCTTAAAGGCTGCATTCCACTTCCATGATACCATTTTCTGAACTGTTTTAGAAGAATGAAACAATGAATACCTGTTAGACCTTATCTATATTACTGATTGTTTAATTTCTCAGACTCTGTATCAACAGGCCCTGATTTAGATGCAATACTGCAAAAAAAACAAAAAAAAAAACACCAATAGTCACACCTAAAATACTATTAATGTAGAGGTTGCAATTCAAATACATTGCTTTTTGCTGTTTAATTTGGATTATCCAAGTCAAGAAGACCGACATACCTGCTTTCCTAGCCATGCATGCACCATTTGCGTAGCCCTTAAATGTTGAAATCTTCATGCCTATTAGTCGTAGATTTAAGGAGTCAGGGTTTGAATGTACCAGACATTTCTGGCTAGATGTATTCTGCTTTTATGGTGGAGACGTGAGAGAAATTGGTGCTTCAAATACTGCAATCATACAATTTTTAATGTCAGATTGGTGAGGCAACAGCCCCAAAGGCTAGGAGTGCATCTCTGCATGCATCATCGTGATTCCAGGTGCCAGTCACTGGTACATTAGTTAAAATAAACTCTCTTACCAAGACAAGTGTAGCAGTGTAAATTAAATTAACCTCCAGCCTCTGTTCCTCAGCCCTGCAAATTAGATTTAGTCAAAGACACTGGGTGCACCAGCACAAAATACTCCCCTCTGAATTGAACTGAGGAACATAATGTGCCATCTTTATCTGGGACACTTGCTACTGCCTGAGCAGGTTTGTGTCTTACACACCGCTTTTCTTATTCAGTGGTCCTGACGTCAAGTCTGCAACCCACATAATGCTGACAGAATCCAGCAGCAGCCATGATACAGATGTTCACAGTCTATCCTGTGTATGTGCGCAGTACCTACTCATGAGGAAAATAATTATGAAAGAGTCTGGCATGACTAATGGCCATGAAAGATTAGCTCATTAAAAACATGACTTTCACCCTATGAAATTTATGTGGTTCTTTGAACTTAATGGCACAATCATCAGCAAAAACCATCACAGGCAAATGAATGAGTCCTGACAGCCTTAAAGGTCCAGTGTGTAGGATTTAGTGGCATCTAGCAGCAAGGTTTCAGACTGCAAGCAACTGAGCACCCCCCAGCTGATGAAATCAGTTAAAGCAAGACTATACAGTGATACACTAAATCCTACACATTTGAGGCACCATATTTGTGTATGATTGCCCCTCACACTGGACTAATGCAGACCAGAGGTATAGGATGTGGTTGCCCTGGCCATGATAGTTCTTGCTTATTGGTTTTAAAGACAGTAATTTACCAGAAGACCACTGGGAGTTTCAAGCACTCAGCCCAGGTTCATCAGGAGCAGACAGATTTACTGACAAACACATACACATCGGTTTGTGCAAACACCCCAGCACTCAGGAAAAGGGCATAACTCTCTCAGCTCTCACATTTATAGAGCCATGGAGTGAGAGACTGTCCAAAAACTCATCAATATGGCTTTCAGTCACTGCCCTTTTTAAAGTCCTTCTGTGTCTGTGTGAGGATATCAATATGTATGCGTGTGTGTGCGTATGTGTGTGCGTGCGCGTGTGTGTGTGCGCTTGCAATGGGGGACACGACTGCAGTGTTCCTATCACGTCCAGAGCTGGGATGTGTATCATGATTAATTGATGAGACCATGGCCCAGCCTTGCTTTGCACTGTATAAGATCAAACTAAACTCTCTCTCTCTCCCCCCTCTCTGTCTTCTCTCTCCTCTTTTTTTCCCATCTCCTCTCTCTCTCTCTCTCTCTCTCTTCCTCTCTCTCTTTACCTCTTGCTCGCTCAGCCAAAAGCCCCAAATGCTGACTGGCGATATTCTGCATCTTTGAGGGCAGGGGTGCAAAGGTAAGCACTTTCCATCCTTAACTCCTTCGCAACTTTTGATCACCTAGAAGAAGTTGCACCTATTCATCCTACTCAAACAGTCACCACCACTCTGTGCGATGTACGGTATCTGGAAGCAAAATATTTGACAGATCAGGCTTCCCACAGATACCTGCACCACAAAATGTCCTCTATTAAAAACAATTAAAACAAAACACTGCAACATAATACTGAAAATCACTATCTGCCTTCAGCAGAGATAACTGCTAGTGGCCCCTCAGCATCTGCCCCATCCTCCTCCTTTGGGAAAAGTGGAATGTGCAGCTCCTATCAGTGGATGTATAGCACTCCTCCTCTGCAGTGTAAAACTATATAGGTCATCTACATTCCGAGTGTCGCCTCCCCCAGTTACAGTCTTTAAGCAGGAGGCATGAAGGACAAATGAGCTGACTGTGACCTTTCTTGGATTATCAGACACATGCATCAGTGTCTGCACGGACAACTGCCCAGCATGCACACGTGTGTGCGTTTCTGTGTGTTTTTATACATTTTTGACTCCAGTTATGTTAGCTAATTAACTGGGTGTATGCACTGTGCAGATATGGCTTCATTGCTTGACCAGATCCCAACTGAAGATTGAGCTAAAGATCCAGAGACACTCTATATATGGCTTAACATAATTTGCCAAATACTATACCAAAACTGGAATTAATAAGGTTATTAGAGGCATTACTAAACAAGTTCACATCTACACAAGATTGTCATCTTCCAGCAATAATGAGCAGGTTTCTGAGATTTGGGTTAAAAACTTATCTGGGTTATTCTAAATGCAGAACAGAGTAAAATATTTGGGTATTCCCAGCTTTGAGTAATGAATACTACTCATGCAAGCGTTCTCATTAGCTACCCACTGCAAATCAGAGAACACTGAAATGAGGAGGATCTGAAAACAATTGGACTAAAATAGTATTTTTTTTTTTTTGCTGCTAAACGTCACTTAAATTTTATAATGATTAGGTTCCAGAAGTTTCATCAAAAGACGTAATGAACTGAAGACAGCTGGAAAATCAGGGACTAATGAGTTTTACCTGCATGTGTTCCTCATTTGTACTGAATTTTGATAATTTCATGCTAACTATGCTTACTACTCAGTTAGGAGGTGTTCTGCGCTGTCTGAGTTTGATTTAATTGGGTATTAGTATTAATTGTTATGGTGTGGAGAGTATCATAATGTGCATCATGTCATCAAGTCACTGTAACATGACATGGATTAACATAAATCATCCCTGCAATTTGCCACTGTCATCTGTGAAATGGCAGTGCCTGTAACGCACATAGACACAGAGATGCTCATATTAATGCTTTACCCCACCAACATTACTGACCCACATATCCTGGTGTAGTCAGTCAGTGTAGAAAACACCAGTCCTATCTGTGTCATATTCTCCCACATTAAACCAGCACCTTTGCTTATGTAAAAGCATAAAACCCCACACTGCTCAGAATGTACATGACCATTTTACATGCGTGACAAATCCCAATTCAACCTAACAAGAGTGTTGCAGTCAGAGATACATGCTGGATGTGCTGCATTGCAGAGGCCCCAGTCAGGGTAGGTCCTCCTATACCGTGAGTGCTATATTCATTATGAATGTATGGGGGAAAATTCTCAGCCCAGACTGGAGACTGCAATCATGCTCTTGGCTGTGTATGTTTATTACAGCATGACGAGAGTTTCTAAATTTAAAGATACATTTTTAATGATTCTGTGTGGTCATATTTCCCCAGTGTTCTTATGTTTCTCAGAGGAAGCGTGGGATGTTTCAGCCTCATTGATATTTGCTAAGATTACTGATTCCTGACTGCTCTCATTTAAACAGCTATCTTCTAACATCTGTTTTCGCTTTGCTTTGCTTCTTGTAAAGCAATTCAGTTGTTACAAAGAGCACATTTATACACACACAAAAAAAACAATTACCTTATTAAAGGAATAGGTTAAGATATTGTGAAATGGGCTTAATAACATTGATATCATTCTTGGGACGATATGAAGTTACTTATTTTAGCTTAGTATAATGACTGGAAAAAGTGGGAAACAGCTAAGTCTTTTCAAAGTTAACAAAATATGCCCGCCAGCACCTCTTCAGATGACTGAAGACACATTGTATTTCTTTTATTTAATCCAAACTGTACAAATGACAAAGGGGACTATTTCTTGGCCAAGTGCTCAGAAAAGCACATCCTCTAACTGTTCAAAAGGCAGTCAGTGTGGTAACCTCTTACAGGAAGGATGTAGAGAAAAGGCAAATAATTGGGTTACCGTTTCTGTTGAGGTTTTGAAAATATCTAATAATAACAAACGTCTTCAAGAAAGAGCAGAGGAGAATAGGGTTTTGGTTTGATTCGACGTGTCTCACTGAGTTTGCTGAATGTGTTCTGCCTTTCAGTTCGGTCCACATGGAGGAGTCCTCTGTGATGCAGGGAGCACAGGGGATGCTGGTCCAGAACTGGCCCACTGTGTCCAGCGCTGCAGGTGAGTAGAAATCCAGCAATGAAGATAGAGTGAAAAGGCCAACCTGTTCTCACTCCTATATCGTCACATATGGACGCTTGGTAACGACCCCTTTTTAAGACTCTGTGTACCCCTTCAGCACAATTTTTTAACATGCAGTGTAGTCCAATAGACTTTCGACGTAGCCTGTTCTGACTCACAATGCATCAAGTGGCGTAGCACATGGGATTGGGTCCCATGTTAAAACCAAAAGTGAATGCTAATTTCTTTTGTAAATTAAGTAATGTAACATACGTAACTTTGTGTTTGAGTAACTAACATTCTTATTTTAAGTGCAACTGTTTTACATTGTGAACCACGTTTATTATTGTTTTCAGCAAGCCTAGTTGGATGTTGCTAACCAGACGTTGTATATTCACTATTGCTAACTTCACTCTGGAGCCCTACATGCTGAAAAATGACGCTAAAGGGATACCCAGTGCCTTAAAAAGCGACCTGACCATCTACTTCACGAGTTGAGAATGAGAATGTGTTGAAAAAAGCTCTCAGAGTGTCAGCTTATTTGGGGCAATGGTGACAGAAAACTGATACAAGTAAAAGGTGACTGATGCCATTTGTACTTCTACATTTACATCTACGTTTGAATGAATGAAGCAAGATGCATTTGAGGATGTCTGTGTTTGTGCCCATGGCATGCTAAGACTTAGCTATTTAAGTCAGCATTACCAACATTTACCTTTGGACAGAGCCAGATTAGCTGATTCACCCTACTTTTGGTCTCTATGCTGAACTGAGGGAACTGTATCCTGGCTCTAGCTTCATATTTCTGTAGAGACGGAAGAGTGGTATCCATCTTATATACCTTTCGGCAAGAAAGCAAAGAAGTGTATCACCCAAAATGTCGAATTATTCCGTTAACTGCCAATATCTAGGACAATGGAGTCCCATAGGACAAGCAGTGCAGGTGCTGAGACAATCAGGTTATAAACACATTTTAGTTTCAAGTGTCAGTTCTTTTAAAAAATAAAGGTCACCACATCTAAAAGCCCATTTCAATCCTAATTACACATTACAATTTGTCCTTTGCATTAAATTGTATATAATATGTTGATTTCATCTTTATTTTCACTTGGAATTTGAGAGAATTGTCCTCTGAATATCTACATGATCTTAAATTCCAGTGTGATGTTCATACAGAGCTTAGCTGAGGTGCCAAAAGCCTGGGGCCCTTATGCAGAGCCACAGATAAACAACTGTGTCCTCCCATAAAAGCAGCTGGCAGCATGGAGTGCGACAGACTGAAAAAAGCAACTGCTTTTTAATGAGAAATGTGTTGTCCTGAGTGGGTGGCAATGCTGAAAATGTGTAGCAGCACAACAGAAGTGGAAGTCAAACTGGCCTCAGAAGTGACCTGCGCTTTATTATTCACAGACAGACTGCCTCAGAGCTAATGTCTAACAGCTTTTGTCAGTTGACTGGAAGACTTTTATAACTACGATTTCGCAACGGTTTGGAACATTGTGAGCTGTCCCCTCCTCCCTTCAGCCAAGCTTCCCGTCATTGATTTTCTGTCTAGCTCCAAGAATTAAAACATAGGTACAGACCTGAGGGTGAAGGGTAGCATCACACTCGATCGCTCAACGAGTCAGTGACAGAATGTATCTTACTGTCTGTCAGAATCTGTCCCTGTAGAAAACAGAGCTGGGGAATTTTGAAGACATACACGCTGTACCATTTCCCAGTATCTCTGTGCCAATTTGCTGCAGAGAAATGTGTATTTTTTTTTTAGAACAGATGCCTCTCTGGTCATGTCAAGGCTCAAATGCTGTCTTTAAGCAGAGTGAACAGTGTACTGCAGACCGATCAGGGGTGCATTGTTGCATTAGGAAATAATATGTAGCTCAGTGCTCAGGAACAGACATGCACTGGATTGCAGCTTGATCCTCTTCATTATGCATAAAGAGGTGGAGCCTTTTTTGTGACACATTTTCATGTCTGCAGTGAATTGTTATCATGATGAAGTTGTCTGATATGCTGTGATGCATCCAAATGCGGCACCCTCAAAAACCATGTTTATGTAAGTGACCCATGGCGCAGATGAGGAGACATTTGTCTAATGCCAGAGGGGGAGAGAAGCTGTTATCAGTAATAAGAGAGTACCGTGGAAAAAAAAAAAAAAAAGAGAGATCCGGGAACATTAAAAGGAGAGGAAGAGCAGAGCAGATGTACAGGGGGATGGATAAAAAAAAAAAAGCAAGGTGTGGGGGGATGGAGGAAGAGAAAGGTTAAGAGGATTGGCAGGTTCCTGCAGTAGTGTTGTTGCTAGGGAACGCCATGTGACCTGTTGCCTGGCAACACTGTCTAACTGAGGGATTGCTGCAGCAGCCGCACCCTCCATCAGCGGGGAGTGGGCGAAGGCAGTTTCCATGGCAACCGCTCATATCTCTGAATGGAAGATTTAGAGACAGAAAAAAGGAAGGAGCAGGGAGCGGAAAAGGGAAGAGGACTCAGCAAGGACAGGTGTTAAGAGGAGAAGAGGGCACGCAGTGAGGGAGAAGAACGCAGGACAGAGTGGTTTAGGTAGATGTGTCTCATGCACAATACATGTGACGCACCGCATATTTTTACACAGGCACTACACGGCTGTCAGATTTGTGCTCGTGCCACAAACCACCAGAGGGATTCATTTTAGATGGACCCCTTATCCCGGACTAGACAGGGAATAACATAGCCTATTTTAAATGTAGGACATCAGGTTACACGAAATGAGGCTTCAGACACTCACAAATCTACATCAGGTGTCATGGCGACCTCCTCACAAGGCGCTGCGCTGACCTGCTTACCAGCGGTTACACCATAATCCGTTTTAGATGCGTGTTTGCTGGGAAATATAGGCTAATATGAAGCAATGGCAGAGATACAAATAATCCTCCATGTTAGAGAAACGGGAGCAGAGGGGAAGCAAAGCTCCTCATAGTTGTACAGTGACGGGACCTGCTTGTTATGGGTTAGTTTTTCACACACACACACACACACACACACACACACACACACACACACACACACACACACACACAGTAGCGTTTCCATCATTTCATAGACTTGCATTAATTTCCTGCTAATTTACCCATAAGTCTTCACCATAAAATCGAATGATTTACATTATGGAGACCCGCATTTTGTTCCCACAAGGCTAGTCTCCACAATGTGGCATGGATGGTAATACACGGACACACACACACACACGTAGGAGTATTTCAGATTAATACCATGGCCAGGATTCTAATTAACAATGTCAGAGGTTTGGATTTGTCACAGCCAGTGCAGAGAGCCCTGTCCCAAGACGCCAAGACAATATGCACTTGATTAGACGCTACACAGCCACTTGACATTTTAGCACAGTTGGTCATGCATAGGGATCTGAACTGCTCTTGCCTCATTAGCTGTACATAAGACAGCGACTGTACTGTTGGGATAGTGTACAATTTGCTTCACAGCCAAAACACAGTAATTATAGTGTATTGCAGTTTGCAGAGTGCAGCTTTCCTGCCGGTCCAGTAATCTTGCTGATAGTGGATAAAGAATTCACCATATTATAACAGTTTTAAACTGCACAAATTTAAACACATCTTAGCTTTTGTTTATTCTACCATGATAAATTGTCCAATATTCAAAGAATTAGGTCATAACAGATCCAGTAACCACTATAATTCAACATTAATTCCACACACTTTGATCAAATCAAGATATCTCAACAGTTTCTCTAAAAGCTTACGTTAATATTTGTTTGCCACAGAGAATGAATACTGATGGTTCAGCAAACCCCTCACCTGTCATCTAGCATCTCTATCAGGCTTTATCTGTTCAGATCTACCACGCACATTCATATTTCCCAGATGAACCCACTCCACTTTGCGCACCCATTGACCTTTTTTCTGCACAATGTAAACTTTGCTCACAAAATATCCACTGACCAAACAGACATAGTCGCATGGAATTTGCTGAACGCATTCATGTCTCTGAAGGCAAGAAGTGTATTTTCTTTGAAGGTATTTTTCAGGGTTACTTACAGTAACCTGTGAAAAAAAAAAAGTAAAATGCGGAAAAAAAGACCATTTATAGATCTTTAGTCATCTATCAATACAAGACTGTCTGAGTAAAGCATTCCCAAACTCTTCTGAATGAGCATCAAATCACCTTCCTTTTAAACAGGAGTGTCAGGTAACAGGAAATGGTGTGTCAGGTTATATAAAATGGAGGTGCACTGTGTACATGCACTGCATTACTGGCTCAGTAAGCTCATCCACATTGTGCCTCACAGTATTCTGCACATCTCCTTTACCTCACTGGCTGTCTTTTCAGTTTATTTTAAGCATGGTTGTCCTCCTCCACATGAGAGGCAGTCTTCCTTGCCTAACCATTGAGAGCCATTGAATGTGACTTATTTAAAATACCAGATCATCTTCCCGGGTTTAATACCCAGATTAAACACAAACAGACAGACCATACCATCAAACGCCATAATCCTCAGAAACAGACTCGCATTACAGTATTAAAGCGCTAACTCCACTAATGGTAAGATAAGATGATAACATCTGACACTGACTAATCATTAAACTAGCTAAATTACTTAGGTCAATTAGCTGCACTTGCCTTTTTTTTTTTTTTAAATCATCCGTAAAAATGATGTAACATGAGACAACAACATAAAAATTCCTCAACTGTCATGTGTTTATTTATCGTGATTCGTCACATGCTAATTTTTTAATGCAACTTAAAAATGAGCACTTCTATTCTTGCAAGTAGAAAACAAATTATTTATGCGTGTCTGTGTTTTTATGTTCCTGCCACAGTGGTTTGTTGCTGCCATGTTATGAAAAGCCACAATATTTGCCCTCTCCTACTACATTCAAAACATCAGTGCTTTGCAGCGTCACATTTGCATCAGTTAATATGTGATTTTTGTATATGATCTGCAGCCATATGCTCTTTAAATTAGTGACCTTCTCTAAAATTCCAAGAAATCCAGCCTGTGGTGTAGTGTCAATCCATGTCCCCACTATTTTGTATAATTTTGTACGTCTTAATTGCTAGCTCTCTGTGAAAGGGGCTCTTTGCAGGAGTGATTAAACAGGACGACAATGCAGAGCCATCTCTTGAGCAGTGTGGCGGTGTCCATAACATCTACTCCTATTGTGTTCCGTGCATTTAATTTATTCTCATAGTCGATGAGCTCACTGCGGGGACTCAGTGGGACACTGTGCGTATGGACAGTGTGTATATTCAAAATAGTGTACTTCCCAATGGGACAGTGGTTGAAAGCGCTCCAGCAATGTCATAAATAGCCTACAAAGAAAAATCAAACAGAATCTTTTTGCAAGGGCCTGTGTTTGATCTAAATAAAATCCAGACTGAAAGTAGGTCAGTGCAGAGGGAACTGGTGTGGGCCTGAGAGCACCGAGTCTGCAAAACCCTCCCACCCCCATCTTTCTTACTGCCTCTCTCGCTCTCTGCCGCTCTCTGCCGCTCCCTCTATCTCTCTCTCTCTCTCTCTCTCTCTCTCTCTCTCTCTTTCCCTCTCTCTCCTTATCTCAGCTAGCATCCTCCTTCCTTTAACCTTTTGACCTTAATAGCTATGTCTGATTTTCACTTTACATAATAATTTTTCTATATATAGACCTTTTTTTTTTTTTTTTTTGCAGTATCTTTTTTCTTTTTTTCTGACTTGTTGTCTGGGCTCCTTTCTCTGTTACATCCATGCTTGAGTACAAGAGGTTGACCTCCTATGAGAGTAGGATTAATCTGCTGCCTTCATCCAAATACAAATAAAAAAATGACATTGCCAACTTAAACATCCCTGTGGTTTAAAGGTTAGTCCCCTTCAGTGTTCCCTCCTGTGGTCTCAGCTGAATTGCTGTCCTGAATATGTCCCCTTGCTGTGGCTCCATTTAAAGCTATTGCTCTGCTCGCTTTTGCTGAATTTTTCCTTATATGTTGATTTTCTGAACATCTCGGAGACCAAATAATAAATAATATTTCAGGAACAATGCATGTCAAGCACAACAAGCAGTTATTGAAGAATAATTCACAATGTGAAAGCTAATAGAAGAGGGGGACTTGCCTCTGAGGTCCAGGTAGCCTGCTTCTATCACTTGTTAGCAATGGAAATATTCCCAATATGTAGAAAGAGCGACTTTGAAATTCACAGTACTTTATTGGAGTCTCTGCTGGTTGCCTGGCAACTGCTGTATGTTGAACACATAATAGGACCATAACCCTGTGTAAAATAGAGAATTACTGTTTTTACACCTTGATTAGTGAGATATAGGATGATATAATAGAACTATTCCTTTGCTGAAGCAGTGTGGTCACAATGATCAATAAATGTAATGTGTAGCCATGTTTGACATGTTTTTTTTTTTTTTTTTAATCATACCTGTGTAGATGGAGAGGGTGGTGGAGAGCTATCACCCCCTGTGGGCGCTGGAGTCAACAGCAACAGCTGGCACTTCAGATATGGCGCCGCACAAGGCTACGGCCCCCCTCAGCCTCTGAAGCCTGGAGAGATTCCTCCTGAAGCCTTCATCATCCCCGGATCCCCAGCCATCATTTCTATCCGCCATGACGCCGGCCCTGTGGATGACAAAGGTGACTTCATAAGCTTTGGCAAGAAGGACGAGGCCAAGAAGAAGAAAAAGAAGAAGAAGGATAAGAAGGACAAGAAGGATAAAGGAAAGGATGATGGGGGGGACGAATAGAGGAGAAGGGTGATTTGAAAGCAGAGCTACCAACAAGCTACCATCCCAATCACAGAGCCAGAAAAAAAGCCAAATGCATACTGTAGAACCGAGGGAGCCTCCTTGCATCATATTTGCATAGACATTGTACAGTGGCCAACCCTCATTCGACCGGGCCTGGCTCCCCACACCATGTGAACTTGCTAAACAAATGTTTCTCTCTCTGTCTTGGCTCATTTGGCCCATAACTTTGGCCTATGAAAGTCCAAGGTTTATGGTAAATTAATATTCTTAGTAGACAGACTTCATCCAAAGGCTGGACCAAATTAAACTGAAAGGATTTTATTGGATTAGATTAATCTCCCCTCCCCCAACCCCTCCCCCAGTTTGTATACTGAAAACAAAAACACCTGAAAGGGTGTACTCTTTGTATCTGACCATTGTCAGCTGAGACTGCCCATGTTGGAATCTCTGTCTTTATGCAGCCCCCTTCCTTTTTGGCTCACCTAGTTGGAGGTGAAGTGAAAGCCAAACTAAAAAAAAATGATGAAACAGAGGCTTTTGTCTTCAATATTATGGAGGCCTTGTAGAAATTCAGAAAATGTGGTCTTTTGTAAAAAAAAAAAAAAATGAAAAATGAAAAAGTAACAACATACAGTATGTGTACCATGAGATTAGCACCTTCAAGAATGAGGTGTCTGAGACAAGCAGGACCACACTCGAATAAATAGCTCTGTTTCAGTGTAACATAGCACATTGCAGAGGCTGAGGATCTGGACTGGGTTGCACCAACTATGCGAAAGTTTGTTCCCAGGTTGGGGTATAAAGTAGTGGCTCCATGACTGTGAGTTAATTTGCAATTAGCAAGTTCCTAAATTCAATTGTACCATAGGTAGTAAGGGGGGAATTCGACGGCTGTAGTGTTAAGATTTGAGATGAGTAGCCAATCAGTACCATGCTGATGACAAACCACATGGATTTGTAGTTGACTAGATTGCCATAAAAATTGGTAAATAGAATCAATATCTGACTCTTAACAGGACAATACTAGTTTTTGCATGTTTTAGTCCATTCTCTACAAATCTTGTGTCACAGACCGTTATGTTTTGGGAATTTTTTGGGAAGTATTTTTCCCATCTTTCAGGCAGGGATTCTTTGCACACAAAAACAGATGAGACTCCGAACTTTTTCCATCCACCTTAAGAAATCCATCAAAGTGTTGTTTAAGTTACTTTTTTATCACATGGTAATGTAGCTGAGGTGCAGATTCATTTGAAAACTGCATTGCGTTATCGCAGTAAGGCTAAATTAAACGTGATGGATTACGCATGTCAAGCAAGTCTCAGAATGTTGATTTAGATATTATATACAATTGGATGGGAACCAGATTCTGCCTGAAAAAGACACATTGAAAGATATGAAAACTCAATTGGAAAATACTCAGAGTAGAAAATGGGTGGAAACATCCAAATCACTGCTACAGTCCTTTATGTTACAAAATGGCATGGACAAAAAACATGCTGTGTACAAAAAAAAAAGAAAAAAAATCCTGCTTTACTGTTAGTGAGTGCAATTGTGTGACTTTGTATCATTTGCACCTGCTTTATTGCTTGCTTAACTATTTAGTTGTTACTTAAGATTACGATTTTTGTGGTGCTACCGCTTGTGTTTTAGCAATGCGTGAATCGGGATTCGTGGCTACTTCGGATATAGCAAGGGAACCTACGTGCAGCTGATGCAACCGGCCCCTGACCTTGCCTCTTCTCCAGGAATATGGCGCAGGTCAACGGGGTCTTAATCCCACCCAGTCTGACACACACATTATTGTACACAAACACTGACCCTCTCTGCCTCTTACTCACACATACACACAAGCAAACACACACTCTCTCTCTCGATCTCTTATACACAGACTTACAGTACATACATGATATACTAAAAAGACACACACCCCTCTCTGGAAACTCCAAGACTGAAGGCCAGCGCCGTTCTTAATATGGGAGTGTATTATATGGCTGGGACGCAGGAACGTTGCTTGTTGCTTCATTTCTGTTCAAGCCTGATCCCTCTACTTCTGTCTTTGAATGTTAAGTAGTTGTTCTTCAAGCCCTGCACCACTGCCTCGACTGCTTCAGTGCTTGTAGGATTTGCTTGCCCGCTGCCTGTTTCCTCCCTCTACTCCTGTTTCTTCGAATCAACATGGTTGGACGACATCTTTCAAGTCACTCTCCTTCAATGAACTGTGCCGTTGTAACACAGTAACATTTGTGTATTTACTTATTTACACACAGAGTACAAGACAGAGACACATGCACATATACTACACACACATGCACCAACACACACACACACACACACACACAAACACACACATCTTTTGTTAGGTTCAGCTTCATCTGAGCTCAGGCTCTTCAGCCAGAGTGTCTCTTCTGACGGCTCACTGTTGACAGCTCTGTCATCTCTCGCATTGGTTCCACGCATTGAAACGCGAGGGCGTCTGATAGCCAAAACTGACATTATGCTGTGTTGGATGTAATGAGACAAGATAGGGAGGCAAAAGAAGAGTTGGAAAACCGCAGTCATTGTAGTGTATTGTGTAGATAAAGAAACTACTGTAGAGTTAATTGGGCAAGTCATTCCTCTTTTGTGCGAGCAGAAGTATTGCAGTTTTTCCTGTGTGTCAGCCATTAGTGACAGTTGATCAATTGGGGTCAGCTAGAACCACTTCCAAAATACGTGAAGCACAGTTCAGCAGCAGTGGAAAGAGGTTAGTGGTTGATTTGGGGGGGGGGGTCCCACTTGGGGATTAATGGAGGTGAAGCACACTGTTTTGTGCGCCAAGGAGAGATAACGACAATGATACACGCTGAAACAAGGGAAGTCAATACCAGCAAGCCACGAAAATTAGACATTTTTTGCGCACAAAATGCTGCTGGGAGAAACGTACAAATTGCAGTGACCCAAGCGTGAACTGCCTGAAGTGATCAGCTTTATTCGGCCCTGATTTTGTGAAACCCAGGTCTAGCATGGTAGAGAAAAGGTGTTGCAAGCAGTAGATACTGAACCGGCATTAACATGATGAAACGTGTCAGAAAATCTCACCTCAGTGTTCCTTTTTTAGACCATCATCTTACCAGTCACAGTAGGGTTATATAGGTGCTGCTATCAGGCTCAATCCCTCCCATGCACACGTTTCCTTCCCCCCTGCCCCGTCCTTCAGGTGTACTTCTGTGCTGTCAGATCACCAAGTGGCTGTTTGCATGTTATAAGCAAAGGAAACAGATACTATATAGATACTATATATACATAGATATGTTTTTCCACTGGGAAATGCGTATTGGAATACATATACCTCTGATACACATTCTCAAAGACAATACACACATGCTGAAAGAACCACATTCAACCACGCAGACACATACATACACACAACATACGCCATTGCAAACAGTAACGTGGAAAAACCTAAAAGAATCACATTTTTTATCCTGTTGAAAATGAATTTAATCTTCTAGATATACATAATGCTATCGTGTTATGCTACAAGACGCTTTTTTTTCTTCTGTTTTTACCCTCATGATTTTCATAGGTAAGAAAATCGATCCTTAAAGTTGTGTTAAGCTTTGAAACGATGATCAAACAAACACTATTGTGAAATCAACCCATTTACTCACCTTCCATATCTATCCCTCGCTAAGTAGAGAAAAAAATAAAAGAAGGAAAAAAAAAACATTAAAAGACATAGAAAAGGTATAAAAAAAATAAAGTTGATGTATTCTCTGCTTGTGTATAGTGAATGTTCCTCAGTCACTGGGTGTGAGTGGCACACACCAGTGGACTGTGACAGTGCAGATCTGTTAATAACTTTTTTTGTACACCTGCTTCATCATTGTAAAGGTGATAATAGTGAATCTTATGATTTCATCAATCTGGTAATGTGTTTTGTTAATAAGTCACAAATAAAGTTTTTCTTAAATATCTTAATATCCAAGCTGTGTTCTGACTTGATTTCAGCGAACAGGGGTGTTAACCGATGTGAGAAGAGCTTCTTCCTTGTTCTTGTTCTTTTCTTCTGTGCTTCTCTGTCAGGGGGAATATTTATTCTTCAGATTTTATTGGCACAGTTGGCCATTATTTGGAAATTAATCAAAGGCAGGGCACGGATAACTCTCTTTAATTAGGAACAACCTACAATGTACTACAATGAAACATAGGCAGATAACAGAAAGTAACATTGTCACCACATTACATCATGGAATGATTCCAGTACATATTTTAGAATATTGTGGGAAAAGATGAAAATAGTGCAATGATCCAGGAGTTAATCCAACAGGGACTGTTGAACTTTTTGAATCTTTCCCATCAGAAAGTTTTAAAAACTTGGAGCTAAGCGCCAGCTGTAACATTTGTCCTTGTGAAGCAATTTGAAGAACAACCCAGTCACACTCACAATATTACTCAATCGCCTCCCTCAACGTTCCAGTTCAATTCAGCCAAGTCATAAACATTCTTGTTTTTTGGCAGGAACAAACACTGTTGAAACACATTTGAAACTTGTCCAAATGAGAAAGAGAGTGAGAGGAAACTGAAAATAGATGTTAACAAGGGAAGGGGATCATCAGCCAAGCAGCTGGCCTATGACTGAGAACAAATCAGGGGAACAAAAACAAAAATCTGAACAAAGGTCGCATGTAAAACCTTTTGTGCTGTGAATTCTCCTCTGAGCTCAGGGTGAAGGGTCATATCAGCACACTTCAAGATGGCAGGCATACAAGGATACCACAGAGGGTGGGATACTGGTTAACATGGGAACTTAATCTTTATGAACAAAGGCTTCTCATTGTTAATGTTGTGTAGGCTGAAGCAGTCTGTAGATATCTGTACCACGGGCTCCATCTGCCTGTAGTCTGAGGAAATCATTCATTCACACCTCTCTGTCACCTCAGAGTCCATCTTTCCAGCAATACTGACACCTACTGATGAAAGCTAAGACCGACAACTGACCCACATTGTTCATATGCTATGATGCAGGAAAATAGCATCCTGTATTCTTTTGTTTTATCACTGATGCACAGAATAATTAACAGACAAGTTTATTTGCTTACCTTGTAAACCCTCAACATTTAACATTCTATAAAACTAAGCTTTAAAATGACTTCAATGTACCACAATTTATCCCAATGACACGCAAAAAAAAGTGATTCTTCGGCATAATAGTCAATATTGACGCAGTTCAAGGATGACATAGAGAAATGGGACAGTGATTGGGAATGGATTGATAAAGTACTCATCACAGGCCCCACCTGTCACTCATATCAGGCAGAAATTGTGAATTTGCAGTAGGCTTTTTTTCTGTTTTACTTTCTTTTTACTCTACAAATTCTTTAATAATACAAGACTTCTCAGGGTGCATGAATTTAAGTGTAACAAACAAACATTTTGTACATAATTTTGAAATCTCAATGCTGTTACAGTCTAGAGTCTGATGTTCAGCCGCCCCCTAGTGGCCATTTTTTAAAATGCAGCTTTAAACAAGTATAAAAAATCCTAATGCTGCATTCAGCTCTGACATTCCACATTATGGTTGCATGAAACTTTTTTAAATCTGACTAGAATAGGTTTAAATTGCACCAGCACCATTGCAAACATGTATTCAACTGAACAATGATAATGTCTGTGTGCCTTTTCAGAATCAGAATCAGCTTTATTGGCCAAGTTTGCAAACAAAACAAGGAATTTGACTCCGGTTTTCTCACTCTCATGTGCAGTAAGACACAAATTAACAAATTTACAAAATAGAATAAAAATAGAATAAAAATAGATAAATAAATAAACTAAAAAAAGCTAGAATTAAGTGGAGAAGATATAACTATGACTATGGAACTATAAACTATAACTGGTGAGAGGTACTAACAGTGCAGTAGTGCAGTAGTGGTCTGATAATGTGCAAAGTTGCATGATATGAGGTAGTAAGTGATATGAGGTAGTACAAGTCAACCATTCAACAGAGTGACAGCCTGGGGAAAGAAACTGTCCTTGTACCGGCTGGTTTTGGCGTACAGTGATCTGTAACGCCTGCCAGAGGGGAGGAGTTTAAAGAGTTTGTGTCCCGGATGTGAGGGGTCTGCAGAGATGTTTGCTGCTCGATTCTTGACCCTGGACCGGTACAGGTCCTGGATAGAGGGCAGCTCCGCGCCGATGATCCTCTCCGCAGCCCGGATTGTCCGTTGTAGACCAGTCCTGTCCCGTTTGGAGGCTGATCCAAACCAGACTGTGATGGAAGTGCAGAGGACAGACTGGATGATGGCATTGTAGAAGATGATCAGCAGCTCCTTAGGCAGGTTAAACTTCCTGAGTTGTCGGAGGAAGTATAACCTCTGCTGGGCCTTCTTCTTTACAGAGTCTATGTGGTAGGTCCACTTGAGGTCTCTGGAGATGGTAGAACCCAGGAACCTGAAGGAATCCACAGCAGACACCGTATTGTTCATGATGGTAAGGGGTGTGTGTGGGGGGGGGTTTCTCCTGAAGTCCACCGTCATCTCCACTGTTTTGAGCGGGTTCAGCTCCAGGTGGTTCTGACCACACCACAGGACCAGCTGTTCCACCTCCCGTCTGTAAGCAGACTCGTCACCGTCCTGGATCAGACCAATGACAGTGGTGTCATCCGCGAACTTCAGGAGTTTCACAGAAGAATCACTAGAGGTGCAGTCGTTGGTGTAGAGGGAGAAGAGCAGTGGGGAGAGGACACACCCCTGGGGGGCGCCCGTGCTGATGGTCCGGGTTTTGGATGTGATGCTCCCGAGCCTCACCTGCTGCTGCCTCTCAGTCAGGAAGCTGGTGATCCACTGACAGGTGGAGGCGGGCACTGTGAGCTGGGAGAGCTTCTGGTGGAGGAGTTCAGGGATGATGGTGTTGAACGCTGAGCTGAAGTCCACAAACAGGATCCTTGCATACGTCCCTGGGGAGTCGAGGTGGTTCAGAATGAATTGCAGCCCCATATTGACTGCATCATCCGCCGACCTGTTTGCCCGGTAGGCAAACTGCATGGGGTCCAGCAGGGGGCCTGTTATGTCCTTCAGGTGGCTCAACACCAGTCTTTCAAATGTTTTCATGACCACAGACGTCAGGGCGACAGGCCTGTAGTCGTTTAGTCCAGTGACGGAGGGCTTCTTGGGGACTGGAATGATGGTGGAGCGTTTGAAGCAGGAGGGCACTTCACACAGCTCCAGGGATTGGTTGAAGATCCGGGTGAAGATGGGCGTCAGCTGCTCAGCACAGACTTTCAGACAGGAGGGGGACACTCCATCAGGTCCTGGAGCTTTCCTGGTCTTTTGTCTCTGAAGGAGTCGACACACATCCTCTTCGCAGATCGTTAGGGAGGGAGCGTGCAGGCATGGGACAGCTCATCCTAATGTATGCACGGACAATTTCTGCCTTCCTCATGTAATTTTTATTATTTATAAATATAAAAATATTTGCAACTTCTGGGTGGCCCTTCATTAACCTGTAATCTCATGTTCTTAGCTCATTATCACAGCTTGAACTGATGATACAGTACGTTCAGAGTCTGATGAAAAAGATACAGATTGCAAGTGATAAATAAAGAAAACATTACTAACATTTACACTTCTGTAAAGAACAAACTGTTAGGATGAATGAATGCAAAACAGACAGTGACAGTACAACTTTTGTGCCACATTATTAATGCACAGTAGGCATTTCCACTGATACAATATTGTGTAATCACCTTGAGGCAATGGAGCAATTTCCTATTCACAGTCAGCCTCAGGTTCCCCAGGGCTGCAGTGATGGAATATGAGTGCAATCTACTCAACTCAACACACTCAGACATCCTAAATTATGAGCCTCTTTCAATGCTATAACTGTAAATTTGAAAAACTGCTGTCAAATTATGTAAACCACCTGCTCTTTGAGAAGATGCTCTCTGATAACAAATGACGTGAAACATTTATATAGTCTATCAGATTATACCACAAGAATATAAAGACAGTCAGTATAACGTCTGCAGCTAAGTTGATAGGAGTCATGGAAATGATTACATCACAGTGTTCCAGTGAAGTAATCAAGCCTGAATAAACCACAATGAAGAGGTGACCTGGTACGAGAAAAGAGTGAAGTAATAGAGCAAGTCATATTAGAATGGACAGCTGCACATTTCCATTTGGCTGAAAAGTAGTGTAGACAATTGTTAAATGGAAAATGTTACCAATCTTTATGTCATATACAAAGGTTGACTGTAATCCCAGCATATAATATTGTTTCATTAAATACATTAAATGAGACTATAAAGTGAATCTTTTCTCTGTTTGCTTGTCCTCTTTAAAGAGTCCATTTTCCATTTTGAACAGACTTTAAAAAGGGTTCCCTTTAAAGGAGGCAGAAAGGTCACTCTAATTAAACAGACTCCAGACTAGGATTCAATAAACCCACTAATTGTTGTGAATAGCTGTCATACAGTGACTTGATGGAGGATTTCAAAATGAGTGAGTAAAAAAAGTAGGTTAGTTTGTGATCATCAAGTTCGACCTGACTTTCACTGACTTTGGCTTAATGAGCTCTGATTGTTGCTTTCACACAAGTTCTGACACAGACTCCACTTTTGTTAGGTGTTAAAGCCTAGAACAAGAATTCAATGTGACAGAGCTCACCGTGGGACAGTTTGGAAGGGCTGTACTTTCACTGCTGATCACGAGAGTGCAGCGATTACTGACAAGCCCCTACATACAGTCTCATTTTAATGCGCTGCAGGCCATTTATTTTTGACGGAAACACTGTGCGAGAAGAAATTGGTAATTATTTTTTGTTGAAATGTTTATCATATTTTAATTGTTTTTTATGCAACAGAGGTAGTCTAATTAATTTGTTTCTATTAATTCAAAGTCACCCTTATCATCAATGTCATGCATTCACTGCCTGTATATTTATCTCCCTCTGTCCATTATTTGCAATATTGTCAACTGTGATGATTGTAATGAAGTGCTTGATGTACAGTAACATATAACTAAATATGATATGTGTGTATGAGAGAGAGACTTATCCCCAAAAACCATGTTGGTCAGAGAAATTTAATGATTCATCAGTTAAAATTATAAAACCCTGCTGCCCTTGCTGTCACACTTATAGCCTTACAAAATTAACAAAATAGTCTCAGCCTGTAAACCCATAGGCAAGACAGCAGCAGTCACAATACAGATAAAAAAAAAAACGAGAGTAATGATGAATTAATTGTGAATTCATGCATATTATATTCAACAGTGTGAGAGGGATTTTCTTGGTACTGTTGCACAAATATAAGCATTTTGTTTAAGAGCAGATCAAATAAAAAAACATTTGCATGTAAATTTCACTAATTAAGTTACTGCCAATAAAGTGATTCCTGATAGTACATAGCCATTTGAAATGAATATGTCCTGTTTAAAGTGATACTCTTTAGATACAGTAATTGTTCATGTTTAAAAAAAAAATTCTACATAGAGTTCAGGTAAAATGATTTTCTCACTCAACCTCAGCCAACTAACCTTTGTTTACATTTACATTTGCTTTAAAACGTTTGTCAGTGCATTTTCCTGCTTTTAACTTACATGGTAATTTACACACAGTCCCTACACCACTGCTGCAAGTCACTTCCTCCCTCTCTCTCTCTCTCTTTCTCTCTCTCTCTCTCTTTCTCCCTCTGCCTTGCTCTCTTTCTCCACCCAGCTGTAGATCAGGATACATGAATGCTGGGAAGGAGGGTAGTGACAGAAATAAGGGAGAGGGAGAGGTGTGAGAGAGATAGAAGAGAGGAGGAGGAGGAGGTAAAAAGGCAAGACATAGTAGGACAGAGTGTGTTGGAGGGCAGCATTCTGGAGCATACTGCTGTGTTGTGATTATAGAGTGAGCATGGAGCAGCAGGACCAAAACAAGAGGACAGAGGGATACAATGAGGACACAGCTTGGCTTTATGCCTGATCAATAAAAGGTAGATTACTTCAGAATCTGAGCAGTAAAAAAGGGGGCTCATTAAGCACCACTGCTTTGCAGAACTGACTGTCTGCAGACTCCTTTGAGTTTGAATCCTACCACCAAGGGATCTAAGACATGAAGACAAAGTCACTCCAAACCTTGAGGACCTCTGAGGACATACAACAGAAAGCAGAAAACTAGCTCCTGACATTTGGACTCAAGAAAACAAGACATCTTGCAGCCGGATCAAACACTCAGGTATGCCTGCTAAACACAATCACAAACACACATTAGGTAGCAATGCTGCTGAAGCCAGAAGCAGCTCTTTTCTTTAGTCCTGACAACTCAAAAAGTGTGTGGCACGGCAAGAATATGCATCATTTTTAATGTGCAAAGGGGGATTTAAAGGTGTATTAATGGGGCAGGACAGTTGTCACTTAGCGTTGAGACGGTGTCACCAGACATAGGTCACTTGGCTCATGTAACATTCGATGACACAACGACCAAAATAATAGATGACTAAATGCTCTTTTTGCAATTTTGACATCCCTGGATGGAGGCTGTTGGGGGGGATGAAGGGAGCCTTGTCAGTATGTGTTTGACTGAAATTTATGACATAAATCAAAGCTTGCAAGCACCAACATGCGCTGTTTTGCTTTTTTTTAATGTATAATAACCAAATGCCTGTCCATATGCAAAAATCCACACAAAACCTCCCTGTTGACTGAACTGTTGTTGCATGAATCATTAAAATGACCTCCCGCACACACAAGGAAACTGGCACATGTGAATTCATGGGTGGTATGGACACACGCACTCACACACGAAATGCCACCTCTGTGAAAGGGTGTTCCAGTTAAATGCACGCCGAGCTTAATGAAGTCTATAGTGTAGCATCAGTGTATACATTATGGCCTCTTCCCAAGGTGAGCTGAATGTGGAGGACAACACAGTGGAAGCTGCTTGCTATGACAAACATTTCAGCGAGAGAGGAGAGCGAGTTCACCACAGGAGCTATGTTTTGAATTTTATTCAACAAATAAATTATTCTTTGTGCTGTCAGACATTGAGAGGGGATGTGTGCGGTACGTTTGAAATGCTAATATGATATAGAACAATTGCTTTCACAGCAACAGCCTCCTCTTTCTATCAGCATTAACAGAATGTCATTCCTGTCTGTTGACCAGTCACACCATGTCAGGAAAGTTAACAATGAGAGCATAATTCTTTTCGGCTTATCTCAAATCTGCAATTGATTTTTGACAACTCTAGTTATCCTTCATTTCTGCAACACTGAAGCACTTCCTTGTCTCAGTTCTAGCTCTGTGCATTGTTTCAACTTGTCCTGCTTACTCATGGATTTCTTTCACAGCACCATCTCAAATGCCTCACACTCTAAACTTGTTCCTCTTTTCCTTTTAGACGGATGTAATGGTGCGGATACACAACTGCTCTCTTGAATTATCAGACTTTTGAGTCAGTCAGACAAGAGATGGGGAGACGAGCAGCTGACCTGACAACACCAGTTCCAGTTTTAGGTGTCCCTGCCCTTGTTGGAGTGCGTGGTTGGAGGACAACAGGAGGAGACAGAACCGGAGGAGCCCTGCTGCAGACGTGGGGACCTCAGAACAGCGTTGGTGTTCAGACATCCCCAGGGATAAGCAGACCACCTACCCAGCACAGTGTACAGCTAACTGATACACTCTCTACGGCATCAGATAACATTACTCAAACACCCAACAGCGATATTACCAAGGAAACAGAGCACAAGGAGATATTACTGTTAACAAAGAGTGACAAGGAGAAAAGGGCTATTTTAAAACAGAAAAGTGGGGAATCCAAGACCAAAAAGGAAGTGACTTTCAAAGCACTTGGAGGTGAGGCCTCTAAGGATGTGACCTGCAGTCAGTGGAACAGTGGTGGGACTTATTGCTATGCCAGGGCAATCAAGACCAACCCACACTTTGCAGGGAATGTAAGCAGTGTTAGGCCTAAATTGAAATCTGCTACCCGCTATACCAACGGCAGCGTGGTCGATTCAGAGGCGATTGGTGGAATTAGCGTTGATAATGACGAAGCAGAGCCTGTAAAGAATGCAGCCTCTCATGGAAGAAACCAAACCAGACCGCAAGGTCATGATGCAGAGCAGGCTGGGAAGACGCAGCCGTTATCTACTGCTCGACCTTTCAGTACGTCACAAAAAATATGCAGCCATTGTGGTGGGAGACAGTCTGCATCCACTGGAGTTGTCACTTTAGGGGAGAAAGGCTCTATTGCTAATGCTTGCCTTGGAGAGAAGGTCCTCACCTCGCTGTCAACCACCACGCATTTCCACATGCCCCATGTTGAAAAAACCCTTCAGCCAAGCCATCATGAAATCTCTGAGAGCATCACAAACAGAGACAAAAGAACACACATTACAGTCACTCCACAACTGTTATATCTCAGTGAAGAACTAAAGTACCGAAAAACACCACACCCAGCATGCCCGGTGCACTCTAGGAGCAATTTGGTGACTTTGTCACAGATGCATGGTGGCGGTGATGCAACATCCACCCAACCCACAACCATACTACATTCTAAAACCATCACTGTCACTAAAGCAACTATTGAAACAAGACAAGATAATTGCAGTACAAAATCTTTCATAAAATCATCTCAGGACGGTAAGATCCACCGACCAACAAGTCTTACATTGACTCCACAGATGGCCACGGCTACCAAACCAAACAACCCACATTCACACACTTATCCCAAGCCCTTCAAATTAGCGCAACACAACTCTACACAACATAATGTGCCTCAAAATGTATGTGTATCTGTACATGCTACACCTGAAAATACTCTGTCACCACCTCATCATTTGTACACTACAGCTGCAGGACCAGAGAACACATCCATTACCAACACACACAAAACTACCACAACCTTTAATACTCAAAGTGTACCTGCTAATGTTGCGAATGCTCAACATGAGACCCTGCACTCAACACAAGTAGCACGAGCAAAAATAACAACAAATACAAGTAATAGCCTGCAAAAGACCCCAGAATGTCCCACTGTGCTGGCAGCCAACGCATTACACCCTGTTCATAAACTGGAAATAACTGCACAACCGACACCTGCAAGTCTGCCATGTACTTCACCCAATTCAGGTCGTAATCCACAAGACAAGCCACCCTCAAACACTGACAGCAAACCACCAGGTAAAGCATCTTTGATTGACACTGGAGTGAACTCAACTGGATTCCCCACCTTTGCTAGTACACTCCACGCAGCTACACCACATCCACCTCTCAGCACTGTTGTCCCACAGAGCACTTTGAATCATAACTCTAATTCAGATCAAATGACGCACACCAGCACAAAACATACATCTGCAGCTACACAAATTCACCTCATTCAACCGACCCACTCAAATTCTGAACCTGCACTTCATGTTTCTACAGCATCACTAAATGCAGCTCCTAATGCAACAAAACCGCTAGACTCAAGAGCGAAGTTGCTTTCAAGTGCAGCTCCCATATCTACATGTAGAGGCACTCTATACAAAAATATAGCCCTCAGGAACTCCTCAATCAATCTGAGAAATTCACCATCTGCAGCCACCACCTCCTTATCTGCATTGACAGAAAACCAAAGGAATGTCTGTGTATCAGGTACAACCTCACTTCAATCAGAAGACACAACACAACACAGCAGAGACCTCAGTCGTAATGATGTGCCGCACACAAATCAGTCAGGTCACACACAAGCAACAGACAGCAGAACTCAAACCAGTAATCCAACTGGTTTATACAGTGCTGTTTCCAATCAGGAAAACAACTCCACAGCAACTTCAGTTGCTTTATCTGAGCCACTAAATGAGTCAAAACATCATAACAGAGGCAGTGATGCAAGCAATCCTAAATCGACCATTATTTCCAAGCTGGAATCATACAAAACTAAGAAAAACAAATCCAGTGGTAATCTAATCAATGAATTAGTTGTGTATGAGTCAAAACGCCATGAAAATTCAAACCCATCACAGGTCACTAGCCTTCAGAATTACATTTCCCTAATTAAGTCAAGCAGCTCTTGTCTGCAGGGTTGCATAAACACAAAACAACAAAGGCTTGCACATTATCAAGGATACACAGAAACAGAGCATGAGGGGCACTGTGCTACATGCCCACCAGTAAAAACAGCCCAGGAGACAAATTTAAATACAGAAAAGTTTGCCATGGGTATATCAGTCAGGCATGCAAATATTAAGCTGAAATCCACCGCAGATAAGCAGACACATCCCAATAACCCAACAGCCTCCACTGTAACACAAACAAACTCTGAGCCTGTTATCTCATCAGAGGAAAATAGTAGTGCACATGTCTACCCCGTCACAAAAACTTCAGTCCACCAAAACTCTGTTTCAGATACCTCATCACTACCACACGCACACACAAGTCCAGAGCTTTCATTCACCACACCAGCCCATTCTAACAGCAAGGGAGAGCTGTGTGCACACACAGGCCCTGAATGTAGTTCCATATTGCCATCATCAACAATGCACTTGGCGTCCCTTCCCCGCCTCCAGTCCTGCAAGGCTGAGGCAATCGTTAGACCGGATTCAGAGTTTAGCTCTGCTCCCCCTCAGTCGTGCCCAGAGGATGCTAGCCTGGCTCACTCCCACCCAGCTGATGCAGCCCTGTTGCTGCCTCCTTCCCCACAGTGCTGCAAATCAGCAGCCCTGCAGCAGAGGCTGGAGACTGTGGAGGCCAGCCTGGCAGCCAACAAGGACAGGATCACTACTCTGCTTAACATTATCCATGACCTGGAGACGTGTCACACTCCAACTAGTGGGTAAGAAGGTGTGTGTGTGTGTGTGTGTGTGTGTGTGTGTGTGTGTGTGTGTGTGTGTGTGTAAAGTAGGGGAGGTGAAA
Organism: Chaetodon trifasciatus; assembly: GCA_037975065.1. Taxonomy (NCBI): domain Eukaryota; kingdom Metazoa; phylum Chordata; class Actinopteri; order Chaetodontiformes; family Chaetodontidae; genus Chaetodon; species Chaetodon trifasciatus. The sequence continues at coordinate 6,950,546 of JBBMOE010000011.1, forward strand.
TGACTTCAGTAACAAGTAATGTTTAACTTGTGTTACATATAGATTCCATGAGGCTTGTTAAACATTTAACGTATAGTTTGACTCCAACACAACACCTGCAGGGTCAGATATGACTATTGATATACTCTAAATTCAGTCCAGGACAGGTATAGCTGTTTGCCAGAATTTGGTCCAGGGAATTACTTTAAAAGCTGTCCTGCAGTGCTGATCTTTGACTTTCCAGTGAGTCATCACTTGCATTTACTGAAACCACTCAGTGAGTTTGTCATTCATTGGCAAACTGCACTGTGTTTCAATCTAAAAAAGTCTTTGTATGTGTATTTGTGTAAGTATATGTATATATGGATGTGAGTGTTAATCCATAGTTTAGTGGAGAAACTATTGGTTACTCTGATGACAATAATAATAATAATAAGCAGTTTGCACATGAAGATACACTGTTCAGGGTCGAGAAGACATATTTTTTAATAGACACAGCCTCACAAATTATGTCAGTGCATGTTTGTCACATATATGGTCCTCCTGTCTGATGCATTCAAGAACATAAATATAATCTGTGCAACATTTAATTCATTTAGATGCAGCAAAAATGTCAATTATTGACATAATGTGACATTGAAGTACTAATTATGGACACTGAACATTAGAAATAAATCTGAACAAGCGAGACAAATTATGATTTGTATCATTTATGAAACTGGTTGTAACACGCTGCAGAATGGCCTTTTGAAGGCGAACATACTGTTAAGTTGTTATGAAGCTGACGCTACAGACACTGTAAATGTCCTATAAATCCAGGATTGTAGCGTGATGACGTCAGGCTTTAACATTGTTACAAGTTTGCAAACAGGTCTGTGAAAGTGTGCCTGAGTGTGACAGAAACCTAGTTGGGCATTTCAAGAGGGCACGTCTCAGAGAGATTTATTTAGCCATATAATTCTTCAGGGACAAATAACAGGAATTAAAACCGCCTTCTGGCAATGTGTCTCTGTCAATCATTCTCACCCACTGTAGTGTGCTAATAAGTTGTGACTGCCTCTGAGGTCATGTTTCAGAATAACCAACTCCTAATAACCGACTGATGTGTGACATAATGCATGTTATGCAGCTCATTGCTGCAGACAGAGGCCTGAATGAATATCAGACACACAGGATGAGTGCGGAGAATATTAAATTGTGAACCTGAAAAGGAGGAGAGTTTAGGAAATTGCTGTTATTTACCGTATGCAATTTAATTTACTTTCTGTTATCCTAGTTGGCGATGCTACAAAACTGGACAGGACCTCAAAAACTGCTCAACCTGCCAGAGGACTGCTTGTATTGTCTACAGGTGAGATAGTAGTGAAATTGCAAATTTTGCCTGCATGCAATGTTTGAACTGATAAGAGATCAGAGAAGCTGTAGAATTCAACTCTTGCTCAAATAGAAAACTGTGGTTGCAGAACATTAGGAATAGGTATACAGAGCGAAACTGCTTTGCGCTGATTATAGGCTGGAGCAGGGACATTTCATGCAGATAAAGTTGTCTGGGTGAGATATTTAAAAAAAAAAAAAAAAAAATTAAACTGAAATTGATATTTTAGAATGACACTATGTGACAGGATGAGCATTTATATTACTTTGAAAAAAATAAAATAAAATAAATGTAACCTAATATGGATTTCAATATATCCAGAATTGAGAATTACTTTACTAAACATTTGGACGTATGCAGCAGTGGGACTATGTATCACTTCATTCATGGACAGAATTTTGGTTTTATTTAAACTTTACTTTCTGTATGAGACACACAATTCAACAAGGTTGAGTCCATTTGCTAGTTCAGTTGCCAGGCAGTTGTCTGCCAGCCTGCTCACTTCACTTCACTGAGAATTAATGACTTGCTATACGGGCAGCTTACCAAATGAAAAGCTCTGCACTGCTCATTTGTTTCTTGCTCAGAATACATAGGGAGATTACATTTTCCTCTCTAAGCAAACCATAAATCTTTTGGAATAAGTGTCAAATTTGAGCAGTGAATGTATGTGAGTCAATCTATTCGCACAGCAGATTTATGGAGATTGAGTTTCACTAAAATTCAAGCTAGCAAAGAGGAACAAGTTGTGCCCAAGTAGCCTGCATACTGATTTTTGACTAAACTGAAGTTATTGTGAGCATTGTTAATGTGCAGACAAGGTAATGTCATATCATATTGAAAGAAAATATTTCAGCAGATGAGTCAAGCTGCAAAACGCTGTGGAATTTATCTATAATAATCTTAAAATGAAGCCTTTTGCATTTTCATATTTTCACATCCTGCAGAAATTTTAAGAAAAACAGTTTAAATCTGCCTTTTTGACAATAATAATAAAGATTGTTGTTACATTTGAGCATGTATGGTAAATTCTCACAGGAGAGAAACTGTAATTTTTGTTTAATTAAAGATTTTGATATTGATATAAAATGAAGTGTATTAAAACTTATCATGCAATAGCGGTTAGCTCTAATATTCCAACTGGTTTGCACCCATTAGTTGAAATGTTGCATCAGGTGGAGGCAATAGAAGAAATACGAATAAAAAACAATTACCTCAGAAATACTGTATGTGGAAAAGAGGCTAAGAGAGGCTAAGAAATCCAAAAGTCTTCTCATCATTTTTTGGAAAAGAAAAATGCTTCATGCTCTACAAAGCAAAACCTGAAATGGTCCTTATCTTGAAATATTCAAAACATTCCTCTTGATCTACTTATTTTCAAAACCCCTTTTGCATGACAAAAAGATGTTGCGTAAGTTGATTTGCTGACTGGTGTGTGCTGGCATCTGGTCCTTAAAGGCCAAGTGGAAGACAAGGATATTTGAACATGACGTGTGCACCTTAAGATGAAAGAAAGAAAGAAAGAAAGAAAGAAAGAAAGAAAGAAAGAAAGAAAGAAAGAAAGAAAGAAAGAAAGAAAGAAAGAAAGAAAAAGAAACCCTGCCAGGGAATGTCTTTCTGCCAAAACCAATCAACCACTTTGAAATCTGACAAGCACAAAGCTTCCCACATGAGGAGCACCACACAAAGCAAAGTGAACAGTAGCTAAAAAAGCTTGATGCATAATGAAAAAAATAAATTAGTCGGAATGCACACCTGACACACCTGAGCGTTCATTTGTGACCTTTGGCAAGAGCTGAATTTTATACATTCTGTGTTGTGTCACATCTGTTGTGTTTGGGTTTTAGTCATTTTGGGCTGCGTGTCTGTCTGTCTAGTGTGGAGTATGACTTCAGGCAGCAGGAAAGACGCTTCTTGGAGGTTCTGAATCATTCAGCAAGAGGAAATAATGCCTTCTCCATGCACCTATCCCAGCCCCTGAACTTTAGCCTGCTCAGAAATGTCATCATTAAGAACTTATCAAAGTCAAAGGTGAAAGGCAAAAAGCTGTGCAAGACTCTGTTCAAATGGCTGCCCAGGAAAATCCAGCAAGTATAGACCTAACAATACATGTGTGCTGTTTAATAGCCATAAGCCTGTGTTACAAGTGACCAGCAGAAGCCTTTGCAGAGGACTCCTATTATTCCCTTCCTTCCCATAGAGTGAGATTACTTTGAATTAGAGTCTTACCCAGTAGAGTTCCACTCTCCTGCACATTGTCAAAGCTTATAAGCAGGATTTTGCACTGAAATTTCCCCCTGATCTTTGTGACCTTCAGCTAGTATCATCCATAGGGAATTTCACTTTTAAAAGTTAATGTTATTTTGTTGTCCACATTCCTGCTTGAAATGTATGGCGAACCACAGCCGCAGATTTCTTGATCTAATTTTACATATGAGATTCTGTTCTCTTTGAACTGTTATGATTAATGCACACTGAGTTCCAGTTGATGTCATGTTTCCCCTTCAGTTACCTGCTATCCCCTTACCTGCTTCTCCTCAGACTAAATGTGCAGTATAAAACAAGTTTTTGAATGGAATAATTTTAATTTTAAAATGAAAAAATAAAGCAGATTTTTCTGACTGTTTGTCTGTAAATCTGTTCATTTGTCTTGAGTTTTTTTTTTTTTAAATTCTGAATGCTAAACTTCCCTTTGTACCCTTTACGAATGAAATAAAGAAAAATGTTGAGCTTAGATGCACAGCCTCAGTGCATCTAAACCTTTTCAGAACTGCAAACTAGCCACGAGAGTGGCGAACATAGAGAAACATTCATTATGCCTTTGCCAATTGTGCTGATGGTCTCCAAATCCCCAAACAATCTGAACTTCATAAAAGGTTTCTGAGTAAAACAATTACATGTCGAAAGGCTGCAATGAAGCGTGAGTCAAAATCAAAACGTTCATGGGCGTATGCACAAATCCCTGAACACACTCATGGATCCAGCAACATGAAACAAAACCTTGTGGATTGTTTCATAAACTATCAATGCAAGGGGAACATGGGATTTTGAGAAATTTTGCATAAAAGCTTATGAGGAAGGAGGAACTTACAGTTTATTTGAGCAGTAAGTCAAGCAAAGATTGTGATATTCCCTTTTGAGCCGCAAATACTGTGATTCTTTAATTAAAACACCTCTAAAAAGAAATAATAGCATCTGAGAATGAAATTCTTGCAGCAATGATACCAGAGGGAAATGTGGGTCCATTGCAAGTATAACAGCTGTGCAGCCTCATGCAGGTATGCCACCAAGACACATTCAACTTCTTTAAGGAAATGGATTTTTGAACTAGAAATGGCATGTATGCAGACAGAACTGCAATGTTCAGACAATGGCCAAGAATCTTAAATAATGTTAACCATAAATCAGCAGTCCTTCAGTGTGTGTTTACAGTAGTTTAGGCACAGGAGAGGACTACTGCATATGTGAAAAACAGTCATATAAAGCCATTTGTGGCCCTACAGGGAGCTGCATGAAGTCTGACAAATCACCTCAAGAGCTGTTTAGTTGGGGCTGAAGTCTCAAAATGAAAAAATGTGAGGGCGTAGAGTTAAAAACAAGTGAGCTTACCAGATCTCATCTCAGTTTTCAGCTCGGCCTGAGGCTAAATTAGCCACAACTAGCATAACACACCTGTATCTCTGACCAAATGGTTGGCAGCCAAACTGCACTGTGGGTAATGTAGGCCAGTGTCTAGTGTCAATCGAGTTTAACTTCTTTCCATTGACTGCAGCTAGAAGTTACTATTACTTATTATATATAACATTAGTTTTGAAGAAACAGTTTCTAACTAGGACAAAATTAATGCAGAAAAGAACACAGAGAGGACAATAGAGAAACTTAGAAAATGGGATTAACAAGCTTCAGCCATGCTTGCTTATGCAGGGAGCTCTAAACTCTTGACTGAAGAGCCTTGCTGAGATTCTGCAGCTCTCTGCAAGAAGACGTGCCAATTTTGAAAAGTGTTACTGCTAAACAATATTGCAGCAACAACACTGCAATGAGCCCTCGAGCCAAAGACGAATGGGTCTATAAAACAAAACATAAACAGGCCAGACAACATATTGCAATTATGTTCCACATCAGAGAATATTTTTCACAGAAAATGAAACTACTTGTCATCTATGTGAGCATTAAAGTGTTAAACTTCAAATAGTTCGTCAATATCAGTTCAAACCCTCTGGCCGTAAAAGTATCAGTGAAATTCACATAGTGGCACAGAGGAGCATTTAGTGTGTTTCAGTTATGTAATCACAGCAACAATATGACTGTATTGCTTCTTTTGAAGTGTGCCAACTGGGTAGAGCTGGAGGCAGATATTGGGGAAAATTACCTAATCAATGCTTAAATGTCTGTTATGCCTCAAGAGATGATTCAGCACCAGTCAGGAGTAAAGCTGCTGTGCTGGTGCAAATAAGATGTGCACACTTCTTCTGAAGTACTTCTTAAAGTAGCATCTGAGTGTTATTTGTCTGTTTGTCTTTACCCACACATTTAGTCTATTCAAACCTGACATTCATTTTCTTGTATCTACTGTCTCACAAAGTCTGCAGAGTAGACTCCAAATTTGCTTGTGAGCTATAAGGGCATTTAGGTATAGTACACTATATATTGAACAGCCATTTGGGCTGGTTTCTACTCTAATGTTGTGTGTTTCCTTTGAAGCTTTCGTGGAAGAAAAACAGACTTTGGAAGGGATCCTATTACTCCATTGTCTGAGACACTAAGCTGTTAGCCTTTCCAAAAATGTGTACAAAATCAATGCTGCTGTGCTGTTTGCGTGGTCTGCAGATGAGCTTCAAGTCTAATTCCATATTCTACCATGTGTAAAATGTGGCCTTTTCTTAGCACATGTAAATTGTAAAGAGGGCGCTCAGCTCTACAATACAGTACAAAAGAAGCAAGTATGTAAAAAAAATATGTCCAAATTACATAAATATGTCACCAGTATGCCACTGGTTACATATGTAACACAGCCATATAATATGTACGTGTGCATGCTAAACATATTAAAAAACATGTAATATTTTCTCATAAAACATCTCTTCCATTTGCTGTACAGTCACACATCAAGCACTGGTTGTCCCTTTATGGCTGTTCCATGACTTCACAAGTAAAACCTGCCACCTGAAATTAAAAAAAAAAAAAGAAATAAAAAAACCCTCAATCTCCATTAAGCAACATTGCTGATATTAACTTTGAATCAAATGACTCCCTGTAAGGTGAAAGGATTACTAGCACTGCCACCACCACTGAAAAGCAACACCCCTGTCTGCAGCTCTCTGCAGCCCTCAGCCACTTTCAGCTCATTATTTTGGTTCACTGGTCCGTCTGGTTGAGGTCCAATGACTCTCACCAGCCCCTGCATAAAAAGCCATGGGCAGCTGCCAGCTCACACTACCTGTGCATTGAAAAATGGCAAGGAGCTGAGGTGAACGAGAGGCTGGTAAAGAATGCTGAGCGTATAGCACGCCGGAAAGACCCACCTTTATGTTAGTTAAAAACAGAGCTAAAGAGAGAATGAATGGACTTAAAGATGGCAAGAAAGAGACACTGTGCTACTTCTGTTGCATAAATTGTGGCAAAGTATAGACAGATGTTTGCTATCAGTGTAGCAATATGAACACAAGAGGGTCATTCAGATAAACAAGGTAAACTCATCACAGTCGCATGATCGACAAAATATTATTTTGTATTTAAATTTCCATGTCGGCACAATCGCGGTGACATGTTTGCCATGTTTACTTCCTCAGTTTAACATGCTTATGTTTGCAATTGCAACTGAGACTGATAGGAATGTCATTCATTTTTTCAGATATTTTGTTATAAACCAAAGTATTGGACACATTGAAATGCTGGCAGCAGATGTAAAGGAAGATAACCAAAGTGACTAATTCATCCCATGGGATTTGAATGTGTTAGCCAAATTTCATGGAAATCTAATGAATATTTGTCAACACTTTTCACTAAGTACCAGAAATGTCAGTCTCATGATGGTGGTAAAGTCAGGGGATGATTGAAGTCAGCTGAATTTGTCCTCTGAGGACCATGAATGTCTACAAAAAATCTCAAGGCAATCCACATAGAGTACAGGATCCACATAATAGTTGTTGACATGCAGGATTCTTTGCACATCAGTCAACTTCAGGCTCAAACAACAGACTGGAGAACTGAGCCAGGATCTGCAAAGATGAGATCTGGAGCACACGGTAAGAGCCTTTGATAAGGTGCAGCAGTTAACATTCTGACATAAAGCATGTCTGTGTTGTTGAGATATGTCAGTCTGGACCAAAGTGATAGACCGACCGGCAGACAGACACACATTGCCATTCTGAGCGCCACATCAAATTACTGTGTGCACATTGAAAGCATGCCACAAACACACACACTGTCCTGAAAAGGCCACTGGTGCTGATTTGCATTTTTTTGCATTTCTGAACCACAGTGAGCTGTATGTGGCACCAATGATTCATGCATGCTTTTAATCCAGTATAACATATGCTAATCATTTGACAGCCCAGTACAGCATAAATGCTACACATAGCAGCAAAGGTAAAAGGGAAGGCCGTCTTCCCAAAGAGCCCTTTGCTGGGGGGCATCCGTGTCTTTTGAAATTTAGAAACAACCGCAGAGTGATGCTATTTCTGTGATTCTTCTGAAGGCATCATTAGACATGATGCGCTATTGCAACTTTTAATATCTATTAGGTGGCGTGTTTTTATGTTGCGGACATTCCATGAGAGTTTTGGAGAGGACAAACTCGTTTCTGCTGCAGTGCTTTTCTCCCAGGGCAGCCTGCAGTACACTGACAGGCATTTCTGAAATTCTGTGCAAATTGCCCTGTTATTCTTCTTTCCAGCACAGTGAACTGTGAATTGCTACTTCCACAGGATGCTAATGAATTCATCTTTACAAATCAAACACTCATAACGTGAATGCACAGCAAAGTGAGCAGGCTTAGATTTCTGGCGTTCATATGAACTTTACAAACTGTCTTACGTCGATTTAGAGTGAGAATTTTTCTGCAAACTAGCTCTGACAGCGTCATCAGTGATTATGTTTTACACTCTGAAATGCTCTATCAGCTCCTGACCTCGCTGCGACACATTCAGTGTTAATTGGTAAATCCTGCTTCTCCCTGTGGAGGACTGAACCCTTGTGAATTTCAACAACAGAAGAGCAGAGCGTTCCTTTGTTTGTGTTGTTTTGGTAAGAAAATGAAATGCACTCTGACTACTGACGTTGTACGTTCATGCAAATAGTCTTTATCTTGCACTTGGTGTGACTGACGACCCACCGAGTAAAGAGTGGGGTTCTTTGCAAGCCGAACATACACTGTAGCTTTTATCAAGACAAGCTGGCAGCAGGTCTTTGTTTCTTTGTAAAGCCTCTGTGCCGCCAACAGATATCTCAGGAACACCTTGAGGGAATTTCTTCAAATCTGGCACAAACATCCAGTCGAACTCAAGGATGAAACGACTAGAATTTGGTGGTCAAAGGTCACAAAACTTGTTTTTGGAATGTAACTCAAGAATTCAAAAAATGACAAGGTTTCACATTAATGTCTCATAGGACAACATGACGAAGTGACGACATTTTATTTCCAAAAGGTCAAAAGTCGACTTTACTATGACATCAAAGTGTTCTGCAAAAACACTTTTCTGGCCATTATTCAACACCATAACTCAGGAACAGAAGGAGAGACTGCGGCCATATTTCACATTTGGTCAGATACTGAATTGGTGGCACTAATCTTCGGTGTCCACCTTGAAACTGTGCTAATTATTTAGATCTTCTGTGCTGCTGGGTTGAAGATAAGTGTGGACCATCCCAATGTATGGCTTCTTTGCAGCAACATCCATATTTGAAGCATTGCCGTCCAGCACAAGCTCATTGGTTCTGCTGATATTGAGCTTCAGGTGATCGTTGTCAGTAATCTGTATTCTGCTGGAAAAATAGTCTCTAAGTGTAAACAGAATGTTTCTCATTGGAATCATGCATGTCATATAGTGATAACTTCCATTTCACCAGATATACACTTAATACCTTTTCTTATATGAGTCTGGACAGACATGGATGTAAACTGCAACTTGACTGTGGTGGAGAGATACAACTACGAGGAGGTGATTCTGGTTCCCCTTTAAATATTTAAATCTCAAGATTTGTCAGTTTTAGAACTTTGTCAGTATATCCTCTGAATAAGTTGCAATTAGTATGAAATAATATTTGTGCAGACATAACAATAGTACTTTTATCTTTGCTTATGACTTTCACTTGTGTAAACTTTTGACAGAGACTCTGAAGTTTTGTTTTCCAACTCGCTTCTGCTGCTGTAAGCTATTTCCTGTGTTGTAGAGAAGATACCGAAACACATTAACAATTCTCACTGTGTATTCCCCGATTTAATTATGCCAGCGGTAAACTAGTCACCTCTAATATTACTCAAATCCACAGTGGAACTGTTTCAGTTGTTTGTGTGTTTTGTTTATACACTAAAGAAAGTCTTGTTACCAAACTTATAGCTACGAATGACAATTTTGCATAGCGGTAATAACAGTAACTCAGCTAGTAATGTGCATAGATGCAGTATATGACATGGTTAAGGATTCATAAGGAGACATAATGTTGTAAATCAGTTGTTCAATGTGTTCCAGATCTTGAAAGAAGAACTCAGCCTTGTGCACGTTGGGCATGATTCCTGCTGTGGTGTCGGATGGTTGTTCTAACAGGATGTACAGCCATTGTGAGAAAGTGAAAATCAGTTACATCATCATCTGAGTGCTAGAAGTGTATGAACAAATCATATCCAAACTCTCAGGATGCCAAGTCAAGACCTGTCTCTGAAATTATGGAGCACACTCTTCAGTAGACTTTTCATACTGGGCATTCACCACATACTAGATTTTTTCATTCTTTTTTTTCTTTTTCTTTTTTTTTTTTACCATGATTATATAATTCTTGCATTATTTATTTAATCAAAATGTTTACACAAATGTTTGTGTTGTTATCTTTTGATATGAATAGAGATTTCAGAAAGTGTTTTCTTTTAGCTTGGTTTATCCATTTTTACATGTTATTATATTGTACCATATCGGCACCTTATTGTGATGTCAACTCCTATAAAGTTCATAAATTAGATAATATATGGGAAATCATCTCTACACCTACACACTAGTGCTGAAAAAAGGGTCATTCAAAGAGTAGTAACTGAAATGTAGAATGACATGTTTAAATAAACTGATGTAACATAAATCCCTTTGTTATTTTCACATCTCTCAGGAGCTACACTGAAGACAGTTTAAATGTAGATGCAGATTTTTGCGTCACCCAATTGGGAATATGAAATTAGGTCAAATATAGGTCAAACTCTAACTCAAATTTGGTTTATTTAATGATGCATCACATCATAAATAGGAAACTAAATGTTAAAAGTGAGGGACAAAAATATGCGCTTCCGTGCAGATGAAGTACTGGGAGGGTAATATGCAATTAGATTATATCCTGGAGTGGTCAGGATGCACTGAGACAGCAGTATGGTTGTAAGTATGCTCAGATTCACGAGTTGTAGCTGTGACCTCATTACATGTGGACAAACAACTCCTGCAGATTTGTGCCAAATGTGCAAAAAATTCAGCAGACACGCCAAGTTTCCGGTCAGTGGTAAAACTATGGAGAAGACCGCAGTTCCCATGTCAGTATTTGTTTGTCTGTTTATGTGAGCTTGTTTTATTAATACGCTACCGCTTTTTTAGCCATTATATCCACCAAAAATAAATACCACAGACTATTCCCTGTCTCCCCATATGAAAACATTGCTGCCTGTTTGATTCACGGACAAAACTAATGACTCATTTTGACGTGGAGACGCACTGGCAGTGCTCCTTGGGGACAAACAGGGGAGGAAGAGGGCAGATTGGGGATTACTCTTACTCCTCCTCCCAGGGTCGAGCGTCCTCCAGAGGGGCTTTAGAGGAGCAGTAATCTGCTGAGATGTCAGAGATTGGCTTCCACTAGGATGGAAATGTAATATGACAGAGCACAATGGAAGAGGAAGGAGGGAGTGCTGCCTGTGTTTCTATACCACAGAGGAGGAAGTTGCCTGGGGCTTTTATGTGGCCCTGAACGTGTTATAATTTGGCTTAATAATCCTGAATAACACACATAACAATTTCCAGTCTTGTCTGTATATTCTAGTTCCATCATGTTTAACACTGTGTGGAGCCAAGTTAATAAGAGTGATAATGGTGTGTGGGTCTTATAAAGAGTATCATACTTCTTAAAACTTTTAATCTTAAGCAAAGTATGTCCATGTCTGGTAATGACTTCCTTTATAGCCCCAAGAGAGTGACTCCTTTTTCTGGCAAAGATCATATGTGATACCACACACACACAAACACACCAAATGGAAACAATTGGTCAATGCACATCAACAACTTAACAAATTCAACCCTCTTAGATTAATACATAAACAATGCAAAACATGAAACTACAGCAGCTACAGAGTTCTTACAGCTTTAGGTTTAAATTCACATGACTTTGAATGCTCAGAAGCCCTTTTTGACGTCTGAATTGTTGTTTCCAAAAAAGGACCTTCAACATTCACACTTGATCAGCTGTGTGGAGGTAAGGATGGAGCCAGTGTTTGGACTTGTCTCTTCAGCTCTCCTTTTTTACTCTATGAGTGCAGCACTGTTCTACTATCTCTTTTGATGGTGTTACATTAAATTTAATGTACCAAACTGCATGGCAATCCAGCCAATAACTGTTGAGATGTTTCAATAAAAAACAAAAATGTGACAATCATGATGAGATGAAAGGAAAAGTCAGGGGATCACCACAGTGAGCAGGATTCATCCTGGGGGAAACATGAACATCTGCACCACATTTCATAGCAATCCATTTCAACAATGTGCAGACACTGATAACCAAATTGTTACCCAGTGGTGGTGTAGAGGAGAAATCATGGGACAACCAGAGATTTTAGGATACATCATCTGGAAACCATGAATGTATATACCAGTCCATCTCACAGATGTGAAGATATTTCACTGAATAACTGAAATAGATGAAAAATGAGGAGATCGCCAAAGTTCCTTCCTATCCCCCAGAGACCTTGAATATCCATCCAATGGTTGAGGTATTTCAGCCAGAACCAGTCTTTTTTTAAATTTGATTTAGAGGACAGCTTTGATGATAGAAGAAAAGTCTGGATTTGGGAGTGCAGTAACACGAAGCAGGTCAGCCCAGCGCCTTGAAACAGTGAGAAAAAGCTTGTTAGTCAGAAACATCACTTCAGGCTCTCTCACATCTTGTTAGCACACTGGTGTGAATGAGGATGATTGACAGAGAACACAGCTGGAAGGCCTTTCTAATTCCTAATGGCCGAGGAGAATCATATTCCACAGCCAGAAGAGTCTAAATCAGTCTGCTCTCCTGAACAACACATGAACACATTCATCACCCGTATATAAAGTATACCAACACTCATACAGAAGCATGCAACTGCACAGTACCATCCTCATATTTAAGCATTGAGAATGCTCCTTGAGTAAAATAATTAATATAATATCAAAAGTTGTCTATGCAGAAGAATAACCCATGCTGCATTACATGATACTATTAGATTATCTTGTCATGGTAGGGCTAAAATGTCTTTTATATTCTGATTGGGAGTTTAATCTATTAACATGTGTTTGTATGTAAAATCCTCATTGCAAATCAGTAACTATACTGCAGTTGCTAAATGAATACAGAGGAGTAAGAAATTAAAGTGTACCATGGATTTAGTTACATTTGACCACTAACCAAGTTCAGCATGGACACACATCCAGTTCACCGTTCACTACCTGTTTGTGTCCAGCAGGAGGAAGAAAAGAGTCAAAGTGGTTTTTTTTTAGCCAGTCACCAAAGTACCTATAATAACAAATAAAGATGGGAAGGCTTGATGTGTTATTACATTTCAAGTTGCAGAGCTTCTGTGATGCATGTTCAAGCTGAACAGAAACACTGACCGCTACAACAGCCACAGCTTCATGATGATGACGCATTCTGTAGCTGTTTCAGATATCAGCAACCAAATTATATTCATATTAGAATAATCAAATTTAATGCCTGATCTGACTTTTTATCTTTTTCTGGTTTAATAGTTGCCACTGTGTTGCGTCTGTTGGTTGTGAGTCTCTTGCTGGAGGTAACATACCTTCAATAAACCTGAGCAAGTAGATTTTCACCTTGACTCAAACAAAGAAAGCTGAAAGAAGTGGCTTCCCTGAAAACATGGTGATACAGCTCTAAAGAATGGGATAATACAAAATATGGATATTTTTTCTTCTTTTTTTATGTAATTCATTTTGCAATTCAATATTTTCACAATTCTCTGGCTTTGCTTTACTGGTGCATCCAAATAGCTCAAATTAGTTCACTTATTTAGAGCAACAATAAACAGCACCCCTCTTCCCTTAAGTGCTTAAATGCTGAAGTTGTTCTTCACTTGAGAAATCTGTCTCTGTTTCTCCTGTTGAGCTGCTCATGCTTGAAACATGGTTCACTGCTATTTTCAGCTGAACAAATAGTCCTACCAGCCTGTGTGATTCTCAGGCCTTCTCCTCCTCCCTCAGTACATTATTTTATGGCTCCCTTTTGGATTGAGGATATTAATATTCCTATCAACATTCACACTGATCTTCCTGTCCATAATCTTTTTAACCCTTTAATTTCTTTAGTCTAATGAACTTAACAAACTTGATAGCAATGCACTAAACGTATGTGGCTACTATGGATGTGACTGCAGTGCCAGATGTACTTAAACTGCCTGAAGGGGAGTTTTGGTGACTCTACCACATCAGCATAGACTGTAGTAAGACTGAGTGACTTGGCTTCCCAGTTACTCCTGTTATTGATCAATCTCTTTAGCCTGCATGATTATTCAGACTTTCTTTAATTGTTAACTTGTTTTCTTGTGGAGGCAAGAGGGGTGATTATAGCTGCTGAGAAACGTGAGCCACACCTTGTTTCAAGGAAACCATTAACTCATATTGTCATGTAACAGCACATTTTGGAAGAGCCTCTTATGTAACTGTGATGGAGGGCACATGGGATAAGAGGTGTGATCTCAATCAAACTTGATACTGTGTAATATAATGGGACAGCATGTTGAAGCATCAGTCAGATGATATTTTCTTTTTCTATAGGAAGCACTCAAGCTGTGGTGGAATATGTCTTTTTTACACCAACACAACACAATGTTTTTGTGATCGAGGAAGGTCATTGCATAGCTAACTAATTACAGACTCACAGGATGACTCATTTGAAATTACACAAACCAGCAGACCAGTGATGAGTATATAGAGAGAAATTATTTCCTATGTATTATAGCTATACTAGCAGCATAGGATGACAATGACAGTCTGTCTGTCCACCACGTTGGTCCAGACTGAAATATCACTATCTCTGTATAACTAATTGATCAATTGAATTGAGATTTGATACTGACATTTAATATGAACTGTAATTATTTTAGTGATGCTTTCACTTTACATCGAACCAAATAAAGAAATAAATATCAGCATGTTGCCATGCTGACATTAGCATTTAGCGCTGTTCCCAACGGCAGCCTCACAGAGCTGCTAGCATGGCTGCAGACTCACCATCACTGAGTTAAGGTGTCACTAAAATTTCAATGATTATCTTGTGATTGCATGTCTGTTCATTGCTTGTGTTCCATCTGTGTAGTCTACATCTAAAATCCTATAAAAAAAAAAAAGGAAAGAAAAGAAAAAAAAAGTGCTTTTGCTTAACATTTCTTTTCAACATGCCATACTGTATCATTGGAAACATTACATAACTCATTACCTTTCTTAAGTAAGTAAAGCATGGCTCATCCTGTCCCATTCTCCCCGACTTTAACCATGCACTTACTGCACATTGCATATGCAAAATATATGATGATGCAATAGTAGGTGGTCATTAAAAATCTTTATTTGCAAAATGCAATATAAATCTGTTGTGATGGCTGAAATGGAAAATGGTCCATTCTGAAAAGAAAGCTGTGTGTCATGAGCAAATGATGCATGAAAGCAACAGAAGTTAAAGTTCCTGAGTAGTTTGCATGTGTCTGTCTACACATGTCTATGAGAACAGAGAGGGGGAGGGAGAGAGAGAGAGAGAGAGAGAGAGAGAGAGAGAGAGAGAGAGAGAGAGAGAGAGAGATAACTTTACACTCAAGCAGGATCAAGGAAGCAGAGGACAGTGTTCATGATCTGGGTAGCAGGTTGGGATCTGACCGTCATTTAAGATAACCCATATGAGGTGAGTCCACATGATTTGATAAAACTTTACTTAGACTCTTATGTGGAGAAATAACATTGAAAGTGCACAGACTCTGCATTTTGAAACTCACAGTCACAAAGATGAAGCTTCATGCGAGAAGTGATGTTTGGTGTTAAGCCGGTTAAGAATGTGTTTCTTAGTGATTCATTCCTGTCTCCTTTGCTCTTGTTACACATTCACATGGCATTAGTGAGCATTTAGGTGGGTGGTTTGGTCCAAACCATAAGTACATATCATCCCTTTTCCGAAGTTAAACTAAATGTTTTTTTCTTGTGTACCGTCATTTGAACATTATTGCATGTTTGAGTTAGCTTGTGGTCTTACATTATTTGCTCTGCATAGTTGTAGTCTCCTTTTTTGGGCTATTTTTTGTTTATTTTTTATTTTCATTATGTCAAGTAGTCATTACTGAAAGAGTGATATGTGTGCAGATACATGTAAACAGTCTTAAAATATACTGATAACATATATAAATGATACCAATTCAATTTTTACTATGGCTGTAGGCAGTTTAAGTTGCATTTAAATCACATTGCCTCCATCACAACTTTTGCTGACATCTTTCAGTCGTTGAAGATTTAGGTCAAATATGACAGTGCAGCCGGTTGATGTGATTATTAGCAATCATGTGGGAGTTGTTCCAAGTGAGCCACAAAGCAATTAAGTTTATGTTTCTGAAAAGACGTTACCAGCCAGCTTAATGGAATCAACACATCCAGGATAAAGTAATGAGGACAAAAATGTCCTTTCTTCCATTTGTGGCTGAAAAGAAGCTCAGTACAAGAGGACAAGGCAAGGATACGCACACGCTGCACACCATTCACACAACTTCTCCTTGGAAATGTCTTTGGCAAATTGCCAAAGGACTTCCTATACTGCTGTTAGTGGTGTCACTTTCCACATGTTGTTAAATTATATATCTATATTGCTGGCCCACCGTGTGTCATTCAGGGTTATGTTTCCCCACATTGTTATCACACACTGTTGACTCATCTACCTCAACAGCTAGACTTTATTTGTTCTATAATGCCCATGTTTGTGTGCAGATGCACTTATTATATATTATCAGCCTCTAAATACAATTGTAATGATGAAAACGATATAACAGATTACATCATTTGTTGTGTAGAGTAGATGCATGACACTCAGCGTGAGTGCAGCATTTGACCTAAGTTTACACTTGGTCAGATACACGCACAGTGTAAAATATACACCAGGCTTTTCATGACATTGCTGTGTAGCAATGTCTGCTTGTTTTCAGAATGTGTGTTTTATGACTCATTCCTGTCACATGAAGAAAATTTGAACCTCGTTTTTTGCCACCTCTCTTAAACTGGCAAAGAGGAAATTATGTAATGAATAATTAAATGATCTGTGCTTTCATTGTGTAATATAGTGTTTCACCTGTTACTTTAGTCTTGTGGTACATCAACAACAAGGCAAAATGAAAGCAGAGACAAACATGGATCATTTTCTTTATTTGAGTTTTGTATTAAATCATCTCTGAGCACAGTTCTCTGCCTCTCTTTGACTATTTACGCCCAGTAAAGCTTGATTCTTGTGGCACCAAATGCGAGCAGCAGGCTGACCAGGGACACAGCTCCATCTAAACTCCGTCAGTGCTGAGCAAACAAAGTCACCATGGAAACAAGAGGTGTTTATCCCTGAGGGGAATCTATTGACATTATTAAAAACCCTAAAATCCTGGATTCTCTGAATGGCCGGGTACAGCTGAAACAATTGCTTCTTTAAAATGAATTAACTTCCAGCTGGAGGTAAGCGCTTTATTTGAGATGATGAGCTATTGAACTATTGTACATACACATTTGTACTTAAATGTACAAATGTATTATGCACTAATGAATTGACTTTTGCTTTAAAAACATTATCTCATGTGAAGCATGAAACGTTATGATACTATTGTATTTTATTTACATCTTTACTAAAATTAACTCATGTTCAATTCTAACAGTTTTTCAGGAGAATTTTACCTGTAAGTAAAAAGATTTAATTGATATCTTAAACATGAACAAGGAAGCAGTTTGTATTGCATTACGGGATTCATAAAGTTGGATGTCATCTGTTATCTGTGTTCACCACTTTCTATCCAATATTGCTTGTGTGTCACTGTGTTTCTAGAATCATGTTTGGATAGAGAGGTTAGCTCAGGTGGGATCAGGTCCTGATGGACATACGGGACCTGTATGAGAAAAACAGCCACACGAGTATCACATTTTTCCAATGATGTTAAAGAGAGGTCACACTGAGATCAGAGGGGTCAGAGTTTGGGGTCAACTCTAACTGAGATCAGAGGGGTCAGAGTTTGGGGTCAACACTATCAAACAGCCACAGAGCTTATATGGTTGCAGCCATGATGTAATGATTTGACTTGAATAATAAAGGTTCAGTCATATTTTTGCCCATTTCAAAGTTTGAAGATGCTAAAATATACTCACGTGTCCTTTAAGCAAAGTTTCATGACACTTAGTTTTAAAAATAAAATCATTAGAACATAATTAATGGTGGCCACATATGACTAAAGCATCTTAATTACCTCTCTTAAGTAATATACCATCACGATCTGTCTGCCGTTGCCTCTACTTTATAATAATCAAACCTTAATTAGAGAACTTTAGAACTATTGGTCTGTGCCAAACGTCATCTCTTTTTATGGGAATACATCAGAGGGCCTATAATAAAGACGCAGGTGACAAATGATCAAACATTCAGAATGTGTACACTGCCAGAGCAAACTGTATAACAGCGGAATCAGGGAGTTAGAGCTGGACCGCTTTCTACACTGGCCAATGTTTTCATCATTAATTTTACTTGTAAAACACTGTAATGCATTAAAGCTCAGCATTACTGTCCATGTTTGTGTCAAGTAATTGATTTTGAATTCCAAACTGATTTAAAGAGTGATGAAGCATGCTGGGGATGCAAGTGAAAGATGAAAAAACACTTTGGATCAATGACAAGAAAAGTTAGAAGCTGCTCCTGGAAATCTGCGCAGCTTGTTTATGAATGAAGCCGCTCTTTGAAGCTGTGTGTGTAAAAAGGACAAGTGATTTTAGGATGTTTTCTGATAGTGAAGCTTCCTTGCGAGGCAGGACAGCTGGAGCTTTGAACGAGTGCCTGACAAAAAAAAGTCTGATGATGGGTCATATTTTACTCATCTAAATATAGGTAAATATTCAGCTGTCTTGCCCTTTGGAAAAGATAAAAATGCTTGAGTGAAGATGTTTGCGTGTCTTTAACGTTCTAAAAGTAGTCCATAAAATGTCTTCAAAAACATAAAAAAAAGCATGAGTTCATGGTTGGATCCACAGGAATATTTTTGGAGAGCCTGGATTTGTTGACTTTACTCCTTAGACTGTGACTGAATGTTTTATGATTGTTTTTAAGGTCCTGTCTTGAATTAGCCTGACAGTGATGCACAATATAGCACAGCCCACGCTTTAGCAAATGCTTACTCTCAGTAGTAAATGTTCCTGTTTCCAGGGGCCCTCAACGTACTGTATGTTTATACAAAGGCACATTCTCTTTATCTCTGCGTCTGCTGTTAATCATCCACGTACATTACTTGTTTCATGGATATTTATATGTACGTACCTCCAGACCAGAGGTGGGCAGATTAGAATGAAATCCCCAAAGAGAAGTAAGGACCAAAGAGAAAGCTGAACTATACATGACACCACCTAGGCTACACGCCAACCCTTTACCCTGCATAAACATGCTTAATTTATCCCTGATTCTGCCATTAAATGTGAATGTATTTCCTTGTAGAACACTATAACAAAAAGCTATGTCTCCAAGCCTTGCAATAATAATAATAATAATAATAATAATAATAATAATAATAA
>JBBMOE010000011.1:6970527-6991720 GCA_037975065.1 Chaetodon trifasciatus
AATAATAATAATTATATTTATAATAATAATAATAATAATAACCAACTTTATTTGTAGAGCACCTTTCATGGAGGAATTGCAGTTCAAAGTGCTTTACAAGAAGGAAATCACATTCATCAAGTGAGAACAAAATGGACAAGAAAACAGATAAAAAATGAATGTAAAATAAGATGGAGATACAGATGAATAGTGAAAGAAAATATGGTCATAAAACCAGACAGTAAAATATAAGAATCTAGGTAAAAATAGAGTAGAAGAGGGATAAAAATCTGTCTGTTGTGAAGAAGCACTAAAAGAACTTGATTTAAAAATGGCCGTACTTAAGCTGTGTTTCTAAGGTGAAGTCACCCTGTTGATGTGGGATTTGAAGCTAAAATCTGAGTCTAGGATAACACCAAGACATATAAACTCAGATTTAATCCAGGGAGTTCATTTCCCCAGTTTATTAAACACCATTTCTCTCTTTGTTTAAGAGCCAACTAGTAGTATTTCAGTTTTGTCCCCGTTTAAATTCAAGAAATTATTGCGCATCCATTTATTTATTGCCAAGAGACAGTTAGTAATGGAGTCTATAGCTGCAGCACCATCTGGTTCAGCACAGATGTACAGTTGTGTACCATCTGTGTAACTATGTAAACATTCATTGTGCTCTCTAACGACGTCACCACGTGGCAGCATGTATAGTGAGAACAATAATGGACCAATAGCTGTTTTAAACACATTGGGGAAGATGCCTGTTTGCAGTTTGACACATTGTCAAACACCTGCTTTAAAAATGCTGTAGGAACATGGACAGCACATGAGGTGGATGAGTTGGACTCATTGATAGTCTTGCAGAGTGCAGCTAATGTAATACAGGTGAATTTTCGCATGGTTACATCTTTTTTACAGGGTTTATTGAGCTCATCTGTGTTCACATCAGCAGCAATGCTGGCTCTGATTGAGCTTGTTTTGTTATTGAAGAACGATGCAAGTTCTTCACAGTTTGATGCAGAGAACTGTGGGCGGGTGGAGGCGGTGCTGAGCAGCTGGTCAATAGAGTTCCCAGCATTCTCTGTAATAATCTGGGAAAAGTAATCCTTTCTTGCCAGACCTATTGCTTTGTTCTAGACAGTCATGACTTCTTTGAATGTATTACAGTGAAATGTGAGCCCAGTTTTCTCTTCCTCTCATTAACACTGCTGCTGTTTAAGCATGGGGAGATTCTGTCTGTCGTCCTCTTTTCCACCATTAGTGGAACAACAGCATTTAAAGCAGATGATGTGCTATTTTTGAAATGGTCACAAATTTATTTTAAAGAGCAGTCATAGCTGTGTGACTCAAATGATCTCATGATATTACAGAATTTTTCTTCAGCCCCAAAAATTCCCTTTTAGTCTTTGTCAAGACTAGTTAGGTACCAAAAATACACAGTGATGGTCAGACATAAGTTCAAAGCTGTCCAGTAAATTCATAAGCTCCATATCTTTTTGTTGATGTGGATATTCAATCTCCATTCAGGATTAATCTGTCATATTTAGCTACACTTAGTGCGATCAGCTCTGTCAGCTCTACTTAAGTCATTTACTCAGTAACCAGTTTGAATTTTCAAGTAATAACCATTGTTCTTGTTCTTGACCAGGGAAGTGTTAACTTCAGAGTGCAGCAGCTGTGGCACAGAAGAGATGGCTGGGAAGAGCTTTCTACTCTGTGATCTATCTCTGAACTTGATTACCTTTGTGCACAGGAGCCATGGAACAGGTTGTGATGGATAAGTGAACTGGCTGTAGTTGAGACATTTTTGAGATAAGTGGATGAGCCTGTTTAAACATTTTCCTGCTGAGATACCAACAGCGGCACTGTTTCAGTGACCCAGTGCCTAAGGAGGAGGTCACCATGGTCTCCACCGCTGTCCGCTGGCTGTTCCTGGTGTCGTTTATTATTCTGACCATTGGTGGGAACGTGCTGGTGTGTTTGGCCGTAGGGCTCAGCCGCAGACTTTGGCGCATTGCTAACTGCTTCGTGGTGTCGCTGGCAGTGACAGATCTCCTGCTCGCACTGCTGGTGCTTCCTCTGTCTGCCACTGTGGAGCTGCGCAGCGGAAAGTGGCCCCTCGGAGGAGCCCTGTGTAATATCTACATCTCTCTGGATGTCTTACTGTGTACATCCTCCATCCTGACCCTTCTGGCAATCAGTGTGGACCGATTCCTCGCCATTTCAGCTCCCCTTAGCTACTCCCGGAGAGTTACCCCTCCAAGGGTGACACTGGCCATGATCGCCATCTGGGCCTTGTCACTGGCTGTGTCCTTTGTGCCCATCCACTTGGGCTGGAACACAGCAGACTACAGGGTGCAGCACTTGGACTGGGGCATGGGGGACGAGGACAAGGAGGGACGTTACTGCCAGTTTGAATGGAATAACAACTATGTTCTTATTTATGCCTTTGGCTCATTTTACCTGCCTCTGCTGCTTATGTGTGGAATGTATCTTTGCATATTCAGAGTGGCACGAGAACAGGTCAGTGTTCATTTTCATTTTGTAAAACATGCTGAGGTGGGATATAAAAGGTCATAACTTAAGGCATGCATTACTTTTTGCACCTGTCTAAGGCTGCTATTTTGAAATCAAGACGACAAAATATGAGTTAATATGAGTGATCTGCATGTTGTGTGGAAACTAACGTTTGCAACAGACATTTTAGTCATATTCAATTGTAATGTACTGCTGAATTACATCTCTTATCATCAGACCAGTGAGTGAGCTCATCCCATATTCAATTTCCACTGTCTCTCTAATCTTTTCTTAACCGCTCTTGCAGGTGCGGCGTATTCGTGCAGCCACTCCATCATTTGCACGCTCAGCATCAACTGCAGCCATCGCCCGAGAGCACAAAGCTACAGTGACCCTGGCAGCTGTACTGGGGGCTTTTGTCATCTGCTGGTTCCCTTACTTCACCTTCTTCATCTGCATGGGCATGAAGGAAAAGACAAACCCCCCTAATACACTACACTCTGTGGTCCTGTGGCTGGGCTATTTTAACTCAGCTCTGAACCCCATCCTGTATCCGGCTTTCAACAGGGATTTCCGCAGGGCCTATGCAGAGCTGCTTCGCTGCAGAGGACTGTCTCGCAGAAAACTGCAGTTAAGTCTTGTGTCTGTGCATAAACGATTGACCTTTACTAACAGACAAAGGGTTCCCCGACAGTCTGAGAAGCACATAGACACAGTAAAGAAAGAAACTGAGGGGAAGAGCCTCACCCTGCACGAGAGAAATGGTGTTCCTGATGAGCTAAGCTGAAACGCCATGGATCTGTTGTTCCACCGCCGGACTGTGAACTGGCAGCAAAACATTGTCAATTAAAAACCTGTTCCACCGCTCACAGTACCAGATTAGCTAACCATTTACAGTATCAGTTTAATGCTTAGTGTATAGTGCCAAAGAGGATACAATTTATGTAAAACTCAAGGCACAACACCATGAACGTACATAACTTGCTTGTTAGTGCATACAAGTGTAGTACACAAAGGACATGCCTTTAAATAATGGGTGCCCATTGGTTTCTTGATTACATCAATTTTACAATCAATGAAATTCACACTTCTGAAATGTCTGTTTAATAGACCCAGGTAAAAGTCATACACCAGTGGCCTGCAAAATAAAGAGTAACCAGAGCAGAGCTGAGTGGAATGAATAGATGACTCAGTAAGTTTGCGGGCAAGCTACACGGAGACACAAGTGGTTAAAAGTTTGCAAATTGTTTATTTTCTCTCACCTCAGCCCCGCCAATGAAAGTGAATAAGTGACAAGCAAGTTGATTTGATATGTATGTGTATGTTCGACCTTAATGACTTTCTGGATGTTTCAACCAATTAGCTGCAACTCAGCAAGACATCCAGAAAAAATGCATCGAAAGAGTGCATTTTTATTTTCTGTGCACATGAGCAACACAGTCTAACCTCTGAGTTATGGTGAGTCACAGGAGTCTCCCAACAAGTCTGACTTATTTTCAAGACTTCTACTGCACATGCACTGCATCATAATAATACCCATGAAATTATCATGACAACTTTGTTGCTTTTATGTATGTATGGAATATGTTGCTGGGATTTTTTCACATGCATTGACATCAGCATCAACAGTGAAAATATCTTGACACTGCAGCCATCGTCACTTGTGCTCAGCAGTACGAGATGAGGAATGGAAATGGGGACTCCTTGACATATTGTGAAAAACAACTTTCTAAACAAAACACACTGATAGATGTGATGCCAAGAACTATTTGGTTCATTTTAATTCATTTTATTAATTGATTGATCATTTATAATGATAATTATAATATTAAATGTATCAAAACAATCCTGAAGCATTCAAAGGCAGGCTAATAGGCTAACATTTTTATGTATTTAGTTATTACTTTCTAAACTCATTTAATCAAATGCAATTTTGCATCTACGATCAACAAAGCAAACTGCAGATACTGCACTGTATAAGGAACAATAGTATTCTGTTGGCCCTACTTACTTTTAATGATGAATTTTAATGAAGGCAATCAATGGTAATGTGCAGTTTCTCAAGCCCTGTCAGTAACAAGACAAGGCAGGCTGAGAGTGACTGTAATGAAAGTTTAATGCGAGCCTCTGCACTGTCAATGGTTGCTTGAAGTAGCTTGATAGAGTAGGTTGAAACAGGGAAAGGGAATGAAATCCCTATTGGGATGAATTGATGACTTGCCTCAGCCTTGGAGAAGAGAGTACGCTGCTGAGGAGGAGGCATTAGATCACGCTCAGATCCTCGGATATAGGGTCTAAAAGTGGAAGCAATCAAGCCAGCAGCTGCACGGTGACAGTATGAAATGGAAGTAATAAAAATTATCAACTCTAATTCAGATCAGGTAGCAGAGGAGTGAAAAGTGAGAATGGAGGTGCAGGACCATTTATAGGTAGCATTCAATGCAGCTGAAGCCTCTGAACTAAGGAGAATGAATTTGTAAATGTGTCACGTTCAGTTCATCTCCAGCACAGGAAAGGTCTGTGAGAGTTTGAGTGTCGCATGTGCAGCAACATGGAGGTAAAAGAGTTCTCTCTTCTCTATGAAACTTTGTGGAGTCCTTCAGAGGAGCCTCTGTGACATTATGCACACAAGGCTGACCTTGTGCAGACATGGAAAGACAAAAAGAAATGGGATGTTTACAGGCTGCAGTACTGTATAGTTAAAGATTACAAAGGCGAGACGACTTCCTGGAGTCTCTGTTGGCGGCCACGGTGACACTGATCCCACCCAAGACGATTTTAGGTCTGTGATACAAACAGCTGGTCAGAATAATGGAAGCGGCTTCCTGATGAGTTTGGAAAGTTGGTTGAATGTGTAATCATTTGTTGCCTTTGCCTGTCAGTGGAAAACAATAGATGCATTTGAAAATTAGTGGTGAACCTCTACTAGACTTGCGTTCAATCTTTGAAAGTTTGGATGCTTTTCTTTTCACTATCAGACACCTTACTGAATATAAAACACTGGAAAGATTATTAACAGGTTTGACATGTGCTAATAATTAGTTACAAATGAATAATGATCTCATGTCAAATCATCCAAAAAGATGAAAATTAAATCATGATGCATCTGGATTCTTGCTCTACACACCATCAGTCTGTCACTGCCCGACATGCAGCTTGCTGTGTCAAGTCAGAATCAGAGGAAATATGGAAATTCTTTATATTCATCCAGAGGCTTCTGGAGCTTTTAACATCTGTCCTTGCAATTCAGCTATCTATTATGTTTGTACGCAATCGTGATGGTGAATCAGAAAGAAATTTCCTTTAAAACAAAAAAATACATGAAAATGCATACATGCATACTGTATATAAAAATGTACATTATAATTAATGTATATCATATATCATAAATATACTATTACGTGTATACCTAATGCAAAAAGGAGGTTTTTATGCATGTGTAGAAAATACAAACATTTGTGACATAATGCATTAGTTCTGGTTTAAAATGCATTCATGATGCCGTTGGATCCATGAACAGACTACGCATTTAAACCTTACCAGCTTGGGTTTTGTGCATCTGTAAATGTTTGATGACAAACAGCGTACTGCCACTGAACCTGGACTCAACCCTATAAAAACAGAGAGCAAAAGGAACAATATGAAAAATAAAAGCATTCATCACTGATTGCTACCAGATTGTCAAGCCGCAGGATAGAACTTCATCTGATGGCGTTCAGTTATTCTTGTACGTAATGGGACCGAAAGTGTGCTTTTTAACCATATTAAAACTGAGTTAAGAGAGTACAAAGCCACAATGGTTCCAGGCAGTGTGCGTCATTTGAACACATCCATTGTTCAAACTTGTGCTAATCCAATATTGTGCTTGTCTCGTTGCTTATATAAGGCCCGGTGACCACGCTACCTACTGACCTCAGGTGTTGAGTCTTTTATTTTCATTGTGGTTATCCCTGTTTACTCTTACGTTGTCATTTCCCTTGGTTACATCTCTATGGCGCAAAGATAAAGATGAAGAAAAAAACCTCTCCTGCTGTACAACAGAGCAGCATTTTTATCTCAGTGTCATTAGTTGCATTATTATTGTTTTGATGTGTGTGAACAATTATTTATTCATGTAAATGGAGCACAGACAATTCAACCAGATGGATGTTGGTACAGTGTTTACAGTGTTCAGGGTGATAAGAGCCAGGACAAGAAGAACATTATTCCAATCTTACCAATAAGCATGTCGGGTGAATGAAGGGTGAACTTTGATTGTAGGCACAAGTTTCACACATGAGACAGAATACAATGGTCATGCCTTTGTTTGCACACTTACATATTTTTTTTTGCTATTTAGAGACTCTAAAGTTTTGAAGACATAAGGTCATAAACAGATTTAAAAAGAATTGATTTTGGGACATAAGCTTGTAACTGGTTGGCTGTTTAGCTTAGCTTCGCACACAGACTGGAAATGGGAAACAGGTAGCCTTGCTGTGTCCAGAAGTAACAAAATTCATCTGTCAGCACCTCTAAAGCTCACAAAATAACACTTTTTATCTTGTTTGTTTGACCCATACAAAAACCTAATTGTAAAAACAATACATTGTGGTTTTATGGGTGGTTATGTGCTGGCTGTGCTTGGCTGTGTGCAGTAAAGTCCTGGACTGTTATAAGGACACTGTAAAACAAGGAGGGGTCATTAGTTAATTTATTAAGCTAATGTTTCAAAGTATATTTTGTTTGATTTGCATGTTATTTCAATAATTTATTTCCATGCAAGTTATGCTAACGTTATGATTTAGAATGAACTGAAGCCCTCTTATGCATATGATTGAGGTTACAAATAGGTTAACATAATGTAATATAATCTACAGTTTATGATATGGTGACCAGGAATTAGGTAGATAAGCCACAGCAGGGCACCAGACAAATGGTTTACAGCCCGTGTTGATTTTATCACAGCAGAGATTACCTCATTCATAATTTCAACACTTTATTTTCAGGTGTTTACGTTGTTGTTAGAAGTTCTTCTTGTGAAATATGCCTTTGTTGTATTATAACTAATGATCATAGTTAACCAATGCACAATTAATGAACAGATGTTAGTTTGTGAGCTTTGGAGATGCTGGTACATGGATTTTTCTACATTTGGCCAGAGCCAGCCTGTTTTCACCCTGTTTCCAGTCTTTGTGCTCAGTTGAGCCAGTTTATATTGTATATGAAAACTAGTCCATATTTACCATACAAATAAATGAACAAGCATAATTCACAATGTTCCAGCAATTAACTTGAGTTTACATTATTTTTAAGATTCATTCATATAGTTGTTGACTTTGATGATGGCATAGACTAACTTAGGACCTGAGAATTGCAGGACTGTGGGGAAAACAGTCTCACCAAATACTGGCTGAGAGGGATGACAACATTTTTCTGCCTTCAGAAGATGAGTAAGAGCAGTGCATTCAACACGGGCAAAGGAATCACTGACAAAAAGCCCACCACTGCCAACAATTTAACCGTAGCAGCAACGTGCTCAGCGGTGAGGCAAAGGAGTGACATTGTGTGTGTGTGTGTGTGTGTGTGTGTGTGTGTGTGTGTGTGTGTGTGTGTGTGTGTGTGTCGACTTCTGAAGAAGCCAATTGTAGCAATTTTGTCAATTGCTTTCTCTGAGGTGAAAAAGTGGAGAAGTGGCACTTCTTGGGGCTGGATTAGAGGCAGAGATGGCAACTTCCCCAAGGACCCAGACCGGCAGGGATCCCAAAGCGCTGGCTGCAGTTCGTTGGGTCGTAGTTCTTTCTTGTCTACCCTACTTGTAGAGGAGCGCTGTGTCAAAACTTACATGATGCACACTCCTATACACATATATACAAATTAGCGCAAACAGTGTAAGGGCTATAGCTAAAGTATGCTGCAGGGCCTCCTAATGGGTTAACGTGGCCATGCTGAAGGTGCTGGTGTGACAAGAGGCAACACATATGGAGAGAATACACATGCACACCTTTCAGTGAGTGAATTCACAGAGATATGTTGTCTGTGGTGTCTCCATGTTGGTGCAGCCTTTAATGAGAAAAGCTGAGTAATTGCTCTGTTCTCTCCATGTTTCTCCACTAGATGGCATTAGAAACTAGTTTTCGCTCCCTGGACTTGATCCCCATTATATAATGTGTGGACCTCTCAAGGCCCTGTTCTTTCTCTGTGTGCTATGCACGGACTCTAGACTAAAAATCGTGAAGATGGAGTATGCAGATATGATTATATCACAAGGAAGAAAGAAACATAATATTGGGTGATATTTCTGGAAGGTCCCTCTAATACACGCTGACTACATCATGTTTGAGACAGCTGTCATGCCATTGAGGCAGTATGCACTTCTGAGTTCAGAAGTCTGTTTGATTCATTAGAAATGCAAGTCACTGCATACAAAACCCCCCATAAATGTGAGTGTTGGAAATAGAGAGTCAGCTTTGAGTTTCGAGAGTACAAAAATGACTAAGAAATGTGATGGTTTTCTCTGAAATTTAATTAAGCTGCATAGCAAAGATGGAGATGTTTCAGTCCATGAGGACTCTCGTCAGGACAAAGATCAAACAGAGCAGGAAACTATGTCAAGGAAATCACTGGTTTAAGAACATACGGATATGACTTCATTGCATAAGGAAAGGAATTCATTATTTAGGACTTATGCATGCTTTTGTACACAAATTTAGAAATGATGAGTTGATGTGGGTCACTCACTGGTCAGTTTAAACAGCACTTTTTTGCATCATATTTGATCACTTGATTGTATTTGTTTATTTATATATTTATTTAATCTCTCTATTCACTTGTCATAGGAATGCAATGTGTTTGAATAGCTTCATACATTATGCAACTGAGTAGGAGGTGAAGTGGGCAGTGAGGTGCAAAGTGTAAAAAAAGATTCCTGTTTTTGGTTTCTCAGTGTGGTTGTAAATACTGCCACTGTGTCTGAATGGAGTGCTGGCTGGTGTTTGTTAAGTCGCATGTCCTAATTGTCCCCAGTGGACCCAAACAGGACAGCAGTTGCTATGGATAATTAAACAAATTTATTCCGTAGGCTGCACTGAGTGCAGTGGATTTTGTGGAGGTTTGCCAATTGGTCAGACTAAACAATGGCAAATAAAAGAACTGCTAAGTCCAATTTGTACTTTTAATAGTGGCTACATTTAGTGTGTCATTTCTAATCGGCAGGTTTCTTGTGTCTGTGCCCAAAAGGCTGTGATAAATTATGTTTATATCTTCATCTCTGCAGTAACACAGTGTGCAAGCTGCTACAGAGGCAGAGCCTTGATGTGGAGTGCTGAGTTTTACAAAGCACACAGTCTTTTTTCTGAACATTTCCTCCTGAACTAACACATTCTTCTGATGCTCATTGCTTTGTGCTGTGATTTAGTCACATTAACAGCATGGCTCTGGTCTATCAGTCATTTAATTTATGGTGCCCACAGGATAAAGTGTAATAACTATGGTGATGCCCTGACTTTTCATCTAGCGCCACTATCAGGCAACATATTTATTTCTGCATAGGTGTCCTATGGTTTACGACCAAATATGTGCAGAACTAATGATATTGTGATCAGTGCATAATCTGTATAAAACAATGGATATAGTCTCCAGGACATCACCCATAGCCATTAGCTATACAGAGCAAAACCATTTTTGTACTCTGAAAAATGTTCCTCTCTGCTGTAGAGTTGGTCATGTTAATATGGGGGGGGGGGGGTCTATGGAGACTGACTCACTTCTGGAGCCAATACTCAAGTGGCCATTCGAGGAACTGCAGCTTCTGGCACCTTTGCATTGGATTCATTTTTAAATCCTGGAAGTTGCCTGCTTATTAGAAAATGTTTGCATGCTAATCAGCTAAACTAAGGTGGTGAACATGCTAATCACTACACCTGCTAAACATCAGCAGCACTGTCAATGAACATGTTAGCATACTGAAGTTAACATTGAACTCAAAGCGCCACTATGCCCAAGTACAACCTCACAGAGCCGCTACGGCACAAACAGCTGAATGCTGCAGATAAACTTGACTTCTACTTCACATAAGTTTATTGGGTTGCTTATTTTGCAGCTTTCATCCACAGAACAATAACTTGCTTGTGCTCTTTTTCCAGTGGATAAAACCTGTTACTTACAGTACTGTGCACTGTGTTCAAATGTGATTTATTTCATGTACTGATATGCTTAAACCTGGTCTGCTTTATCCAGCAGCTTTTGGCTGTTTCCACATTAAACTTAGGCTGCTTACTGCGACTCTGACTTGTGGTTTAAAAAAAAAAAAAGATTATGAAAAGCTTTTGTGTTACAGCGAATATGTGTTTGCTTGCTTACTGTATGTTTCTGTGGCTCTGTATGTGTTTTTGTGTGTGGGTGTGAGATTGTGTGTGGGTCTGGTAATAAAGCAGCTGTTGGCTTTGCCTCACACTGCCAGATATCTCAGCTCCATGGCCTCCCACTGTTCTTGTCGCTTCTCATCCTTCCATGTTCAGTTTACTGCTAAACTCCTGTCTAGAGATCCACAAGCAGGCTTGTCTGAGCATGCTCAGTGCGGGGGCTTTGGAGACTTAACATCTGAGTGTGGGAGGCAATGCAGTGCTGCTGCAGGGTTCAGTGGCAGCTGCCTGCACCCTGCAGCAGTTTTTATATTGACGACAGTGAACAGCCAACCTTGAGGAGATGGAGGTCTGAGGTATCACTCACCAGAATAATGAAAAACAATGAATCAACAATGGGTTTAGCTTTTAAAGCAAAGTATGGATTTTTTAGGAACTCTTAAATATCTTTGCTTCACTATGGCAAAAATATTTTCCCCAGAGAAGTGGCAAAACAATAGATACATCCTTTCTTTTCACCTTCTGTTAGCTTTTTTTATTGATGCTGATCACAAATATGATGATAAAAAATCTAAGTTAAACATTAAAAGATATGAAAAAGTGGAGGCACCAAAATGCAGTCACAGTAGATCAGTTTGAGGCTCACCCAGTTGTTAGTTTGGGTGAGTTTAGTGCGATTCAGTATGCTACATAACATGGTTTGTAAAAGCTTTGGGTCATGCTCATAATGAGGGGCTACATAAATAACTTGACAGTTCCAGGGAGAGAAGAGCCCAGATGTGATGCAGAAATTAGACCAGTGAATTATGTGTGATGACATTGCCATGCCTGCTAATGGTCTCCAGGGGTCAGACATGATTACATTGAGTGGGTGGATGCATGCGTTAATGAAAATGTCAGCCATTTACTCTCTGGACTCTCAAGGTGTTTTGCAACTGTTATGGAAAGCAACTTAGTACATGTACTCAAGTACTGTACTTTAGTACGCTTATGAGGTACCTGTACTTTACAAAGTTTTCATAGTTTATGTTACTTCATAGTTTATACTCCACTACATGCCAGAGGGATATATTGTTACTCCAATATATTTTTTGACAGCTGTGTTTCAAAATTTTACGTTAAAAAACACATCATCAGTCTATAAAAGACAATGCATTGCTAAAGGTTAAATTCATACTTGTTGACCTTTGTGGGCTGTGACCTCTTTCAGAAAAGGGGTCCTGGTTGGGGCTCCTTCTCACTTTTCAGACGTTATATAAATCATAAATGACAATATATTACTGACAATCAAATAATGTCACAAATAATGGGTCACAGGGGACATTTTACTGCTCAATGATACCAAAATGACACTCAGCTGATAAAACATATGTTCTTCTACATATGCAGGACTTTTAATGTAGAGCTTTCACTTGTAATGGAGTATTCTAAAATTGTGGTATTGGTACTTCTACTCAAGAAAAACCATCTGAGTACTTTTTCTATGACAAAATACCAACATAGATTTTTTTTTTTCATGGATAGATCAAATGCCTTACAAAGGCAGGAAAGACCTGGTTCATTAATACTATTACACCATACAAATCTGTTGTGATTTGCTATGTGCAGTCTGCTACTAAACTGATGAATAATATATAATGTTTCTTTTTTGGGTTGGCAGAAATATGCAGCATTACCTTCTTTAATCCCTTCACAATAAAAGCTCCTTACAAGAGAGGATGTTGATTGTGACAAAGTAGACCTATGACAAATAATAACAGAGTCAATAGGTTGATATTGTCAAAGACATAAAAACATCCTTATTCTTTTTGTTATCATTGCCATTTATAATGTATCGGTATTTGCTAATATCCTGCACATACATATACTCCCTTTGACAGTGTGGCCAGCACTGTGCTGCTATTTTTACTCTGCCACTCTGTTAGTAAAGTGCTCCTCTCCTGGGATCTAAACAGGATGTGTGAACAGCACCTCAAGTCACGAAAAGCTATGGTCGTCCTTTTGCTTTTTTTTTTTTATATGTTTGACATTTAGGACACAGATACTGTAGGACAGAGACCTCCTAAAATGCAACAGTGACTGTGCCTGTGAGGCGATAAATAGAATCTATAAGCATTAAATATAGACAAGGCAGAGGATGAAGGGGAGAAAAATAGACGGAGGAAGCACTGCGTCATACTCTCCTCGAGCATTTCCCCAGTTCACTGGAGTGAGAAACAAAAAGCTCTGTCTCCACAAGCAAACTGCAGACTTACATAACCTGTCTTAGAGTCATTTCGTGATAGACTGTGTGTTTATGGGTGATTGCTTGCATATATGAATTTGGCACAGACCTTTTGGTGCTATTTCAGCAGTGATAGTTTCTCAGTTCTGGTGGGTGCCTGATCACCATAGTGACAAAAATGTGCTTTTAGGATTATAGATGTGCTTCCTTCTGTACAGACGATGATGGTGCTGATTAACTTTATTACTGTATTTAGCCATTTTTTAGCCATAATGAAAATAGTTTTAGTTATAAAGACAAAGCAAACTTGAGAGTCAAGTAACCAGGATTTGTTACCAGGCTAATGAGTACAACAATCTGGTGAAGACTGATGAGAAGATCCAGGTTTTTATCCTGTGGTTGATGAGCGTTGACTGGCTGCAGCTGTGGTGGTTGATTGGTGCTGGGAACAGATGTAGGTAAGCCAAGATTGCAGAGAAACACCCTAGTCCACAGGGAGGACAAACACAGGGAGAGACTGACATGACACAGGATTCGGGGACACACAGGGAAAGAAAGGAGGCTTCCTGGCAATTTAATCATTTGTGATATGGCTGTTGGTATCCAGTAAATATGAAAATAGCAATATTTCTTCAAATAAAGTATCATTAAAGATCCTCCTCTGGTATTGATTAAACCCTAAAAATTAATCTCTGAAATTATATATTTATATTTATATGGGGGATTTTTTCCATGAAAAAAATCCCTTCATACCTTACTTTAGCTGAGCTGTAACTGCACCTTTGTCTTCATGTAGTATGCGCAGACCTAACCAGTCCTTACCTCTATTCCCACACATCCCTCCATCAACTGTTTTCATTAACATTTGCCACAACCTCCCTCATCCACACCCCCAAGCCGTATAAAACGTCCTGTCAGCATTTGACATGATGCTGACAGGACATTAGCCTGCCATCATGGGACTTGGCAGGATAATGTTGGCTAACATTATCTGGCACACTGCAGATTTGTTGGACATATTCAAAAAAATAAATTCATCCACGTCCATTACACCGACATGTTGGCTCGTACGTGCTAGTGTCCCCAGGATAAATGGGTGGAACAGTGTCAGGCTTCAATATAATTTTCATGGCATCTGTTTTGTGTAAAATGTTCAAAACGATGTTGTGGAAAAACTAAATGTTCTCTTTTTCTCAGTTGTACAGATTCTTTGGTAATACAATACTCAACATTTCTCCTTTTGCAACTTTGCAACAAATTAAAAATTTTGAAAATGTGAATCTTAGCTTGCAAAATACAGATATATAGCTCACTTGGCTTCTCGTCTGACACCCGTCGTTTCAGCGTGGCATTATGCTAATGATATAGATAGATAAATATCTCACTGAAAGTACAGCAAAGCCTTAAATCTCTAATTCATAAAGACATAAAAACATACTGTTTTCATACAGAGGACGTGTCGCTGTGATATGACTCCTTGATCTCTTGCAAAAAGACATATTACAGCTCTTACAGTGTGTTTAAGTAGACTGTAAGATGTGTGAGAGAAGGTGCGATTTCACAGCAAAGTGCTATGAATGAATATCAATTATATACAATTTATCATCACAATAAAGATAAGACGTTGCAATAGTTAGTAAAAATTTGACTAAAAGTATTAACCACAGGGATCTGTGATCTGGCAAGGTTGCACATTGAAACCTATTAAGCTATGCCTATAAATGCAATATTTCTTAGACTCAAAATGCAGACCAGAGACAAAAGTTGGATAGAAAATAATTTATTAACTATAACGGTGAACAAAAGGCGTGCTCATAAGGAGTGAAAAAAACAACAAAAAACGCACTCACAAAGAGTGGGGATAACTAACAAAAAAAAAACACGAGGTAGGTTGAGGCAGGACAAACGCTAGATGTGGCTGGTAGGCACTGAAACAAAAGAGCACACTTGAGTGGCAAAGTCTTACAAAAACACTGAGAGAGCAACTGGCAAAAGACAAGAGAAACACACTGGAAACTAATAGAAGAGACCAAGATAATTCAGCAATAGACAGAGCTGAGAGCCTCCCTTAAATACTCAGCCCTCATCAGGCTGACGCGCTCCAGGTGCACTGCTGGTAGGGCGGAGCCAGCTGAGTGCAGGGACACGCCCATCTAAAACAGACAGGAGAACAGACAGACAGACACATAACACTAAGGGAAAAGGGAAAAAGAGAACACTAGGACCAGACAAGTTAGCGGATCCTAAAAGAAACCAACTGAATACCCCTCGTCTCCCCCATGTGTGAATTTTCTAAAAATTCTAAAAATTGGCTGATGAGCCAATGTTTGGTTTGTCCATTTTGGGCTACTGTAGAAACATGGCTGTGCAACATGGTGGACTGCATGGACATATAAAGAGTTTATTCTCGAGTAAAACACAATGAATCTTATTTTCAGGTGATTATACACCAAAGAAAATCTAATTAAGAATATTAAATTCCATGTCTGCCAATAGATCCCCTTAAATCTTATCCTGGACCATCGAACCACAAACATTAGCTGCCCTTTTTGTTACACCTTGCTTTTAACTGGGTCGTGAATCATGCAACTGTGTGGGGCTCTAAAAAAGAATGAGCATTAGTCAGACTGAGTGAGGAAGCACAAATGCAAGACAGGAGGAGGGAGCTTAGAGGAGGGGGCGGGTACAGTGGTGGCTGCTGGCACTCTCTGCAGTACAGATCTGCTGAGAGCACCAGAGCAGAGCTCCTCCACAGACCACAGCCGCAGGGCTCCAACTGCAGCTCAGAGGAAACCCTCACACACAAATATATAGACTGGGGGAGAAAGTGCTACCTCACAAGACCACAAGAGAGAACTCAAGACAAAGAGGAGGAGAGGAAAAGAAAGCTCAGACAAATTTAAAGAGGAGGAGAGAAGAACTGGACGGGTCTCTGCTTTTCCTCGGACGAACAGAACTTCCATGGCGCACCGCTCTTCACGTTCTACTTTGGGAGTTCAATAATTTACCTTTTGCCTCACGTTGGTCTGTAGGACACAACTTTGCTTTTTTAAAAGTTTGACATACAGGTCTGGATTTTTATTTCCAATCAACATTTCTGCCCCGGCTCGTTTGGCAATTCTAGCACCATTTTAACTCCTGCCTCTAAACTTCACCACAGTGTGCGTTTGTGGGTGTTTGTTCCTTCGAGTGTGTGAGCATCCGTTTCTGACTGAGTGAGTGAAGTGCACCTGAGTGAATATTAACAAGTAGCTGGGTGTAACTGTGTGGACGGAAATATATATTGTTTTGTTTTTCAGCCACACTACAAACTTAACTTTGCAGGTGAATTATTTTTCATCTCAGCTCTTATTTTTTCCTCCACAAAGATCCTCTTAAAGGACTTTAAGATGTCACATCATAAAAACTACTGAGACAGATTCCTCTGTGCAATAAGGAACCCACACTAAAGCAGCATCTCCTGAAAGGACATTGTGGAGACACTTGCGAGCTCAAAGCTTTTGTGGAGGTATATTGGAGGAAAAAACTGTTTCTCTCTGGTGAAGCCTCAGCCCCGTCGGCCCCTGCCTCTACCTCAGGATGGCTGGCTGTACCAGCCGCTGCAGACAGGGGGTGCTCAAATTAATCCAGTCCCTGCAGAGATTGGTGTCAGGAACCCTCACGAAAGGTATTGTGCCTTTTGTACTGTAACATGATACACTTAGTGTTCGTCTTTCACTTAAATGTGCATCTACACAGTAAATGACTTTCTTCATGTGTACTTGATGACATGATATTTAATGGACAGTGTCTATCTGTGACCATGTAATCCAGGGGAGTTTTCATGCAAGACTGGGTAATAAAATGCAATTTTAGTGTCAAAAGCCACTGATGTCGGAAAACTCACAGCTTTTGTCAGTGGAGTTACATGTGGCTTTCTTCTCCCTATAGATTCCACTTGCATTGTGATAGACAGCACAATGCCCTGTGGTCAAGATAAAGATTCAATTCCCACAACAGCTAAAGTGTATTCTATTCATCAGGAGCCGCGTGCCGCAGTGTCCTTGAGCAAAACACTTAGCCCTTGCTTAGCACGTGTATCTGCAACAGTGCTCAGAGGTTATATAGTTTTCCGTGTAAATGCAATCCATTTCTTGATCTTAGTGCCAACAATAGGAGCTCCATAAGTGATTATCTTTAGTTCAGTTGTGAACACTGGAGTAGTGTCATATACTGTGACTGGTGCTGTGTTAGTGAAAGCTATATTGAGCCATCAGGTCAGATGAGCCAGATAAGGGTAGAGGAATTGTGGCATATAGGCCAGCATCCAGCCAGGGAGTCAGTCGACAAGATATTTCTGTTACACAAAATTATTCAAAAAAGTTTTGGCTTTTCGCAAATATTTCCTTTTTTTCTTGTGCATTACTGGATATTTTCACCTCTTTGGGGCTTTTAAAAACTTTTAATAATAGGTTGGAATCCTCTGATTTAGGCTCAGAGACCATCATTGCACATGATTTTACATCACTTCTGCAAAACACTACCACATGTGCAAACAAACACACATCTCCATCACACAAAGAGTGGGTAACACCAAGGATGTGGTGGACAGGTAAATCAGGAGGCAGGTAAGTCAGAGATTGTGGTAAGGTTTATTTTGTTAATGATGCACATTTGTTTGCAGTGAATCACCATCAAGGGTGTTGTTGGGTTTGCCCATGGGGTACCTTTTACTTGCAGTGAATTAGGTCTCTCGTGGACTTCCTCTGTGATCTGGGTAAGAGCTGAATGATGAGGTCACGCATGCATCATCCTTACACCCTCCTTGGGCAACAGTTGCAATGCACTCTCAAACTCTTGTCATGTTTATCATCTCTGTGTTAAAAGCCCTGGCTCTCTTTCTCCTCACAGCGTCCATCATCCTTTCTTTGAAAGTTACTTTTCACCTTAACAGCAAAAAGCAAATGCTGAGTCACAAAGTCAGACTGCAGCTGCAAGTCAGTCACGACTGACAAAACACACTCTCACATCCAACAAAAACCTCTGCTGTGATATGCTTTTAAAATAAACTCCAGCACACAAATATGGCATCTAATATATTTGTGCAGGTGCAAGCGATGATTCATTTAAGCTCTCACTGCAGGCCATGAATCTCTGCTTTATGCATTTGTCTCCCCCAATACACATGTAATCACCAGCTGCATATTTTCCCACCAGCAAACTCTGGATATTCTTTCTATCTAGTTATCAGCTGGCCAAACTCTGACATACTACTTAGTATGTACTAGCACTAGTCTTACAAGATATTTATGTCTTGTTACCTGGCATGTTGACAGCTGTCCAGTGGACGCTGCTAAAATCAACCTCAGGAATACCTAAATTAAGCATATTTGTATGGTGTTGCTTTATATGAAAAACTACAGTGTACTGTAATGAGAGTTAAATAAAATGTTCTAAACTGGTGGCTTTGTCATCCACTGTGCTGTTCTAGAAATAATACAGCCTACTTATGGCTGCATGGGTTGACAATCTAGGTCATGCACTACAGCCACATATCTTTAGTGTCTAAAACCTGAGAGACTGTGGACTATGCATCTTTATATATAACAAAGAAATCTGCGAACAATTCCAAACCTATTTTTACAGCAAGAGGACAATCTTATTTGGACTAATTACCAAAGTAAAGTGATAATATGGGGGTGGGGGGGGGGACCTAACATTCAGATGTGTCCTGTGTCCTGAGGCCACAGTTATTCTCAACAGCTCCTGTATGATTTTCATTAAGATGTTTTTTTTTCTTCCATTTACTGGATTCCATGCTGTCATTATTTGTAGATACCAGTTACCTTGTCCTCCGTGTCCTCAGAGGTAGTTGATGAAATGGAATGGCAATTCTATTGAACATCTAGTCCCTTGACATTTTGCTTCTGCACATGTTTGCAGCACATGGCTCTGCCCTTTTATTTCTTAAGGTTAAGATGCTTGTGCATTGTGCAGCACAGAGGCCGTGCCTTCATTCAGTTCCATAATTGAATGTCACTGAGTTAATTAAGTGCCTCTAGTCAAAATATGAAGTTGTAAATTATCGACAATGGGGCCCATTGATTTGATCATTTCAAACCACAGTGGCAATCTTCAAATTTATGGGCTTTTCCTGTCAATAATGTATGATAAAATGGATAGTTTTCCAGTTCAGCACAACACGTGGTGTAATACATGTGTGTTACTAATGAAAAATTAGCTTTAATGTGCAAATTTCAAAGAGGTGGACACGCCACCAGTGACAGTCTAATACAATACAATTTAGTACAAAAATACTTAGATGTAAGGCCTCAAAAGGAAGCAGAATTAACACATCTCTGCCATAGACTCAATAAAATCTGAATTAAATTCCACCGAGATTAACAAGGATATTTCAATATTATTCAGGATTATTGCATGAGATTGCATCACACATTATACATATGTTCCTGTTATCATGTCCATAAATGAAAAAAAAAAAAACAAAAAACAAAAACATGTCAATAAGAGATGTCCACGGTGGATAAAATCGTAGAAATCACTTCTCATAAACTATGAACTGTAATGATAAATAGCTGCAGAATATTTGTGCATTAGTCAACCAAATGTAATTCCAGACCTTTTACAGCATCAAATTACAGACTTAAATTTGGTGGTTGCCCACTGTTAGTCCATATCTTCAAAGATAATTGGGAGATTGTGGTATTAATTAACTTAAAACTCCTGCAAGGTTAGAATGTCACTGTCATGAGACAGTGGTATTCAGCATGGAAAACCATACATAATCTTTGGGCAGGGCAACATCGGACATTTTCAAACATCATAAATAGACAAAAGCAGAAAAATAAAAACTCTTTCAAAGTGTCTTTATTTTTCTATTGTAGAGCGAAACCTTGTAGATGTTAAATCTCTTGAAAACTGAAATCTTTTGTAGGTTGAAACTTTTGTGCTTGTAGATTGAAACCTCTTTCTCTGCGGTCTGCTCCAAATCATGTCTCACAGCATCATCTCAGCTCAGATTGTGTCGAGGACCTGCATGCTATCATATGCATGGAAGAAGACATGAAAATATGCACACATATGCATATTCTGCATCACACACGCGAGCATATCAGGTGGACTGAAAAATGCTCCCTCATCTCCAACACACATGTAACTTCAGTAGTTTTCTTTGCTATGCATATTTGCCTGCACACACTTACATATATAAAGTGACACGATGCATAAAAAGGCTGTTAACCTTTAAAATGCTCTACTTATAAATGCAGCAGCATGTATATTCATTTTCAGACCTTTAAACACTCCAAGATGGAGAGTCAGAGTTGTGGAAACAGGGCCGGTGATATGCCTTGGGCCTTAAGCTGACTGGCTCGCACTGTTATTCTTATGTCCCAAGGGGCCACTGCATTGCAAGTATTTATGCTTTTATACCGCACTTTATACTCTTAGTTCACATAGGTCTGCTTTTAAAAATATATTAGTTGTAATCTGTAAGATGTAAGAAAAAATGTAAACTTGAGAGACATTTGATAGTGTAGCTGCAACAAACAGAGTATTTTTCCATTCAGAAGGTTAGCCCGAGAGTAAAGCAGTAGCTTCTCCACTTGTGCTATTATTACTGTGACACGCCAAAGATGGCTTTTATTCAGTCTTTGTGGACTTATTATTTTGGTGCAATACCCATCCCTGCCAACAGGACATTGGGCAGTCAACCAGAACTCTTAAAAGCTAAAATATAGCGTAGCATTTCACATTATCCCATAGTGTCTAATGTTCAAGAGTCAACAGTCTAACTTTAAAAAATCGTGTTGACCATGAGCCCAAAGTGCAATTATTCTGATGTGTTTGCATGCATTGAAATATACACGCTCATGTCTTTACACCATTTTCATATAGACTCAGGAAACAGCAGGAGGGTAGTTGAAGATAGGTGGTTCCTATCTATCTATCATTGAGCCCCATGCTGTACCTGTCCCATGCTTTTTTCAGTCCCATGTGCATAACCTTGTAGCAGAGTCACATCATCCCACACTGCAGAGGCCGATCCATATCTATAGCCCATGTGCTTCAACCATACCTCTACGATAACCAAAGCATATAGCAGAATTATCCAGTATTGCTTTGCATTTGTTAGCTGTTT
>JBBMOE010000011.1:6991816-7066746 GCA_037975065.1 Chaetodon trifasciatus
CTCTCTCTCTCTCTCTCTCTCTCTCTCTCTCTCTCTCTCTCTCTCTCTCTCTTCTTCTGTGGCTCTAAAAGCAGTGGATTGAATCTGACAGAGCGTCTGTGCTTTTAATTTTTTACATCACCTCACTACACACTTTTATGTAACCGTCGTCGTCTCGATTTATTTTTATCTCTTGCTTCCTCTGCATGTTTCATTCTCTGCTTTATTTCTCTCCGGCCTCATTGTTTTACTATGATATTTACATACAGGATCCCCTTGTGATAGACAAGTATTTGGTGCAGTGAACAGTCTGGTGATAGTTGGGTGATGTGCGTTATTGTAGTGGGGTGCGATGCATTCAGGGTCCATGCCCATATGTTGTATTCTTTTCATTTTTGTACATGTTGTATTGAGTCGTGAGCAAAATGAGCTTCCAACTGCACACAAGCTGCTAATTGTGTCAGGAAACATTGTACACTGCTGCCATCTGTTGTTCAAAGAGTAGCACCACAACATATCGAAATGAATGAGCATTGTGAGCAAATAGTTAAAAAACACTGATAGAGTTAAAAAGAAGTGACAGAAGACCAATTAAGATACAGTCACCATTATGATTATGCAGATAAAAGCTATTTACACATATATCCATCACACTCTTCTCTTCAGACCTCTTCTCTCTTCCCTCTAGTGTGTGTGTGTGTGTGTGTGTGTGTGTGTGTGTGTGTGTGTGTGTGTGTGTGTGTGTGTGTGTGTGTGTGTGTGTGTGTGTGTGTGGTTACTTCAGTGTGTTTGCTCAACTCAGTATAATCCATCACATTGAATAGAGCCAGTGTCATATATTTCCAAAGAAGACCTGTCTCATTTTGAGGGCACTGCTCTGTACAGTAAGAGCACGATGAGCACTTAAATATGAGCCAATTAATATTTCATTTTGCTGAGCTTCTCCTTGATTCAGCACACTTTAATACTAATTTAAAAGACAAAATAAAATAATGCTATTGTTATTTTACAATTCCTCTTCTCGAAAGTCATGTTTCATATCTGAACCTCTGACTATGTTAGCAGAAGGTTTCAGTAAATATTTGTTGCAATACTAATTAGGGAAGCTGGCTGCAGCTGATTATTTTGTTATTTTCCTAAATAATCCTAATAAGGCTGCTGAAGGCCAAAAACTGTGTTTAAATTGCTTGTTTTGTCTGACCAGTCAAACAGAGCCGAAGCTATTAAATTTAGTTTAATATGAAACAGAGAAAAGCAGATAAAGTAAATAAAGTAATTACAATAACCACATTTTCACAACATGCTTTTGAATACTGTGAACATGAACATGAACTGTTGTGGTGCCTGTATTCATTTGTACTTTAAACAGCCATCCAGATAAATGGATTCATCGTGTAGCCCATTTCTATGTTTGTCATGTCTTAAAGCACGACCAGTTCTAATGTGGAGTGCACAGGAGACAGAGGAATACTAAGGTGAAAGGAGAGCAGCAGAGACGAAATAATTCAATGATGCGACCTCTTGCATAACAAGTCTAGAGAACCACTTATCACTTCTGAAACTGCCATCTCATGCCAAAACAGAGACTGCAGTTTCCACCGCATCAAGGGTTTCTTACTCCTTCCAAATTTCATTTGCCCAGCCTTGAAAAAAAAAAAAGTGCTGTTGTATTTGGTCACATTTACACATGGATTCAGTCAAATAAAGGAAAACTGAGGACACAGCCTTGGACTCAGGCATCAACTGACCTGAAATAATGCATGAGTTAAATGGCTTTTCATGAATGATAGTTATGTATTTTTTAAAATCACATGAAAGATGAATGCAGTGGGAGACTGAAAGAGTGGAGTATTCAGAAAAAAAAAAAAAACAGGTCAGGGAAAAGGTAAGCCACGCCGTCATGCACCTATTGATTATTATGGATAAGACTTTGCATACTGACACAAAGGATAAATTAACAAATGTATTCACGCTCATTTTCTCTTTACTCTTTTATTGATCCTTCACCTTTTCAACAGCGCCTGTAAGACAGCAGTGATTCCTGTCTGTTGGTGGCAGTGAGCTGAACTTGTGTAGATCGTGAATGAGTTAAAACATAATGAAGAGATTATGACGACAGGCTGCAATGTCCTTGGTGCTCGTCACAGTGCAGGGTGATATGGTGCAGAAAGGCAGTTCCAGATGGCAAACATCTGTCATGGGGATTACAATGGGTTTCTTATAGTAATCTGAATACTTAATTCTCAGTCCGCAAGTGTTTGTATGTGTTCGTTGATGCGTCAGAAGCGGAGGGGGAAGATTGTTTCAAATCTGTGATATTATTTCGAATTTTTATTTATGCTTCCTGCCATGAAGTGACTGCGATGCATTTTCCAGCCGGTAGAGGTAATGAATATTTGATAGGACAACGCAGGGAAATCACTGAATGAAAGGAATGAGTGTCTGTGAAGGTGAAAAGGTAACATCTTAATTTTACTCTGACAATATTCAAACAGAGGAAATACAGATGCAAAAGGGAGGAAGATTGTAAGCAAAAGGTAGGACGTCTGGTAAATGACTCTCAGGAAGGTCTATTAATAAGGTAAGCACTTCCTGCAGGCCTAGCGTGAGAGAGGTGTATATTTATCAGAATTATGCATGACTTCATGTTTAATTAATCAGTGCATGTTAAGTTCTTATCTGAGCTCCACCTTGGCAATCACAGGACACAGCAACCTACATGCACACACACAGACAGACACACAACCATATTTGAATAGCAGTGAGCTGCATACTTATGCCTGTGCATACACTACAGGGTTTAGGTTCTGTGGTCTGTTTTTGCCTGTCTTTTTGCCAGTTAAGGCCACCACACTCCTTTCACATAGCTTTTGCTCTTTTTACAGCTGTAACAGAGGAAGCAGAACGCAACTTTCAAGAACCAAGAAAGCTGAAACGGCATTGAAAAAATGGCAGACTATAAATTTTTTAAACCAAGAGAGGTTTTCTGAGCCCCCACAAACATCAACACACACGCCGTCGTGTTTCATTACATAGACTTACATTCATTTCCTGGAGACTTACCCTAACCATAATTATAACCACTACATGCCTTACCCTAACCTTAACCCCGGTCTTCATCCTAACATTTAATGACTTACATTACAGGGACTTGCGTTTTGTCCCCATACGGAGGCGAGTCCCCACAGTGTGACTGTGATTTATGTCCCCACAATGTGAGGAATACATGGCACCACACACACACACACACAGAGAGAGAGAGAGAGAGAGAGAGAGAGAGAGAGAGAGAGAGAGAGAGAGAAACAATGAGAGAAGCAGAGCATTTGCATCTCTGGTCTGCAGCCAGTGGAATATTTAAAAACACACTCACATGTCCTGCACTCACGCCATCACTTTATACTACATGGACCTCACATAGACCAAAGCACCAAATCAATCAGTTTTAAATGGCCCTCCTTTGATTTAATAATGATCTTCAGCTGAGCGAATCACTGTCTGATAACATATCCAATCCTAAAACAGACTATTGCAATATCCTGTCTCAGCCTCACTTGCTTCCTTTTACCACATTGAATAAGATTGTTTAAGTAGAGGAAGCACTTATCATATGATAAACATTTACTTCTGCTTCCAACAAAGCTGTTTGAGTTTTAATGCCTACCACTTGTAGAGAAATAAATATTACTCACTCCCGCTGCTTCCCTTTCCCCAGCGCACAGTCTCATTTTCTTAAATCAAAGCAGCTCCATGAATATTCATTGACACTATTAAACACTCTAATGCTCTTATAGTCAAAAAAATCCTCTGTTGCACTCCACATTAGAATAAGAGGGAGAGCATAAAAGGTTTAGCCATGTTATTGTGCTGAATTCACGCACAAACGCACACACAAGTGGGCTTCACTGCTGACATAATGTATATCTACAGGCTCATTATGGTACAAACTATGCTTCAGGGAGCAGAGCACTATTTTGAAGTGGTATTGAACTGAGGTCGTCATTAACCATTGGGTTGAATTTTTTTGCG
Source organism: Chaetodon trifasciatus (assembly GCA_037975065.1). Classification (NCBI taxonomy): domain Eukaryota; kingdom Metazoa; phylum Chordata; class Actinopteri; order Chaetodontiformes; family Chaetodontidae; genus Chaetodon; species Chaetodon trifasciatus. The sequence goes on from JBBMOE010000011.1 coordinate 6,995,822, forward strand.
TGTGTGTATGTATGTGCGCACGTGTGTGTGTGTGTGTGTGTGTGTGTGTGTGTGTGTGTGTGTGTGTGTGTGTGTGTGTGTGTGTCAGGGCAGTAAAAAGAAAAATGAGTCATGGGGATCTGGCAGTAAATGCATGATCTTCACCTGCTACCATTCTGTTGTCAGTGGTGTGATTACTGAGTCCAGCACTGGTTACCAGCACTCCACAATAACATGAGGGCATGAGGAGGCAGGGAGCTCGAAGAGGGGGAAAGGCTGACAGATGAGTAGAATGAGGCACAGAACGGAGGGAGTGGCGCAGAAAGGCAGGAGCAGCTCGTGTGTGTGTTTGAGAGAAAGAGCTCAGAAATCCAAGAGAATCAGCTCAAAGAAGAGAGTCATTCCTCAGTGACAGATCTGAAGCCGGCGAGAGGAAACAACAGGGGCAAAGCCCCTTTAAGATCCAGAGCTGTGGAGGCAGATAAATACAGAACGACAGGCTGACAAGATCGGGAAATAAATAGAGGACTATCACTCTCTGGGTTGTTTGGCCAGGCCGGTTTCCACGGTGACAACATGGGTGCAGTGGTGGGCACTTTGACCATGCAAACCAAGCAGAGGAGACCATCCAGAGGTACGTCAATGTTAGTGAGAAAAAGATGGAGTGGAGACAAAAGCGCAACAGAAAGCTGGACTAAACAGAGAGAGAGCACAAAGAAATATATAGAAAGAAAACACTCAGATCATTGAATCAAATGTAATTCATGATATGTGTTTGTTTCTGTGCTTTTTTCTATGTGTTGCACATGTACATATTTAACATTAACAAAAACATTTATATATTTGCCATATTTCTGTGGGGTAACTGTAAATTATTGAACAAGGAAGTCCATCGGTAGAAAAAGCAAAAATAGACCAGCTAATGCATTTACTAAATATTATTTCCATGTCATCAAATGACACTGAAAGGCATGTACACATAAAGTACTCAAACCAATGGAACTGATGCTATGTTTTAATGCAAGTCTTTCATGTAATGAGTATTTTTTAAATGGAAATGTATGAATATTCTCTCAGGGAAGTGGCAGCAGAAATGTGAGGGATCAGTATGAGGTGTAACTCATGTACACATGTAGAGATAACAGTATACCATGAGGTCGGACGTCCTTGAAAATAACCAGAGAGCAAAATCACTGCCCCTGACCCCTATGTGTGCGTGCGTGGGTGCGTGCGTGTGTGTGTGTGTGTGTGTGTGTGTGTGTGTGTGTGTGTGTTGTCCATGCGTGGGTGTCTGTTGTAATGTGTAAGTAAGTGAAAGAGAAAGGGGGAGTGAATGAGGGTTCAGGCAGGAGTCTGTGAATTAACACGCAGCTCACATATCATACCTCTCCCTGGCCTTATGCTTGAGATACTCGTTGTCATGGAGACTGGGTTGTAGGGGCATAAGAGGAGAGTGTGAACATTTCTCAGCAAGGATGAAGGATGAATTTGTAGCAGCATGAAATAGAGAAAAAATACATGAAACAGCGACCAAATCAATTACTCTTAGTGTTGGACGCAAACACTCCACAAGACAAGGGTGATGATCGTTCCCTTGTTTTGGTAAAAGCCTTTCAGCCTTTTTAGGTCCATTGAAGTTTGTCTTGTGTTGCCAGCCATGCAGAGATAAGACAATATAGATAAGACTTTATTGATCCCCAGGAGGGAAAATAAGTATCACATCAGCACAAGCAGCAGAGCGGAGAGGTAGGTCACAGTGGGATACAATAAAAATAACACACAGTTAGAAAGATAAGTAATACAATACTGTGTTGTACAACTCTGAGCATATAGTGAAAGTGTTGTACATCTGTCTATCTGTCTTGAGGATTTGTTGCTTGTGTTAATAGCCACCAGTGCAGCATTTCTACATGTCACCAGTATGGTGGATGTGTCTGTGGTGTCTGGCTGGTCAGGAATCACAAGTCAAGTTTGAAACAAGGGCACAGACAAAAGTCACTGCGGAGAAAGACGATTTGAAGCAACAGCTGCTGTTGTTCCATGAGATGAATGTTAAAAACATATCGGAAAGAAAATAGAAAGTTGTTAAACAAATAAGATGCAACATTTTATTAATGAGTTTTAAAGGTGCTAATAGGTGGTTTTTGGTATCTTTGAACAGTGCCAGGCCAGCTCTTTTCCACTGTTTCCAGTCTTTATGCTAAGCTATGCTAACCAACTGCTGGCTGTACATAAGCGTTTATTACAAAAAATCCCTTTGGACGTGTCTTCACCATGCACACAGAACACGGACAGTCAAAGCTACACTTGGACCTGCAGCACTAACAAACAAGTTGCTCAAACAGTTTGCGTGTATAAAAGCACGACAGAGCTGCTGCTTGTCACTGTCTGACACACATTTCTACTTCTAGTCATTACCAGTAAAGCTCAAATTCAAAATCAATGTCCCTTTCTTCATCGTGCTTTGGAGATCAATAGCATTGTGTTTGTCATTCCATCTCATTTTTCCTTTTTTATGTCCTCCAAACATATTGTGTAATCTTCTTCTGGCGTGTGTCGTTCTCACCATCTTTCTTCGCACTCCTTCATTTTCTCTTCACAGTGTCTTACCCCTCCTCTAATCAACACCTCTGCCTGTTTCCTTTTCTCGCCCTCATTTCATTTCATCTGTTTCTGATCACACTATCACATTAGCAGCAAAGCAAATGCACCGTGGCAGGAAGAATACAGTGAAGCAGCACCTTTGTTGTTGTGCTGTCGTGCGATGAAAGGCTTTTACTCGCAGGGGAAATAAATGCACAAATTGTGTTTGACACATTTTTTTTTTTAAATCATTTGATCCTGCGTACCCTCTGTTCACATTCATCCTGGCTGTCTATCCCCATGACAACGAGAGTCAGGGAGATCGCAACAGGAGCTCAGGGGAAGATGGAGGGAAGATTGAGAGAAAGCAGCACATAACCACATGCTGTATGTTCAGCTGATGACTGACTGGAAGTACTGTAGATATTCCATGCAAGTTCCACATTCAGTAAAATTAACAAAAACCTCAAGGATCTAAAAGGGAACAACTACATGAAAACCTGTCCCAGAATAAGATACTGTCACAAAAGAGTGCTTAAATTAGCAGACATAGTATCTCTCTGGATTATTCTAATACTTTTCCGTCCATTTTTCATGTCTTTTATGAATTAGCATAAACCTAATAGGGTAGACTCATAAATACTGTATGTAGCTCACACATTTGTAAGCCTTGAGAATATGTTTGATCTCAGTAAACACACGTAAATGCACATGCACAGCTGTAAGTGGTGTACTGATAGCTGAGGCCTCTTTGCATGGATCGACACTGAAAGCTAATAAGTAACAAACTGAATCTAAATGAGGACGATTCAAAGATTATTCTTGCAGAGAGAAACAAATGCAGCGACTCCGAGCATAATTTCATATTATCGTCACACACGGTTGATGCCTCTGGGAACTAAAAAGTGGATGACCAGGAGGATATTTGATATGAATTTCAAATTAAAATTGCCTCTGGCAGATGATGCATGACACCTGATACAGTTTCAGTGTTGAGGATTAATCTTGACAGCACTGCTGAATGGGCTGAAATGAATAAGTCATCACCATCATCCAAAAGCAGGAGTATTATATTCATTTTAATCTCCTTTTCTTCACGGCTCGCTGAGCCAATTGATGCTGACACAGCTATAGCGCCGCAAAGTGTTGCTCGGACTCAAGTGTGTGCACACATGTGAACGTTCGTCAAGTCATCGTTTGCTGGACAGCTTCCATTGTGGATTTAGCGGGATTTCATGTGTTAAAGTAATTAAACCAAAGAAATAGCACATAACATCATTTGGTCGCTATAAAAGCAAAACATATCACAGGGAGCAGCTGGGATATGACCACAACTGTGCAAATTACAGAGACCACCATCAGTAAATATGCCATCCCGCCACATCAATATAAGGCTGTAGATGTGTGCTCAGCCTGCTTTACTCTACGTCTCATTGTTCCTCAGGGACTGCCGCTGCCAGTGACTGCAGTAAAGTCTTCCAGCCAGCGCTTTATGTGGCTGTTTTCTCTTGGATGTTTGCTCATGTTTGATTGGTCTGTGGATTGTGTTTACTGCCGGATGTCTGGATGTTAATGTTGCCCTGTAGCTGGAGATAGTCATAGTGACAAACACTTGCCCACAGCAGACCCCGAGCCCCTCACATCATTAACCACCATCCATCTCGACAGCACCCGATAATGTTGCCATCAATAAAGTCCTGGGGGGAAAGTGCGCGTAGCTCTTCTCGAATCCATCGTTTTATCTCTTTTTGTCACTTTGTGATCCTCGCTCTGCCTTATCTCCCTGCTGCTTCATGAGCACTCTTTTCTGCTGTCTAATCACATTTTTTGACATGTTTCTTTGAGACTTAACATTCTCGAGCTTTGCTGAGTTGTCTCTTTCCTATGTGTTACAGTCTCCATATGTCCAAAGACTGGAAAGATCACGTTAGCCATTATTCTATATAACGACTATATTTCCTTCTACCTCTCCCTCTTTCTCTTCCCATTAGATAAAGCAGATGATGAGCTTGAGATGACGATGGTGTGTCACAGGCCAGAAGGTCTCGACCAACTGGAAGCCCAAACAAACTTCACCAAACAGGAGCTGCAGATCCTCTATCGTGGTTTCAAGAATGTAATCACACATTGTCTGATTTTACTATTAGATAATTTTGGTACATAGAGCTTGTATTCCATTAAAGATTTGGATCGCCCTAATTCCAGAAAAACATTTTCCCTTCTGTGGAAGGCCATGTTGATCACTTCTATTTGAGCAGCTGTATGAGGCTGTGCTTAATGCCAGCAGTGCTGTGGGTTGAATGCTAATGTAAGCATGACAACATGCTCACAATGACAGCGCTCTCATGCTGATGTTTAGCAGGTGTCGGCTAATGTTTACAATGGTCACCATCTTCGTTTACTGTATTTGCATTAGCAACATTTGCTAGTTCGCACAGAACACAAAAAAAAGACAAGAATGATGTGATTGCTGTTCATTTTTGGTCATAAAGTTATTATTGGACAAATTAAAACTTTGACCTGCTGGTGGCATGAGATAAAAAGTCAGGGGATTACCAAAGTCATTAAGATTCCTCCTCTAGGAACCATGATTATCTGTACGACACCTAATGCATGGGTTCATGGTTGAGATATTTCAGTTTGGACCAAAGTGGTGGAGCAACAGACCAACAAAATACAACATTGTCATCCTTGGGCCGTAATCTGCTGGTGTGGCCAAAAAATCAGCAGCAATGTTGCTTTCCTCAAATGATCTTTAATTAACTAACTAAAAACCAATTACTAAGACTTATTCATTTTCTGCTTCAGGTGAAAAAATTGTGTTGGACTTATGAAACAAGTGTTGCATGCATGCCAATAATACTGGCTACATGACTGAGATGGCACAGTTTTGATGCTGCTGGGTAATATAACCTTAATTCATCTTTTAATTCATCTCTTTTCCCCGCAGGAATGTCCAAGCGGTATGGTAAATGAGGAAACATTTAAACACATTTACGCACAGTTCTTTCCTCATGGAGGTAAACCTCAACATTTCAAACCTCCTTCATTGATCCGTGAAGCTGTTTGAGAATAGGAGCCCTTACATATTTATTGTTTGTGTTGCAGATGCAAGCATGTATGCGCATTACCTTTTCAATGCATTTGACACTGCAAACAATGGCTCCATTAAGTTTAAGGTATGTAAAATATAATTGTCCCTTTACGTCCATGTGCTATGGTGCTTTCTGAATCTGAGTTTGTGTTCTGTCCCGTTGCTGCCAGGACTTTGTCATGGGTTTGTCTATACTGCTGCGAGGAACACTGAGAGAAAAGCTTGAGTGGACCTTTCACCTTTATGACATAAACAGAGATGGCTACATAAACAGAGAGGTGAGACTGTGCTCTCACACTGTATACAGTGTTTGTGTGTAATCTGAAGTCTATGTCTCACCGCTGAGTGAATCTTCTCTTCTTTCAGGAAATGACTGAGATCGTGAGAGCCATTTATGACATGATGGGCAAGTACACCTACCCTGCGCTGAAGGGGGACGTTCCACAGCAGCATGTGGATGCCTTTTTTCAGGTTCATGTCTGATATATATGATTAATATGAGTTATGAACAGTGGCAGGTGATTTTAAAGCCATGGTGGTTAGACAGCATGAAGGAACACAACCTGGTTCTTAATGTGTCTGATCAGCAGCTTCCCAAATGAACCTCCACAGTTTATTGAGACGCTTTCAGATGTGCTTTGGAAAAGTCTTATAAAGTTTTGTATCATGAGCACTTGCAGTCCCTGCAGTCTATATGGCAACTTTGCAGTCATTATTTTTTAATCTTTTTCAAAAAACTAAGGCTGTTGTTACAGAAACTGCAGAGGTAAAAACTGTAAGACGGTTCATAATGAACACATTTCCACAATGACATAATCATTTGATATTTGCTTGTATTTGATATTGATTCAAATGATATTGCAATGTTTTTTCTCACAGAAAATGGATAAAAACAAAGATGGAGTGGTGACTTTAGACGAGTTTGTTATAGCCTGCCAGGAGGTATGTATTGCCCTACATTGGAGCTATTTCTATATGTGATTATAACAAGATATAGAAAAAACATATGGTGCCAACTTTAAAGTGCCAAAGCGTGAAGGATGAAGAAACAGATCATACAGTGCATGAATTTATCCACAGTAACTTTTATATGTATGTCAAAATAGATTTAAAGTTTACACATGGAAGTTCATTCTAGAACTTTGGGAAACAATATGTAAGAATATGTGAGTCCATGCGTTCGGTTTAATGTTCTGAAAGCTAGTAAGTGGACCTTTGAGCTTAGATTACTTTGGAACTGATGTTCTGTTTAATGTGCAAAGAAAGAAGACGTTAGATCTAGACGCTGCTGTCCTCATGCAGCTTATACACTATGGTTGATTATACATTGCTATGCTACACTATATGGGGACGCAGCATGTTGCTCGTTAATTGCATCATTCTGCCCTGATTGCTTATCTTCTCTTTCTGCAGGATGAAACCATGATGAGATCCATGCAGCTGTTTGAAAATGTGATGTAGGACAAGCGGTGACGACGGAGACAAAGACATGGAAAAATGAGAGGGCTTGGTGTGAGTGCGTGCGTGTGGATGCATATGTGCAATATCCAGTCCCTTCTCCTGCTCCCATCTTATCCAGCCGTGGTCTGGATACAGCCAGAATGCCCCACAATGTCTCGAATGAAGGGACTGGACTGGAACGCTTTTTGCTTTCCTGCAGAGATTTTTCCACACAATACAAAGCGACTGATGTGACAGACTTGGACATAACAGACATCACTGTCTGACCTGTTAAAAATAAAGATGCTCCTACATCACATGGCTGCTCCAGACCAGCAAAGAGCTATTGTTCAACCAGCAAAACCTTTTTTTTTGTTTTTTTGTTTTTTTTTTGTCAAACTAAATGCATGCTTTTGCAGAAGTTTTGATTTATCTCCAAACATTTGTTATGGGAATTTGGCCAGAACTTCTACTGTATATTTATCTCATGCATCTCATGGTTGACAGATATGGCATATTTCAAATGTCATGTGTTGGTTGCAGTGACCCCTTCATGTTGACCTGGCTGTCGCTTGCCTGCTGAGTATGTCTGATGCTCCCTGTTAAGTCCGTCTTAAGCTTCCAGTAAAGAGAGAAACAATTTGGAAACAGTACATTTTGTGGGTCTTATGTGGTGCGTGTGTCTGTCTTTCTGTCTATGTTGGAGCTTAGGTTTTAGTAAAAAAGAAATCGATTCATTCTATTATATTTTCACTTGCTGCTTTGCTTCTTGTGGTCAAATCGGTGTGTTGTCAAAAATGTAAAAAGCCAGTGTTGTAAGAAAATGTGCATAGATTTTGGATTTCATGATGAAGTGCCCGCAAAACCAATTTGTTGAATAAAAGAGGCTTATGATCATTAAACCAATACCTTTATTTGCACAGGTGACAGGTGATCAAGGTGTGACTCAGAGTGAAGCGAAGACGATGACTGGAAAATATTTGTATGGTTCAACCTCATTGACCTTGCTCAGAGGTGTGCAGTAATACAAGAAACAGAAAGTTTCAGATAATCTTGCAGGGAAATACGACTGAATGTCAGCTTTGGAATGTGATATTTTGATGGCATGGAGGACAGCTCCATCTGTATAAATCAACATTTGGCACTGCCTCCTCCTGCATCCAGACCAGATGTGTGATGTCACACTGATGTCCAGAACAGGGTGACTCCTGCAGAATGGATTTCTGTGAATCAGGGTGTATTGGAAAACATTGCCATAAGAGAAATCTCACTAGGATATAGTAGCTGAGGCACTGAAATATTCATGGCTGTTCTTTTTGCTGTCGGTGGAGCAGCTCTTTGCTGTGTGGTACATCAGTGTGACATCACAGCCTCTGGTCTCTGATATCTTGGTTTGGAACAGAGTTGTTAATCTCACAAACAGAAAATAAACTCTAAGCCATAAAAATAAAGATGTAAATTCTTAAACTGAGCAGTGTCTTACTTTAACAGTTGTTCTTTGTGCTCTTCGTGTGTGTGTGTGTGTGTGTGTGTGTGTGTGTGTGTGTTGTTATTCACATTTGTTCTATATATATGTATAAATATACTCTTAAAAATCGGGGCGGCACAGCGGCACAGCAGGTAGTGCGCGTGCCTCACAGCAAGAAGGTCACCAGTTCGATCCCCGGATCGGGCAGGGCCTTTCTGTGCGAAGTTTGCATGTTCTCTCCGGGCACTCCAACCTCCTCCCACAGACCTAAAACATGCTCATTTGGTTGATTGGTGACTCTAAATGGAAATGCACTAGGTGTGAGAGTGAGAGTGAATGGTTGTGTGTGTGTTGCCCTGCAGTCGGCTGGCGACCGGCTCAGGGTTACCCCGCCTCTCGCCTGTTGACAGCTGGGATAGGCTCCAGCCCCCCCCCCCAAACCCCGAAAGGGATAGTCAGGGGCATAGGAGATGAATGAATGAATATCCAGAATCTATCTACATGCATATACAGAGTATGGGCCATTTGAGGGAGGAGTCTATCCCCCTTTGTTAACCTTCCATCCCCTCTGGTAGCAGAGAGTGCAGGTTGTGCAGGTTGTTTAGTTGAATTTGTTGGTCAAGTCTGCCTGACTGATTGATCCTTTATCTGATATCAGTAGCCTGTGTAATGATATGATCCATGGATATGATCCATGGTGCTGACAATGTAGATGGAATTGTAATTGTGCCTCTTTCTTGTATCTGCCTGCCTTTTTTTTCTCAACCCTGTACTATATTGTAGGCAATATAGTGTCACCATCATGATCAAAGTGACAAGTAGCAATGTGTAGTTGCAGGAGAGGGACAGGCTCATAGAGCTGCTGCTTGTGGTACTACTTAGAGAGAAACACTGCTTAAAATTTAAAGGCATGCTTACTGATTACTTTAATAAATAGCTATAAATAGACTGTTGTAGTGTTCTGATTGGGCCATCTTCCATTAAATATTAACAAAACACTAACTGCATACACAGTACAGTCCATGTTCAAACAGTACTACAACAGAGATCCAAAAATAAAGTAAACCAATTCAAATAATTTTCACGATCAGAATTATGAACCTTTATTGTCGACAACAAAATTTACCATTGACAAAAATATTTATAAAACTAATACAAGAGAAATCGGGGTCAATACATTTCCAGGTTTTGGGCCATATTTATTCATATTAAACAAATCAGATTTTTTTTAATGAATTTTTTAATATTTCAGGGTTCAAGTTTGTCGGAAATTTAACATTTTTAAGTGATGCAGAGAAAGAGAGAGGGAAAACAAACCATTGAATCTAAACGGTGTGCTGTGTACACGTTGCGGTCCACTGGGTGGCGCTGTGTCCTCTCGACGTGTCTTGTTGGCTTTCTGTTCAGCATGAAGCAGAGAAGAAGACAGGAGGCGGGCCTCCCGTTAGTTAGCAGTCACTCGTAGGAGTTGGTTGCATCCTCACTGCAGAAAAGCAGCAGGTCGTCAGCGGTTTAATTTCCAAAATGAACGGTTTAGACGAGGAGCCAATGGCGCCACAGACCTTTCTTTACGGTGAGATAACTTCTGCATGTCGTACGTGACTTCAAGGTGTCTAATATTACGTGTCCTGACTTGACTTCTGATATCAGAACAAGAAACCGATTCATTATAGCTGTCTAGCGGTTTTGGTCATCTTTAATGGAGGGTAATGCTCTTGTTGCTACATTCAGAAAGTTAAAATGTGATATCTCGTCTTATGATGAATGCTAACAGAGTGGCAGGAGGTTGAATCAGCGGCTTCAGACCAGACCGCCACACACGTGTTTGACAATCAACATGGCGGCGCCCATGACTGGCGAACAATGTTGATATTTAAGCATTTTCTTCACACAACACCTCAGAATTGTTTCATAGTGTCGTTTACGTGCTCTGTCGTTTACCTGCAAACTTTAAGCTAATGTTCGGCCTGACAGGTGTTAGTCGCGGGTCAAAGCCATCTCAACGTGGGTTCAAACGCATGGAGACCCTGCTGACGTCCTCTGGGTTGATAACGTGGAGCCCGGCACCTCGTTTGACTCTGTCCCGGGAACACCTCTTCATGGGTTTAGATAATATTGGGACCATCAAGTCCCACTGTATCAATATGAATTTATCTAGTTTCCTTGCATCATCTGCAGCTCTGTCGCATCACCCAGTCTGAACTTTCCTTCCTCGTGAGATGGAAACTATATTTTTAGACAGGAGACACAGACAGGATGATTCTCTCTTATGCTGCTGAACTTGACTGAGATATATGACCCACACGAAAGCCATGCTGTCCTTCACCACTGGGTCTTATGAATCAATGTTCAGTGCAAATGGTATTAGGAAATATGAGCCACAAATTCTGACTTGATTCAGATATCAGGGTATTGAGTAAAAGTATTTTTCACACGACACACAATGAAATGTGATGTCTTTAATTGTTCGAACAATTAGGAAGAACCACAGACCCCATAAGATGTGTCACCACATGCTTTTCAGTAAAATCATCGGATAGTTTCGGATCTCTTGTAACTGAAGGGGACTTCAGGCCATGTGGGATTATTCTTATCAGCACTCTGCATGGCGCCCCCTTGTGTGCATTTGAATTATAGCACCTTACACCTGAATTACTTCGTGTCAATCACAGATTAGACGTGTGGGTATGCTTCAGGCCCTGAGCTGCTGCTGTTTGGTCACTTTACAGAAATCGTTGTCTTACTGTCTGAAATCTTTTCATCAGGCTGTGTGCTGGAGGCTGGTAAGGAGGTGGTGTTCAATCCTGAAGACGATGACTTTGAGCATCAGCTGGATCTAAGGATGGTGAGTACTCTCAGGTGTTCGGAGGTGACCTATGATGCACACCATCTCATCATTTATTAAAACCTGCCAGATGTTCTGTATTCCTCCACTGATCACAGTTTCATAATATGCTACCATGGTTACCAGATAAATGCACTCACAGCACTTACACAGATGGCTTTCTCGACAGCTGACAGCTGATCGGCGGATGGATTTATTTGTGAATTCCTGCTAAACTCACACTTGTGCTATCACAGAATCGAGCGTTTGCTTTGCTTTCACATTCTAAACATACCGAACCAAAAGGGGAGACACACCAGAGTTCAGTTGAAAGGAACCAAAAGAGTCCGATGTGAAAGCACCCTGAGGCTTAACATAGAATAACTGTCACATTGCCCTCTGTAGGCCTGTGTGGACCCCAGCACCAAAGACGAACTTCACATGGTGGAGGTGGAAGGACAAGACATCGAGGGTCAGAAAATCAAGGCAGCACTGGTCTCACTGAAGCCTTCCAATCTGCCAAGTGTGAGTAAACTATTTCCTGTCTATACTTCACTCCATGTGTCAGTGTGTCCAGCTTTATCTTCCCTTCAGCCACCCACACCAGTCTGTATTGAATGAACACTCATTGCCAACATGAGCTCTGACAATTAATACTTTTCATTCCTTTAAGTACTGCTCTGTGTCACATGAATATTAATGACCATTACCATCTTAAGGTTATTAAACTCCAAACCTCAAATGCACCCGGTTAGTGTAGAGTGTAGCTTTCAACCCTGCACAATGCGGATGCTAATGTGAGTGTGTGTTGCAGGTGTGTCTCGGCGGTTTCACAATCACACCCCCAGCAGTCTTCCGTCTGAAGGCAGGTTCTGGTCCAATCCATATCAGTGGACAGCACCTCGTCAGTGAGTATTCAGTGAAGCAGTATAGAGAACAGTGTTCAGTGTCTGATGTTTTTTTTCCAGCACAGCATATCCACTTGGTTTTGGTGGTAGTGTTCAAACCTAGTATAACATTTCTAAATCGTCCTCACAGTGATGGAGGCTGATCAGTCTTTTGATGAAGATGACGACGACGAGGAGGAGGAAGAAGAGGAAGATGTCAGAACATCAAAGAAGAGACCTGCTTCCTCCCCCGCCGCCAAGTCTCAGGTTTGTGTGACGTCTTTTAATATTTTGACTTTCAGATCTGTCTGAATTCATGTGGCCATAACCCACTTGTTTAACCTCCTCACAGAAAAAAATGAAAATGGAGATGGAGGAGGATGACGACGACGACGATGATGACGAAGATGATGATGATGATGATGAGTGAGTATCAAGTGAACTTTGTAAAATGACATATTGTCGAGCACAGTGAGTGTGTGTCCTCCTGGATTGTGTGTGTGCTTCCTGGTGTAGACTTGGATCAAGTCGATTTTTTGTTTTAATGGAGGTGATTTGGCTCGTGTGCAGTTTGGATTTGTACCGCTCCCCGAGAAACAGTTCAGCTGGATTTTGGCACTGGGACTGTGTCTCAGCACTCAGGACAACAGTTTGGATCTGAGCTGCTTGCAGTACAACACGTTTGGCGTCATTACAGGCAACAGGGAATATTTCAGTTTTCAGTGGAAGCCTTTTATCACAGTTAAGGCACAGAGGACCAAGTCAGTGCTTTGGTTTTTGGTACAAGACCATGAAGTGTGAAGAGCTTTCTGGCACGATGAGAGTTGGTAGATTATTGAACAACAGTGGCACTTCCTGCAAACCTTCTCCAAGACCTAAAGATGATTGGCATCGGTTCTAAATAACTTCTAAATGTTTCAATTTGGAGGTAGATTGTTTACTATCTGAGACTTTGCTTACATTTTTAACTGTGATTGTTTTAGGGATGATGATGAGGATGATGACGAGGAGAGCGAGGAAGAAGAGTCACCTGTTAAGGCAAGCGCACATTCCACACAGTTTGGGCAGGTCCAGGTGTTTGCAGTCGTTTCTCGCTAACAGCTGCTGATTTGTTACAGGCCAAGGCAGCACCACCCAAACAACAAACCCCCGCCCAGAATGGCAAGAGCTCCAAACCCAACACTCCGGCCAAAAAGCAGGTAACAGTTAGTTTTCATTGTTGTCTCTCTACTGAACCACTGGATGGAGTCTATATATTATTTTCAGTTTAGAGGTGCCTGCAATTTTCCTAAGAGCTCAACTCAATGTTGTTTATAGGAAAAGACCCCTAAAGGTAAGGGGGAGAAGTCACCCAAAACCCCACCAACTCCCAAAGGAAATCTAACACTTCCTGAGATTAAAGCCAAGATAATGGAGACAGTGAAGAAGGTCGGTGTCCTTATTAAATATCTTTGTTTCATTGCTCTCCTTCTCTTCCATTAAGTGTAATACATGCATTTGCTCATTCGCTGTGATTGTCTCCATTCTGCAGGGAAACACGTTACCTAAAGCCCAGCCCAAGTTTGAGAACTTTGTGAAGAATGGTTATAGAGTGTCAGATGCTAAGGTACAGTGCAAGTCCTGCTGTTTAAGAGACACCCATTGTCCTCAGTTATCTTTGGGAGAAGACTAAACTATAGAAGCTCATGTTGAGTGTGTGGCCTATGAAAAGTTTAATACACCTTTTCCAGGATGCATGTCATTCCTGAATGTGATGTTTTCATAAACTCTGTTAAAGACTTAACTTTTAGTGTCCAACGATGGGTCTTCTCATCCTGAGGACTTGATGACAGATTTATGAAGCATGGAGCATGTTTTGTTTTAGCCTTTTGTGACATTACTGGTTCTGAAATGAGCATCTCTGTAACTAAATTCTGATTGTATATGTTTTATATGTAAAAGGGGGAGGAAAAACTGGCCCCAGGCTATGTGGTTTACCCACTTATTTGATCTTACCACTAGGGGGCTCCAAAGTGTTCATACCTCACAGTAGAAGTAATGTTAAAGTAAACAGACTGAAAAGACTGAACTGTACACAGGAAAGGATTTGAAAAGATGTTTTAAATGTGTCCCTGTTACATGTTTGGGCCACTGTTAATCTAAACTTTTGTTTCTTCTTCAGGTTATTGCAGAGTTGTGGAAGTGGAGACAGACGGTGAAGGATCCTAAATAATAGCCTCCATAGTTTTATTGTCTCTTTTTATGACTCGTTTGTACCCACAGCACCTCTCAAACCCTCTGAAGCCAAACTCTGTGCCTCATACTTCATGCATCTTTAATTCAAAGTCTAGTCCAGCTCCACCTGCCCTCCTGTATGAAGAGAAAAGAACGATGGTGACGTGGATGGTGGCAGTGCACCATGGTGTTTCATTGTCTTTCGTCCTCCGTCACCCTGTCGTTAGGGCAGCGAAATGATTTGGTTTGTTGAATAAACCCAGGGAGAGGACATCTTCATGTTTTGTTTTGTTTTTTTATAGATATATATACAATACAGTTTGATTTGGCCTCAAGCAGGGACAATAAGAAAGCATCAGATTAGCACACATGCTAGCAACAAAGCAGCTCAAGAAACGTCGAATTCAAACAACTAATTTAACATCAGTCATGGTCACATCAGAAGTAATGATCATTGATATGGTTTGAATAGTATTAATAGTATAGTACCCTCATGAACATAAAAAAGACTTTGCACTTTTTGAAATGTTTTGAATGTTTATGCTGTTGTGAGATTCTCAGCTTCAGATCCTGTGACTATAAACTGTCCACAATTCAAGTTCTTGTTGGAATTTTTCCTGTATTTTACCGTCCGGAAATGATCAACCATTTGGTATTGAGCAACAAGCTGCGTTAACCACTGAGCATCACGAAGGAAGCAGCCTGCAGAGCGGAGACTTTTTGTTTCACTTGTTCGCATTGCAATGGCGACTAATGGGAAGTAGACCCCAGGTTCAGAACTTACTCTGTGAGCGACTGAATGCATGAAGGAATTTGCAAATGAGTTTCTTGGAGGTTTTTATCCAGTTACGAGGAAACCAGGATTTGCAGACGTTCTAATAAATTCCTTCCTGTGCTGAAGTTTGATGGAGCCACAGACTCTGCGTTCGTCTGACCGGTTAAAGCAATGTTCAGACTGTTGCATGAGGCCCGCTCTGGCAGAAGATCATTCCATGTTCTCAAGAAACAAATGTTTGTATGACTTTAACTTTGCTGTGGGTTTGGATGGCCTATCCAAAGATTCATTAAATAAAATAATAATTTGGAAGCGTTGCATCTGTTCTATTTCTCTGCTATTAACCGAATAACAAGTAATTTGACCCATTTTCAAGATAAATGCAGTGAATTTTCCTTAATTTGATTTTTTTTTTTTAAAATATGTGCAACAACTTACTATTAAAATGTCAAGCACAGAAAAATGTCTTGTTTCTTTCAATGTCCAATGTAGAATCAAGTGTATCATTTGTGTACTGCAGTAATTTTACAGTTTTCTAGTATAATTATGCAACAATGGGTCCAAATTCCTGTTTTTCTCAGTGTGTATTTCTCTATGTGTCACTTTTCTGCTCATGTTGCACCTGATCGTGCTCTTTCCTTCACTAAGATGTGCTGGTGACACATTTTGTAACAGGATGTTTAAGTGAGGAAAGTAGAAAAAAAGTGTTATTTAGCGTCCAAATCTCTGCATTACTGCGATCTGTGTATCTGTGATCTCTTATTTGGTGTTTCTGAATATAACGCAATGTTGAGCCTGATACTATTCTGCTTCCATAACAAACAGCCGCTGTAAGTAGTAGACTAAGAGTCACATAAGGCAAACTGGCCTAGAAAGAGTGGAAGCTGGGCTGTTTGCATTTTGTGGCCCTCGATCAAATGACTTTTTTATAGGCGTGCAGTCAGAATCATCCCGTGCTCTGTTTGAGTTAGAAGAAATACATCGGCCATGTTTGCAAGCAGTGGAAGCAGCAATCTTCAGCGAAATGTTTGATACACATCATCCACCTCAAGTGTCATGATTCCAGTTATTCAGGAAGTTGTGTGTGTGTGTGTGTGTGTGTGTGTGTGCGTGTGTGTGTGTGTGTGTGTGTGAGACGGCAGTTTGAGTAGTGGACATGGTAATAAGGCCACTTCAAGACCTTCCTGCTCATTTTTACCCTCAATGGTCCAATAAAAGATCACTTAGGATCATGCGTCATTTACTGTCAGGATGATAAAACAGTGACGGACAGATAATTCATCATCATTCAGTGATGCAGTGGCACAGAAATGTATGATGTGATGTCCTGGATTTACTGTGATGAATAGCCCAGCCTTGATTGGATGATTCGATTAGAGGAGCCAACAGGTGTATGTGGTCAGAATTTATGCAGGAGGGGCGGACAAATGTTTGCAAGGCAAGCCTGAGAGGGAGAGAGTGTCTCACATGAGCCACTCTGAATGCTGAATACTCTGACACACACCCTGAAAATGACAAATTACAGTCATCAGCAAACACTCTTGATGAGTACATCAACAAAGTATGCATCTACAGCCAGGTATTACCAGGATTAACACTTTTCTCAAAGCACAGCAGTGAAGGTAGAAAATCTGATCCTAATAGAAGAAAAGAGTTGTCTGGTTTGGCTGCATTGTGTGAGTTTATAGGACAGAAGCAGACTTGGGTCAGACGGTTTGGCCACTTAGGAGTGAAATCATTATCATTATTACTTTCCTGGTCTGACCTGAGGGGAGGAAAGAATAATGATTTGAGAGCAGCAGGTGAAATGAGAGCGGAGGAAAAGGAGAACTGGAGCAAGACACTGCTGGGTTTGATGAATCACAAGAATCAGAACTTGAAGGCCGATAATGACAAAGTGAGCGGGGATGAGACACTGTAGAAAGACATGAGGAATGAGGTGGATGTGCTCCGCGCTGTGGAGAAATGTTGCCTCAGAGCTTTTCCCACGATGTCTAACAGCTCAGAATGGATTGACAGACTCTGGCGTATGCTGGAATACACAATAATACTTTTACTGATACTTTACAACGCACTCTTTATAACGCACAAGACATTCATCCATCCATACAGGATACACAGCAGCTACCCGACTATAAGCAGTTACCCATATACACCACAAGGTGGCAATAAAACCAAAGCAACTCTCATTTTGTTAGCCATTATGATGCTGTGTGCCCATCAACACAGGAAGATGGCTTCCAGCCAGAGTAAAGCCAGGCCCTGATGAGTTCAGATTCCTGCCTCAGTAGGAAAATCATCTGCAGCCTGAGTCCGTCATGTTTCCTCACCGACATTTCACAGCGCCAACATACTTTATTCTGTTCAGAGGTCAGCTGTGTTTCACAGCACAGGACTGATCTCATATGTACTTCATTATTGTACTATGTGTGTATACTGATGCATAGTTTCACTTTTTAACATTATATTATTAATATAGTTAACTTTCTTCCTCTTTTAAATGTTATATAGGTTTTTTTTTCCAGTTTAAATTCTCAGGTATTTTTAATTCATTTTGTAAAGCAAAGAGCTGCATTTTCTTTTACATGAGGTCACAGTTATTTTGCATAAAGACATTTCCACAAGTCAGACACGGTACATTTTCCACTTTTATTTTATGTACAACATAAAAATCACAATTTAAAACATTTTAAAAAACTGAAAATGTGATGAGTGCAGCAACAGCCGTTGAGAATAAAAAAAAAAACAGGAGCAATAAGCCAAGACCATTCATACCAAGAGTAATCACAGAATTAAGCCACATACATATCTTACAACATCTGCTGCTGTATGTATGTCAGCAAGAACATTGGCGAGTTAAAGGAATCAGTTTACGGTCATTCATGTAGTTACAATTTCACTCTGGCACTTTAAACAAATAGTCTACAACGATGTCACATTCATATAAATAAGGCACACATACATGGAAATAACAGCAGATTGCTTCTTAGGTGCCAGATGTTTAACCTATATGGATGCAGCCTGCACTGTAACAAATGGTGAAAGATTTGTCCACTCCAATATCTGATTTCTAGTCAGTGCATTCAAAGTTTACCCAAACACACCGTACACTCCAGCATGCAGCACGTGAAAAATATCCTCTACATACCCAGTTGTATAATATCATGGGTGTTTCACCTTAATTTTAACTTAGTGCTTTACAGATGTCAACGAAGTGGATGGTATACTTCACTGTATACAAATCCCTGAGCACTGTCTGTAGTTCCAAACAGGGCACAGCCAATGAGCTCTTTAAAAAGTAAACAGCCATTATTTAAAACTTTAATGCATTTGTTAAAATAATTTTATATTAACATCACATGGTGGCCTTGAAGAAACTAAAATAAAAACAACAACAGGTACTCCTGGGATACATCTTTTCAACCGTTCAATCTCTGAGTTTGACTATATGTCAAAGTGTTCCTTCAGCGTCTAACACTGTCTTCTGCTGTTCAGACGTACTCCTTGCTGCTGGGGGGTCTGGAGATGGGATACTTCGGTGTAGGTTTCCCTCTTGGGCAGGATGCTGCCAGCATGGCACCTCCCACTACAGTCAGGAATGCTCCGGCCCAGGCGATGAAGATGGCAGAACCAAACTCAAACCTTCAGAGAGACGAGTTACAGGAAGTCGAAAGGGTTAACAGATGCCGGCAGAGCCCCAGCGAACATAAAAACAAATGTGCACAATGCATTCATTGGCATGAGAAGAGTGGTTGGACACATGCAAATGTCTGGATACGGAAGGGGAAGAGGATGAGCTAAAAGCCATAAATAAACTAGCACATCTAATGTGTGGAGATATTGAATTATGTACTTGTTGGGTGACAACTGTTCGGTTGAAAATAAAAATTTTAGTCAAGTCAGTCAGGTTTCCAGCTTAGATTCTCATGTACTTACTTGGTATTGACGGGAGTGAAAGGGTTGTAGAAGGCTTGGATGATGTCGTGAGCATACCAAGAGCAGGCAACGATGGCACACAAAGCTGTGGGAAAGCAGAGAAGATCATCACTCAGAGTCCAGGGAGAAGAAATACACCAAGCAAAGCAGTGTTCAACGACCTCTTACCTCCAGTCAGGATGATGAAGCCTCCAGCCATGGCAATGCGGGTCTTGCGTACTTTGTCATCTCCTCCACAGTTGGTGCACTTCATCCCCATGCAGGCTGTGCCCAGGCCGCACAACGTCACGATAATGCTGACGATCATGAGAGCACGGGTTGCCTGGAGGGCAGCTGAAATAAGGACAGGACAGGGTTAATCCAGCAACTATTGTGACACTTACTGTAAAAATTCTGAACAGTTGGACTCTGTACATAGAGTCTGGGAGTGGCAAATCTTGACAGGCTTTACTGGATTGAAACAAAAACCAAACCATTATTGGCATTTGAGATGAATTTCTACAGCAATTTGTGGTGATTAACATTTCCATTACAAGCCACAACTCATCTTTGGCTTTTATGTGTTCAGGAGCGACCATATAAAGTGGAGTAAACAAGCACTGTTCATGTCCAACAGAGTGGCTTCTGTCTCCTGTGTCTCACTGCCGCTCCCTATAACAACGCACCACAGAAACTGGCTCTAACCGGAAGCGTGAAGGAACTCAAGGGGGTGGGGGAGTGGGTGTGTGGGTTTGTATGCGCGCAAGTCAGAAACAGGTCTAACCAGGTTTCAGGTTTCATTACGGAGGAAGACACTCCCAGCTTCAGGTGCTCACAGCCTGCTTTTCAACAGGTGGACATTTCATAGCTTCACTCTCTGCAAAAAGACCCAGGCCCTCTTTAGAATGTGAAGAATTTCCAATGTGGCTCCGACTGAAGAGTCACAATCTAGAAAGACTTTTCCCACTTTTGCTATCAATCGTTCCTAAACTGCAGATGTGTGTTAGTGGATTTTGAGCAGGTATGTCTCAATAATGAGACACTATTTGTGCACTTGCTTCATATCTAACCGCAGCTGTAAGCACACAATGTTTATCAAAGCTGGTTTGTGTTCATGTTTGAGGAGGCGATAAGGCACACTGTGCTGCTGATATTCTATCAAATGTTTTCATAAGTCAATAAAAAAAAAATCAAATCAAAAATTTAAGAAAAAGGGAATATAAGCCATTTGGAAGAAAAAGCTCATTTCTGAACTTTTAACCCAGAAACCAGGAAGTAACTTAGAGCTGGAGGTGAGTCAAGACAAACACACAGGGAGGGATCTGTGTATAAAACAATCCCCTTTGACTTCCTGGCAGTTTACGCCTGAAGGCAGCGCAATCAATCAGTTAATTTTGAAACGTGCACAATGAAGAATCCAACTGTCATGCCACTATTGACCCATTTAGCCACTGCTGTAACATAACAGATAAGAGTCATAAAGGCAGATACGGGACACGGTCTTGTGATTTGACCTCGAGAAGGAAATGGGACAACTGTTCCGACTTCTTCACTTAGCTTCAGATGTTCTTTTTTCTGCTCCCAGCCTACATGATCACCAATGAATAACCATTTCATTGCATTACATTTCCCTGAACCAACCATGCCGCCACATACCACAGCCTGGAAGGAGGGCCGTCTGAGATTGCTTAGCCTGCTCATTAAAGACGAGTCACGCTGAAACATTTTGGAAAAAATGAAACTAGAAGTGTTGTGTTTGATATCATTTTTCCATTCTACATGATAGAGTCTGATGTTACGGGCCTGAAACATAAGATGGTTCTCTGTTCATTTGATGCCCCACAGGCCAAAGACAAAGCCACTGTTTGTGGGGCTGGTACTCAACTGTTGACTAAACAGTGCCTCATACAGGTGTTGTTTAACCTGTAACTACCTATACTGTGTAATACAAGCCCTACACTTTGGAGGAGGGGTAGCTTTACTGGACTACAGCTAATCATTGCACAAGTGTTACAGTGATGCGCCTATTCCCTCCTCTCAAATGGAGACTTGATAGGGGTCAAACCATTTTAGCATCAGAATATTTGACCTATATAACAATGATAGATATTATAATCTAACATCAGATATGGCTACTGTAAAGTCTTTCTTTTTGGTTTCAAAAGGACTGATTTCTGGCACTGAGCTCTCCGGCGGCTCCGCTGCACAGTGCAGGTGAGGCCTCAGAGTGGTCTGGACCACATGAATGCCTTTTCTGAGTGGACAAAAGGAGAGTTAATAAGTGACAAAACCGGTCAGGCCGAGCCACAGGAATCTGGGAACAGTTGTAAAAGACAGCTCAGAACTGTTAAAAAAATGGCCACAAGAAAAAAAAAGAAAAAAAAGAAAAAAGAGTTACTTCTACAGTCCACAGGTGTATGTCAGCTACACCACTTCCTGTTACAGGAACTACAGCTTTTTGTATAGTCAGTAAAATTAGTCTTCTTTGAAACCAGTTTCATGACCAAGATAAGCTTTGAGTGATAAAGTACACAGCAGGTCTTCATGTGTTCAGACTTAATGAGGCCTGCAGCAAAAAAGTGAGACGCTCAAGACAGCATTTAAATGTTTCAAGCTCTGTCAAGTGAACAGCTTTCCCCATAATATGACTAAAAACACATTGTTCCACAGGAGAGGAACCGGGCCGCCTCACTTACCGTTGAGCTGCAGGATGGAGTCGTACACCTTGCACTGGATTTGTCCTGTGCTCTGAAACGCACAGGACATCCACAGTCCTTCATACATGGCCACCGCTGTGATGATGTTGTCCCCGACATAAGCGGACATCTTCCACTGGGGCAGAATTGTGCCAATTATCAATCCAATGACGCCCAGAAGGGCCAGGGCGAATCCCAAAATCTGCAGACCCGAGTTGGCCATTTTCCACCTTCTTCTTCTTCGACGGCGAATGAACAAAGACGACGTCCACCTGCTGTAAAGGTACAAATCCCCGGACTCAGAAGTTTGCTTGACTTCTAATGAGCTCCTCTTTATTGTCAAACTGCTTAGTCTTTAGCTCTCTGAAGGTGAGTTCGCGGACAACGGTGATATCACACTTTCTTAAAGTCTCTCTGGAGTGATTCTTCGCGCACCTGTTCCTCAGTCGCACCTGGAATGAGGAGGGACCAGCGGGAGCGCGCTTTTTAGACGGTTTCTGTTCCAGGTGGGCGGGGACGCGCACGTAGTTTCGACTCATCAGCCGTAGAGGCAAACACCTGAAGTATCATGATGTCAGTGTTTCCCGAAACAGACCCCTGTGCTGATAAATACATAGATTGTACATTGATACATATGAATGAATGAATGAATGAATGTTGTAAAAGTTTATGACAACCCAGTAACTATCTATCTAAATGTCATATTATTTGATCAAACCAGAATAAAAGGGTACACTTAAGAGCCAAAATTAGTCATAATGGTAAGCATAAAAACCACAAAACAATTTTAAATGTAAATGATAATATTTTACAATATTATACATTTATAATTATGAGGATACATCAGATACGGCTACAATATGTAACAACACTGTATATTGTAGGATAATGTATTAGATCAAAAGTAGAACTCCAGCCTCCCATAAGAAGGAGAAGTTTAATGCCCACACACTTGTGATATAGCTGTCAATGAATTTCATTACCTACAGTAAGTAAACAAAGGCAAATGCATAGCAACCTGTTGACTTAACAGTATGAGTGCCAGAGTGGGAAGTTGAAGTTGTAAATGGAAGTTGAGGGGAGAATTAAGTTCCATGCAATTAACATAATTAACATCATTTCTTGTCAGGCAAGAATATGTTTAGACCATATTTTACATGGTATAAATGCCTTTTGTTTTTGTTCTTTTTATTGTGCCTGATTTTTGCTTTATATATTCACTGTAAACAACAGCATGTTTGCTGCATATCTTTTGTGTATTTACAACCCAAAGCTAATTCTAAATTTTAATAAATATATATAGGTCAGAGTTAGGCAGGTGTTTCTTATAGTTAGTTATAGTTAGTCTCCAGGAAATGAATGCAAGTGTGTATATTGTCCCCAAAAGTGATGGAAATAGGGTGGGTGAAGACTGGGGTTAGGGTGAGGGTAAGGTTAGGGCAAGTCTCCAGGAAATGAATGTAAGTCTATGTAATGTCCCAGTAAGATGTGATCGAAACCTAACATGTGTGTGTGGTCAGCAGAATTGAACTGAACTCCACTCTGCCAAGGAGGAGGCACATTCTGAAACCAGGAAAATCAGCGTACAGCAGCAGGAGTGGCTGGCTGCTGCCCACACAAGCTAAATGTTACAACAGATGAATGGGTTAAAACAACAATTGTAGGAATGAATACTGTGTATTGATGGATCCTGTTGTTCTGGCAACATACAATAAATCCGTTTAATAATAAGTGCATTGTATGTCCTGTTGACTTTCAGCAAAGCTGACCTTAGTAATCACTTGGAAAGCAGAGTGCGAGACAGAGAGTCTCCTCAAGCCGTTGAGTGAATTAACCGATGCCTGATTTTGTATTGACTCAAATGTCAGACTACAGAATTTAAACGTTCGCTTCCAAAAGTGAGTGAGATAGACCAAAGTGTCCTGGAGCAAGGCGCATTTCCAATACATCTACTCACTGATTAACAGAGTGTGTTTTCACCGAACAACTTAACCCTAACCCTATTTATGTGAGCATAAATATACCACTACAACAAAAGATTTCCCTCAAATAAATATCTATCTCATGACACACTAGCCAAAGGTGGAGATCTAAGAAGTAATCCAGGAAGCAGAGACACTGAGTCTTATTCTCAGGAGCACTGTGCCCTGAGGGAGAGCAGTTTTCAGACGACAGTTTGCTCTGACCAGTTCACTGTGACGGCAAGAGAGGAAATCCCGGGCCTTTCATGTTAGTTTTCAGCCGGTTAGAGATAAAGTGCTGTACACCATGTCAGATTTGCTCTGATTTTTGCTTGACAATTCAAATGAAATCTTTGTTATGTACAGTTTGAACATTACATGTGTATAATTATGAAAATATGAAGTTGGGTACATGTTAATCTGACTGAATGGTGCCTGTGAGAATCAGTTTCCCTTTTGATCATGTTGTACAGCCATGTTGTGATCTAGCAACAGCGGCTTCTGAGTTACAGTTTGAGTTGATTCTGTAGCCTCACCTGTCAAGCAGGTTTGAGTTGCTGCTTGTATCTAAGGAGTTCTCAGAAAACTTCAAATATGCCACCAAAAAAAAAAAAAAAAAACAAGTTCTATGCAAAAGCAAATCTAACAAGCACAGGCTTGTGAATTTCTCACACTTTTACTACACGATAACATTTAAATATAGATCATACAGTGACTGTCAGGTTTCGAATGATACTTACGCAACATTGAGTATTTTCAGATACCTGCAGTCACTGTCTGAGTCATCATGTGCCGCAGGTAAGAGTGGAGTAAATATTTTATGCCTCTCAAAAGTTTCTCAGCCTGTTGCATGACTCATCTAAAGAGAAACAGATGATACTGAATGCAGCATTTTCAATGTGTTTATTGTGCTTTGCAGGGCGTGTCCACTCTTGGTCAGCTCCCTCACAATTTATTCACAATTATCTTGAAGGTAAACCCCAAGTTAATGTTTGTACTGCATTGTTGACTCTAGAGACAACTGAGGAGCAGTTATAGCCCTAAAGTAACTTTTGAGCTGGATCATGCATGGGCAACTAAGGGCAATGTAATTTCACAAAAATATTCTACAATTAAGAACTATTAACACATCACTATTAAGAAGTTTTTCCCAGAAACTAAAGCACTGAAGCTAAGTCTCACTGAGCAATGTAAGTTATTACCCACCTGGAAATCTTTTCCCCACATTCCTTTGATATTTTGTGTCCTAATTTTGGGTGGTTGACATCTTTTTTTTCTCCTCTGATCAGATGTTTTCCAATTAGGATTTAACCTCGTCATCTGACACGTGTGCTGATGTTCCCTTAATGACTCACTGTAATCCCTTCACCCCGAGTGTGAATGTTGTACCATCAGTCTTGGGAGCAGGACAGGTTACACAGGCGAGATGAAACCAGAGTAACTCTGAAGTGCAATGCTGTCATCTGGTGGTTACTGTGAACATAGAACAAAGCTACAGACCGGCCTGTTTTAGCTCTGGTTCAGCGGCTGTGAGTAAAGCATCATATACGCTGTCTCTGCAGAAGGACCGTGTTTGTGGCAAATTTTAAGGAGATTTCTGAAACTATCTATGCAGCTCTAAAGTCCAAACTTGTCATGATATCATTCCTTTGCTTCTTTAGAATGAATAGGTGGTTTATGGCTAAAGTTTGTGCGGACTTTATCACAATATATTCTCAGTAGTGTCTTATACTAACAATACATACTTGGCGTATGTTTGAAATATTAAAGACTAAAACTAGACTAACTCATTTGGCAACCTTGAAGCTTAACTTTGGAACTCTCGGTTTGTTTGTAATGAAGCAACATAATAAAATTCATGAGTTACAAAAAGTAACAACAGGTCATGGGACCACAAATAAAACTCCTGGACAAAGAAAAATGGAGGTTGTTTATTTAATTTGATTGTTCTTTTCGATACTAATTTGAACCACAATTATCTCTGTTTTGCCCATATTAAATGTTGTGAAAAGAACAAACAAATGCATTCATCCAGTCAGCAGTCATGAGAAACAGTGGTGGATAAAACTGTTGTCACCTGTGAGAAATTATACATGTAAGCTGTAACAGCAACACAGTTATAAGTGTTATTTCAGTGTTTGAATTCTATCCAAACTGACACGTCTTTAATTCCTTTACTGCTATTTAATTATATTTTGTATAATGGCTTAATTAAAGCTGCAGCTGTGCAGTACTTGAAATAATCCTTTACTCATAGTATATTTCAAGTAAGCAGAAAAACTGTGCAATATTTGCATTTTACTACTAATAATGTGTCAAAAAATGATAGAGTTTCACTCTGCATTCTGCCACTGACTTTTTCTTACATAT
This sequence comes from Chaetodon trifasciatus, assembly GCA_037975065.1. Lineage (NCBI taxonomy): Eukaryota > Metazoa > Chordata > Actinopteri > Chaetodontiformes > Chaetodontidae > Chaetodon > Chaetodon trifasciatus. Next base: position 7,022,028 of record JBBMOE010000011.1, read on the forward strand.
GTGAAATGATTTGACTCTGAGATGCAGGTACTCTATGTGTAATCAATCAAATGATGGGTTATACCTGTTCCTTTTTATTGTCACATTTGTTTCTGTGATTTCTCTTGAAGAAATACCAAACAGTTTTTGTTCATGATCTCAGTTGTCAGTTGTCTTGCTTTGTATAATAGTCTTTTACTTCATGGCAATTATCAATACTGAGATGTCATTTTCATATTTGTTACCCTCGCTTACATGCGCCTCTGTTGACTTTGTTCATCATTTCATCATTGTTCATCCAGCCATCTGATGTGGTGGTATTGATATTAATATCAATGAAAGACCAGTTGTATTGTGTGTGCTCACAACAACATCGGCATTCGGTGTTTGGAAAAACATAATTAAATGCAGCACATGCACTTCAAACCTCCAAGGTTGCAATTTTCCCACGTTTGTTCAAATTTAGCATGTAGATGCCTATAAATGAAACATGCACATACTGAGGGTAATTGGTTCCTTCAGCTATCGTGAGAACTATATTTGGTTTAATGCCTTAATCCTTATTTGCTGAATTAGAAGTATAAAGCTCCATTCAGTCTGCGTGCAGACTGCTCCTCTCTGTGTGGGTTTACTGAGAATAATCTTATATAAATGCACGAGTCATGCTTCCATGAGATTTGAGATGCCCCAGTAAAGCACAAGGAGGATCAGAGGAGGGAAGAGGACTGTCTGACCCTGGCTGAGGTCACGTCTCAAAGGGGAACTCGTTGTGAAAGTCGGTGACAGCCCAGAGCACACAATAATCTGCTCCCATCAGATGCTGCTCAAGTTCAGCGTCTTCTAGAGTATGACTTGTAGCTTAATTATCCCAGTCTGTGGGACATGAGCCATCATCCATTTACCACGGCTCTCACTGAGAGATTGTAATGGCTAATTGACTTCTGGGTTGTGAAATAGAAGTAATTGCAGCTATTCATCCGCCTGATACATTTCAGTTAAATAATCCTGCTTCTTTCAAACGACAGATGACTCTTCAGTAGATCAGACAGATGGAAGTTTGTTAATCTCAGACAAGATGAACGCTGTACTATATTTTGTCTGGACTGGGTGTTTTTGAATGTTGTATTTTTGTTTTTCAGCACTGCAGATTTACATCAGCTTTTCATACGTCATGTCAGTTTGCCTTAAATGCTCCACGGATGTGTTAGAAAATGGAAATGTGAGCTGTCACTGTTACTCTGTCACACTTACCATTGACGTACCTGGCAGATGACCTGTCTGTATATCTGTTCAGAGCAAGTCATGGTTGATGCAAAGGAAGGGAGATGCATAGAGGAGTGAGTGACAGATGGCTTTTGTGAATGGTCATGAGCCAGATTTGAGCCCTCTTTTTAGAATTGATGACAAAATTAAGATTATTGTATGTACAATTAGTAAGTAACTCTATGTATTAAATATTATTAAGTTAATTGATGCTGTTTTCTGTCTCTACATGACAATCCCCATTGTTCCACACCCACTGGTAGACAGTACTACACTCACGACACATAAATACACCAGTAAGAAAGCAGGAAAAAAAAAATCAGTTTAAACGTTTTTAACTGCATAATTGTGATTTTTGCACAATGATATCTGATTGTGGGTGCAGCAGAACTTTTCCAGGGTGGGCAGGACAACACAATAATCTCCTCTGCAGATCTTCTTCATTGTCCATTACAGTCTGCTCTTTTCCTCTTTGGTGGCCAGTCAGACTGTGATGGGTGCACAGAGAACAGGCCAAGACCTGCTGGTGTCCCACGAGTCCAGGAAGATTGTAGATGATAGAAACCTGGAGGAGTTTACAGCTGACACAGTATGGCGTAGGGGGGTGTCTTCATCATCTCCGTGGTTTTGAGCATGTCAGTACGGCTGATAGCTGTCAGAAGCCAGCATGACTAAAAAGCCCATCAGCCTTTATTAATTGCACGTGACACCACATAATGATAATCATTACAAATGAATGCTTCCAGTACAGAGATAGGGATGTGTTGCCTTAACTTGACTGGAAGACTGGAAGCAGAGGGAAAACTGCCCACACAGCTTTGTTAAAACTGAATATGAAAGCTAAGATGGCACATTTTGCCCCTTTTCAACATTTTCACCCTGTTGTAACATTGGCACTCCCTTTGTTTCATACCATGAGGCTGCTCTCTGTAGTAAGAAAAACGCAAGATTCAAATATTTATCTGTCAGATAGGCCTCCTCATAAATTTGGTGGTATACCCAAAGGGTTGAGCTAAAAGTCTGTTGCAATAATAATAACAACAACAATTAGAATTAGAGTAAGAAATAAGAATTAGAAAGGAAAGGATATAATTTCAAAGATTAAAAAATTATATTATGCACATATTTGTGTAAAATCTACACTCTCATAGACAGACGTTCTGGGAAGGGCTCATCATCCTGACAGTCTGAGGGACAAAGCATTTTCTGCCAGTGTTGGCATTTGCCTAAGCATAGAATTTGGAAGTCCATTGCAGGGGTGGTGAGGATCCGTTATAATCCTGCTAGCTCTAGTTATGCACCTTCTGATGTGTAAGTCCTGCAGGGTGAGGAGTGTAGATCTGAAGGCACGCTTGCTGAGCTCACCGCTCTCAAGGGCTCTAAGGTCCTGAGCAGAGTAGTTCTCATGCCAGTTGATGATGACCCCTTTTTAGGATTCTTTCCACAACAGAGTACAAGGACCCCTAGAAAGACTGTGGGTTTCCTAAGTAGTAAGTTTCTTAGTGATGAGTATGTTGTTGGTATCTGAATCCACTCACCCTGTCCCTAGTTGTTATTTGATTATTTGCAGCCTGAAAACCTTTTCAACCCGGACAGATTAACCGTCCACGTCTCTTTTGCTGGCAAGGAGGAAAACGAAGGCATCTTAGAAGTCCACTCCTCTGCTAGAGTAAGTGCCAGCTGTTCCCTGTCTGCTTCTGTCCATTTCTACAGCCTGTCATGGAAGAAAAACCTCAGTGAGCTCACTTTGTGCATTTCACCCAGGAGGAGAGGAGACACAGCCGAGGGATCATGTTACACTTCTTTGAAGGACAAAATGAAAAACACAAACAGCCTAAATCAGCTGTCCTGACTCTAAAAGTGTGTGAACGTGCTGTAGCAACCACGGATGCGGACCACGTCCAAGATATTCTCAGGGAGAACAGGAATCATGGTGGTGTTTCGCTCTCCTCTGTCTTTGCCTTTAGACTGTTGGAAAGCATATTCAAAGTTAGAGCAATAACCAAAAACTACAGGCTTCAGTTCACCGGTGTCCTTGCTTACAGATCACAAAAGGGAGATCAACCCATGTCTCAGAGGAGGAAATATCAAGCTTTGTAAACAGTGTAGACAGCTTATATTCAATATATTCACCTGCTTGGTGCACCCAGGGAATTGATTTACATCAGTCAGCCTGAAGGATGCATATTTTCATATACCCATTTCTACTTTAAACAGGAAATAGTCGAGGTTCACATTTCATGGCATGGCATACAAGTACATAGGACTGCTGTGTGTAGTACCAAGTTCTCTCATTTGGCCTGCCATTTAACTCGAGAGTGTTTCTTAAAATGTGCTGACATTTTTTTTTGTGTACACAGAAATGTGTGTTAATACCAAGACAGGACGTAGCCTTTCTGGTACTGATACTGAATTTGGTCCTGTTCTCAGCCCGCCTGTCACCCACCAGAGTGGACTCTCAAGTCAACTCTAGTACAGTTTGTCATCGGAAAATGGGTCACACACGATCTATGTCTCAGACTGTGGCCATTGACGGACTGGGTAGGCTGTAAAAGAAAGATATCCAATGCTGGGTGGCCTATCTCCCGAACTAGACCCCATGTGCCACCAACCACATAGGGTGAATGTGGAATGAATGCACCATGTCCACTGTCTTCCTCTCTGCACAGTCCACTGGGAGTGGAAGCATTTGAATGTTTCCTCCTCTAGCCTTATTTCTCTCCAGCACTGTCTAGACTGAGGCAGAATCATATTTCAGCCAGTCCAAACGGCCTAGCTCTATGGGCCTGACCCACGAGTTTCATTTGAGAACTGTTAGGCTATCACAAGCTTTATTAATACTATTTAAAAGGCCAGAGCATCATCCCCCAAACCACTTAATGACTGAATGTAGAGAGTGCTTTAGGATTGCTGTGTGGGGGAACAGACTCAGTGTAAGAGTCAAAGTGTACTGTCAGTTTTGACGGAAAACTGCTATGGTGCATACTCTGGTTTATCACTTCATGAAAGGGCCACAGAGACTATTACCAGGTTTCAAGCCAATTCCACAATCTTGGGATCTCACTTTAGTTCTGGTGGCCCTCACCAGTTATCCCTCTGAGCAGCTTGAACATAGAAATCCCGTCTCTCAAGGTGGCTTTGCTTTTGGACTTGGCAGATTTGAGAAAGACAGATTTATGAGCACATACTGCATGCACAGAGAAACATGTCAACTAATATTTGATCATTCAAACTTGCAAAAAAAATTAAAAATACATATATCAATTACATTTTAGAATCGCTCAACATATCCATAAACACCATTGAGAGTAACAAAGCCTGAAAAAACTCACCCTGATCAGACTTTCATTCACACACAGAAAAATAATAATATGAGCAAATAACAAAATGCACCAAAGCATGTTCCATATTTTTAAGGAGTAGATGAAGATGTAAGCTTTGGCCAAGTCCCCATGCGCTTCCTCTCCCCGCCACAGGGTGGCACTGTCAGACGCATATGTTGTATCGTTTAAGACGCTAATCAGATGGCGGGTTAAGCAAACTCAAGTTGGTGGACGGGCTACGGGATTGACACATCTTCTAAAGACGGCAACAAATGACAGCTACAGGCTGAGGCTGATGGTGGAAGTACAAATTTTGAGGACAACGGTGAAGAAAGTGGAAGTAAAAACGTGAAGGACCTCACGCTGTGAGTCATTTCGGAGCAGACACTAGCTTATTTTAGCTAGCTCCGCAGCTGACCATGACCCTAAAGACCTGCGACACCAGCTATTTTAACTTATGTTTGGCTAGTATTTTATTTTGGATATGTGCTGTTTCTGCACAGAAGAAGAAGAATCACACGCACCTGGTTCAAGGTAAGATGGTTTGCTCTGTTGCTGAGTGGAACGTTAAAGTTTTATTAGCTGTGCAACAGGTTGAGTGAGTGACGTCACGCCCGTTTCTAAGGGTCTGTGCACAGCTTAGTGGATGACTTTGACAGTGGTGATTGAGATGTGTCCAGAGATGTCTCCTCAGACGTTCCTGTGCGGCTGATAATCTTTTTCCAAATTACTGATTAGATCATTAATTTACACTTGCAGGTGTTGGTGACTGAAACTTGGTATGCACACAACGCAGTCATGTAATATTACTGCATGTACTTTTGGAGTGAATATGTAAACATAGACGGATGTGTTGCTGTCAGGACACAGCATGAGTTTCATGCAGGCTGTAGGTGTTGTGTTGCCTCAGGCCTCTGTATCTATGGCGGATCTCAACCTCAGCTCTGAGATGAAGTGGACATTAGAGGAGCTGAAGTGTGTGTTTCTGCTGCAGTTGTGTGTGAGAGCAGGTCATTCTCAGGTTCACACTGACCTAAACTGAATGATTCCCATTTCTTGCTATTAAGTCAATCATTTATGTATGTTTTTAAAGCAGACTGCAGAGACTGTATTTACCTTGTGTGGGCCCTGTCAGTGATTTGGTTTTCTTGTATTTTAATTGGTGGTAAAAAGCTTTATGAGATTACCTACAATCTTAAGGAATTAGTCATAGTGTTACTGTCCAGTATCAGTGTCATAATCCAGAGGGACAGTTTGAATTAGACTGATTATCAAACACAGTCTCTGCTGAGTGGAGCTGCATGGACATCAGTGTGTTCACTGAAAGATTATGGATTCGTTTATCATCTTAATAAATGCGATCAGAGCTGCAACGATAAATCGATTAGTTGTCAATTATTAAACAAATCGTCAGCGATTATGATAATTGATTAATCAGTTGAGCAACTTTTTAAGAAAAAAAAAGTCAAATTCTCAGATTCCAGCTCTTCAATGTGGATATTTCTTATGGACAAAACAAAACATAAGACTATGCCATCCTGGGCTTTGGGAAACATTGGTGGACATTTGTCACCATTTTCAACTAATCGAGGAAATAACAGACAGATTAATCGACAAAGAAAATAAAAGTTGGTCGCAGCCCTAAATGTGATTTAAGCAGCGGTCAGCCTCTTCAGTCAGTTCTTAGGAATGTTGTAACATTGCTTTTGAGTAAAAGTTTTGAAGTACGTGATAATTTCTTTTGATCTCCATTTGACTGAATGAATAGAGGCGGTGCATGGAGATAGATGAGCTTCTCTCTCAAGCCACCCCTCCAAATACTTACAGCTGCTGCAGCACAACGTCCTGAAACCAACACTGCTAAACTTAATATTTAACCTTCTTGAAAATTGCTCACACTGACTCTGGGAAAATGAGGGACAAAGTTCAATTCCACACCCCCTTTAAAGATACTGTATCTAGAGGAAGGAAAGAAAGAATCGGGGCAGGTCAGCTGGTTCAGCCTACCCAGCTGGGACCCGTCGAGCCACCAACACTGACGTACTTGCTAGTAGCAATCATAGCTTTCCCTTGGTGTAAGAACATCAAAAATGTATTTTCTCATTTGAATCTATATTTGCTGATGTTTTATTGTCTAGACTGTTAATTTATTATAGCATACAGCTCAAATAGAGGGAGGGCTAATATGGAGATACACTTTCATCAAAAAGGAAACTAATACAGCATTTTAGAGGGAATTGGGGGGAAAAGAAGACAAAACAGCAAAGGGCACTGCTTACAATCATACAAATATATGTTATTTTATTGAATAATATTCCAGAATAAGACATCTCCTTTCAATTCATGTAGGAGGTATTGTAGAAATGTACACAGGTCTGATGGCAAACATGGAGAGAGGGTGAATCGAGGGCTTGTGTCTGTAGATACTGAGCGGGAGTCATCCCTAATGAGCCAAAGAACAGTGACGTATGCATGCTTTGCAAAAAAAACTCCCATGTCAGTCTGGACAGTTAGCAGTTACTGTGTTATTGCAGACCCCTGGTTGCCTTTGTAGCCTGCAAATCCTGATTGTAGTTTGTTAGCCCGTTGAATTCCCTTCCTTGAGTGCAGGCTGGTACTACTCATTGCATATTGCTGGTGTCCATTCCTGTTTGCTTCCTGAAGTGATCAAAAAAGCCAAGATGTTCCTGCCGCTTGCCTTTGGCTCTTTTTGTATGGAGTCCAACATGCGTAACACTCTGGAGGTGCCTGAGGGTTCAGGCCTTCTTCTCTGTGGCTCATCAGTGCCAAGGCCCATTTTTCTTTATGGCTTTTTTTTCTTTTTTTTGTTACTTTTATTTTTTTTCATTGTCAGTTTTTCGGAAGACAAGAAAGGTGCTAAACCAATAAGAGTCGGAGAAACAGTTTGAGGGAACTTTCTGGAAGACTTGCGTGACCGTAACTCTGAGACCAGCAAGCTTGTTCCTGTGTATGACAGGACACACGCTGGCTTTAGGAGTTGTTGTCCTGCTGTTTGCTCTTAAATACATTGCATCTTTCACAAACACACAACTCAGGCGCACAGTGGGATTCAGTTAGGGTGAATTTCACTCGGGGGGACACATCAGTGTGGATACAACAGTGCAGACCAAAGACAAAATACATCAAATAGGGGGGAACATTTGGAGAGCAGAAAAGGATTCTTCCCCCTTCTGGGGAGTTCGCATTAGAAAGGATGACAAAGTGGAGCAACTGAAAGACAATAAAAAATCATCAACACAGACTATATAAGTACATATCTGAAAAAATAGACCTGACATAGTACATCAGATATACACAATCTGTATCACTGACAGAACATACATGTAAACTGGCAGCATTCCTCACATTTAGGCCATCCAGACAGGTTTTGTCGTCTGGATGCATGCTGCTATGTTGTAGAGAGATTAAGGGGAACGTTTTACATCCTTCACATTTTTAGCATTCCTCAAAGAGGCCACTTGCTTAAACAGAATAAATATGATGCTGCTGCAGCAAAAATCCTCCACAAGTACAAAATAAATGGCTTCTGGGTTGTGCCGTTTAATGCGAATGCTTATTTAATTAGGGATATTCAAACACAGCGTTGCAGCCAAGGCTCAAGCTTTTTGAGAAATCATGCTTTCGGTAATTGATACATAGGAACAGTGAGTGTGGCACACATCCATTTCGTTTTAGATTTTACTTTTGATGGGGTTTGCATAATTCAGTTGCCGCAGATTGTTCCAAAAAATTAGATCCACCGTTTCGAACCCCACTTGGCTTTTTGTAAAAACAGTTTTTACTTAAAAAAAGGAAACCCCCCAAAACAAAACTGTAGTTTGTGATGCCAACCATTGTTTTGTATATTCAAATTATTGTTGCATATTTACTGGGCACCTTTCTACTGTAGGGAATACTGTTGTGTACAAATTTTAGTTGTGATAAGTGGATTAATTCAGTAACAGAGCACCAATCAAACAAAATGAGCTGTTACATTTGGAAGTGTTGCACATAATGCGTCAACACAGCATCATAACCGCATTTGTTGTGTTCATAAATTGTAGGAAATCAAACAGTAAAGCAGCACATCGTTAGAAAATGTGAGCACTATATCTCAGCATGGTAAAGCAGCTTGAAATGTGATTGGACTGTCGGTTAGAAATTCTGCATACGAACCAGACAGGGTTTCTTTGTGCCCTTCATTAACTGTTTTACCTTTGAGCAACCAAGTGCTTCCATTAGAGGGAGCCAGTTATACACAGATTTTCCTCATAAATTGACAAACTGCATGGGACACGTCTCACTCTGTATATTGGTTAGAACATGTTGGCATAGCAGTATTTGGGACAATATACTGAGAATGGCTGCATATAAGTGCAGCATATGAAGATACAACGCCAGAATGAAGTGTGATTTTGGACAATTATTAGCTTCCGTTTGGTCACAAGATTGAAAGTTGGATCATTCTGTTGGTTTTTGGGGAACTCACTAAAGGACCAGAGCATCACTTGACATTTCTTCTGCGCCATGTGTAAAAGAAGGGCAGACTTTTTAAAATCTTAAAATCTAAAGATGCAAAGCTCACTATGGTTGCATGTTACACATTAATTTATGCTAACGGGAAATGGTATAGTTTTACTGCACTCAGTATTAATGTGATTAAAACATGTTGATTCTTTATAATACACTTCAAATCCAATGTCACCAAGGTTTGTTTCTAAAAGGTTTATGTGGATGTTGGTAGTTGTTGTACAATGCAACAAAAGCATTCAGTGTCTGCTGCACTGCTTAAGCATTAGTGACGACTGAGTTGCAGTTTAATTTCATTATTGCCTGTTATCCCTGTTCGTTTGTTTTTTTTTGGTATAATCTCTTAAAAACCTCCCAAGACAGCAAATCAACTTTTGAATGTTTCAAGCAATTGCCAGTTATTGTAGGGTGCAACATGCCTCCAGTTCTTCAATGACTTTTAGAGGCCAAATTTAGGGCTGTGGTGTGATGTGATGCACCTGTGCTACCTTTAGCAGATATGTGTCTCAAAGGATAGTGTGGCTGCTGATGCTCACGCCGTTTCAAACAAGAGGAAAGTGTTTGTCAGGCCCAGTGTAGAGGCACTGAGGAAAAAACCCTTCTGCTGTTATCCAGCTCGCTTCTTTGTTGAGTTTACGGATAGAAATCAAACAACGGTCCTCTGAGTTCATTATGAACAAATGGATTTTGTGGTCTCTGGCAGACCTTGGGGAAATTTTTTGCACCCATCACAGGTTGGCCGTTCTCTCGTTTGTGTTTCATTGAGTCTATCGATTACTGTTTCAGTCTCCTGCCCTTCCTTTTTCTCCTTGCCTCTCTGTCTTGTCTTACCTTACTCTTAATCATAGATACACACATACACACACACAAACACAGACCTTAAAAACACACTGTAAGTATACACCTACACAGGCAACATAGAGTTGAAAAGAAAGTTAATGGGCTGTAGCTACTGTAGGCTGTGGTTAAGGAGATGTGTGTAGGAAAGGGAGTTTGACTTTAAATCTCTCCCAAACTGTATTGGTATTTTTATTTTCCATGTTACCACCTCGCTCTTAGCTTTGCACTATAAATATTGTCGGTGGAAAAACAGCTTTTTCTGACTCTCTTAATAACTCCTTTACTCTATGCCTATCCCTTTCTGTCAACCTCACATGACCTTCTTCTTCCAAAACTTTTACATTCAAGACCAGAACCAGTTTGACTTAGCAGCTGCATGATCAAAATCCTACCTTCTGTCACCTTCATTGCACTTACTTGTTCGTGAACCTCTCAACGTCCTTCACTTCACATTCATGGTGATCTTCCTGTCTTACATTCTACTTCGTTCTTCACTTCACATTCAACATCAGACTATTTGACATTCCCTGGTCTCGTCTGTCTACTTGCAGTATCACCGTCAAACAACTTACTGTGGCGTTCTTCAGTGTTATGATAGTAAGGACTGGGTGCTTTTTGGGAGAGAAGTCTATGGAGGATTTGGCTCTCTGATGTGAAACATAAGTGACAATGTGACATTTAAGTCTTCTTGAGGGTTAATTCTGTAAGTTTACTGACTTTCTATCTGCTTTAATGCATTGTAAAGTAGAGCTGCAACAGTTGGTCCATTAAAAGAAAATTAATAGACAACTCGTTTGATTCTCAGTTAATTGTTTTTGTCATTTTTCAAGCAAGAGTGCCTCCAAAAATTATTGGTTCCAGCTTCAGGAATGAGATGATTTGATACTGTTATCATTGTAAACTGAATATCTATTGGCTTTGGACTGTCAGTCGCACAAAATGAGACATTTAAACATGTCATGTTTGGGCTGCGGGAAACAATAATATTTCGCAGATTATCAGTTATCAGTTGCAGCACTACTGTATAAATGAATAGAAAAATGCCAGTATCCCAGTATCCTGCAAGCCAGTGTGTCTCATTTTGGCATGCAGGGTTTCCTTGCTGTCAGTCACTCACTGTTTTGCACCTCCAAGTGCTTTCCTTTTATAGAACGGACTTCCGATCAAGTTTGCAATGTGAATTGGCATGACGAGGCTCCCAGACGGAATACACAAATATTGCACGCTGTATGAGTTCTGACAGCTAAAACAAGCCCATAGCATTGTGTACTACCTGCTGTGTACTCACTTTCATATCATACAGTAGATGGTAACGCACAGTTAGAAGCCGAACTAAGCTGCACGAAATTCGCTAGGGAGAGGGAGCGCTGGCTTATACAGTAAAAAAAAAAATACACATTTGTAGGCAAAACCTGCTCCAAAGAGGAAATATCCAAATTTGAACTGAATGATATTCTGCCTGGAAAAGCCCAGAAAATTAAAGACTTAATGAAAAAATGCAAAGCCCTCCAAGTAATTTCCTCCATAGACCCCCTGTCATAAATAGCGCGCAGTGCCTTACATGCCTCTTTGTCTTACATTAATTATCATATCCACATGCCGCAGAAAACCCTGCCAAGAATTCTTCTTACTTTACTGCAGAAATTCCTTATCAACATTCCTCAAGAATACACCTGCTAATCCTTCAGTCTAAATAACTGTCTGCATACGCTGACCTCTTTACAATTCATCACCCTATTTCAGACTTACTCTCACCCTCAATGCAGCACATTCATAGAGCCTCTGCTTCACATTCTGTAACCCTCCTTCACATGATGCTACCATTAAAATTAAACGCCATCCCAGTGCTTTTAACCTCCTGGAGATTATCTGTGATTCTTAGCGACCATATAATGAGCATTTTTACAGTTTGTCTTTCACCTCTGCCAGCATCGCTCTTCCTCACATAGCAAAGGAGGGTCTTACTGATGTCTGTGTTTGTTGGTGGTATCCATGCACCTTTGCTTTGAGTGAACATTGTGTTGACATTTTTTTCACTCAGTGTGTTATCAGAGCAGACAGCACCCTACAGCAGCCGGCATTGACATGTCAACAACCAATACCCTGACAGCTCCCATTTATAAGCCTCAGCTAATATCAGGTTCATTTTTCTAAAATTGTATCTGATTGAGAAACCGTTCAAATCAAAATATTAGTTTATTGCACCTAAATAAAATATTAAATTAATGAAGTGCCTTCTACAGGTTCAGTGTCCAGAAGTTTGCAAAGGGATCACGCTTCATGCTTTTTTTTAATGATAAATGGTACACAAGACGGATGTTCCCCTAAGTATCACCTAGTCCCAGACATATCTGAGACACAATGTCATGTCCTGTCTGAAGGACACGGTAGAGGTTACCCACAGTATCTCTATCCATTCTCTGTACGGCCACTCATTCACACACAGCACCTTACAGTGCATCCAAACCGCAGAAGACGTCCACACGCTGGGGTCAAAACACAATCACATCAAGACAGTCACTCGGACAACTACGTTTTTGAGGGAGATTCTTCCAAGGTGATTTAATAAAGCTAGCGAGTGGATAAGCTGCCAGACATCCTCCGAATAACAAGTGGTGCAGCTCAGAGGCTCCTCTGGCTTTGATGTTTGGCTTCAAACCTGGCTTTATGCTGACAGCAGAGCAGATGCTGAGTGAAGTACACGCTACGGCTGCTTTTTCAGGTGACTGAGTTCAGATCCACCCTGGATTTAAAACAGTGGTTCATTTGCAGCCTTTTAACGAGCTAGTGCAATATAGTAAGTAAGTGGTCACCTGGTAGACAAGAGAGGCTGGAAGAGGGCGACGCTCACTCTCGCACTCATTCACACACTCTTTTTTTTTTTTCCCTCCACTGAGAATAATCTTCTGGCTTGTTGGTACAAATATTGCTCAGGCGTTTTGACTCTATCCACGAGAGTCTGGAGTAACTACTCCAAGTATTTAACGCTCTATTTTATGGCTCATCTTCCTAGGAAGAATAGTTGTTTTGTCTTATTTTATATGACTCTTATGCAGGCAGTGTCTCTCTCCAGAGCTACATAAACTTTCTATTATACTCATCTTCTGGAATTCTGAAATCTTCATTATCATTTTCATAAGCATCAGGATCACCGTCATCTTATTGTTATTGTTGCTGTTTTTTTGAACCTATGCTTCCAACACTATCATCATCTTAATCATCTTTTGCAGACAGAATTGCTACATCTGTGTCCATTTTCATCTGGGATGTCATGAATTCAAATACTCATCACTGGAGTGACAGAAATATTCACAAAAACAGAACAAAACCAAAAACAGAAGAACAATTGCTATACGATTAAATGTCATAAACTCCTCCTTAAATGCAGCTGTTATTTAGTCCACACACCTTCTCATACACTCCTATGGCTCAGCTGACCTGGCCTGACCCAGGATTCCTGCTGATATCTTTCCTCTCTGAGCTGTTTCATCTCACTTTGAGCTTTAGTTGACCTTGGTGATTAGCTTAGCTGGTCGGCAGATGGTGGGTGGAAAGCTGGCTGAGCCACACTGTCACCAACCTTAGGGCTCGAGAGGGGGCCCGTGGGTACGGATTATGATGCCGAGTCAGCGCTGGAAATGTGTGAGTGGTGAATATACACTACAGTAGGGCAGACGGGGGGGGGCTAGGCATGTGGGAGAAGGTGAAATTGTCAGTGGGACAAAGAAGCTTGAGCATAACAGAGGAATGAGGGAGACTGCATTAGGATGTCACAGGGGGCAGAGGAACACAAACAGTGGGAGGGGGAGGTGGTAGTAGTTCTGGCTCAGGCCCTGGGCTTTCTCTCTGTGGTGACAGGTGAGGGGGGGACTCCTCTCTCAGGCCGTCTTGGCCGCTGATGGACTGCTGACCCTTTTCATCCCTCAGCATCTTGTAGCGCACTTCTGGAATGTGGTGGCCAGTGAGGGCCATTCCCTCAGCCACCCTCAGTGCATAATGGGCGACTGTGTTCCCAGTGTCACTGCTGCCCTTTGTCCCACCCTCAGTCTCCTGTGCTATGAGGCATCAGCCTTGGGAGCTTCTTTCCGTCCATTCTTTAGGGACGGCGAATCTGACGTCTTCACTGTCTTCCGAGGAGGACTCACCGGTTCACTGGTGAGCTCATGTAGCGATGGCTCCTTATACATCGCAACTGTGTGACAAAGATAGAAGTTATTGGTTAATAATTAAGGAGCTGATAAATAACCAACATAAACTGGTTTTAGTTAAAGTGACACAGAGGACACAAACCCTCTATAACTTTAGGCAGGAAGTGTGCAGCTCCTTTGGTCTTCTTTACCCGGTTGCCCTTCATGATCTGGCCATCACGGTTGATACCGATATACCAGGAGCGGCCAGACTGGGTCTGGCGATAGAGCATGGAGGAGTATGTAACGTAGTAGTTCTCAAACACACTCTCCTTGAACTTACACTCTGGAGTGAAGTGCTCCTGAAAAGAGACATGCAAAAGAGAAAAAGGGATGCAAAAAAGGGGAGGGGTGCATCCATATCAGCAAACAAAGCAAGAGAATGAAAATGTGCACACGTCATGAGAAAACTGTAAAGTCTTTGAACGTGAACTGGTCAGCACACACTTGAAAAATAAATACATGGACACAAGCATTGAAGTACACTAATTAGGTGACTATTTCCTGAGGGAAAGAATGGATAGAATTATATCTGGACTTGTCTTTCTTTGAAAGCGTGAACATATCACTCCTTTGGGACCAGCAAGACAAGGATGCGTACTATATGTTGAGAAACAGGATTAACATCTGAGCTAAACATAACACATTCCCAAAGGTAAAGAGCAGAGAAGATGAAACGCTCGCACACTGAAACAGTAACAAATCCAATCTATACACAAACATTGCATACTGTACATGTAAATAACATGTAGAATTCTGACATCAAACTCAGTGAGTGCTCAGAGGCATCCTGAGTTCAGAAAACCAACTTGGCCAGCCTGGAATGAACAAGATCCTGGATCGGTCTTCAGGACATTTGTAGGTTGAAGTTTCCGAACCAAATCCCGCAAAACACAACAGTATTTTGAATGTGAATGGGTTATATGTTGGTGGCACGGTGGAAACACTGTCGCCTCACAGCTAGAAGGTCCCGGGTTCGATTCCTGCTGTGGGCGCCAGGGGCGTGTCCTCCACCATGCCTTCGGTGCCTGCTGCCCAAGGAAAAAAGGGGCCTTTCTGTGTGGAGTTTGCATGTTCTCCCCGTGTTCACCTGGGGTGTCCTCCTTAAAAAAAATGAAACCCCCCTCTAAAAACATGCATGAAGATCACCACCTGACCAATGGTGACGACGAAGAAAACTGGGTCCCTGGGCGCTGGTCAGATGGCAGCCCACCACTCCTGGTCTACCGCGGAGGAAGGACGACCAGGATGGGTTAAAGGTGGAGGACAAATTTCACCAGTGCATGGCGTGTGTGTGCATGTGCATGTGTTGTGTGACAAATAAAGGGGATTGTCCCTCTGATTCTTCTTCTTGTTATATATTTTTCGCCGTTTGAATAGTCATTAAACTTTAAAAAAGAATAGTTTATGCATCATCTTATCTTAAAAAATCTATTTTCTCTTGTTTTTAACTTCTGTGGGTCGACGTAGTTCATTGGGTGTTCGGGAAGTAGACCTCTCTCTTTCTCCCTCTCTCTCTCTCTCCCTCTCTCTCTCTCTCTCTCCCTCTCTCTCTCTCTCTCTCTCCCTGTCTCTCTCTCTCGTGTGTGTGTGTGGTGTGTATGTGTGAGAGGGAGAGAGTGAAGACTATCTGCATGTTACAGCCATTGTAAAGTACATGTTACAGGCAGTGAGCGAAAATAGTCACTGTACAAGTGTCCAGATAAGCTTAAGTTGCAGCCTAATCGTGCGTTCTCTGCTGCAGAGGGAATAACGTTCCTTTCTACAAACACAGCTGTTCTGCTACCACCACTCATCTACTGCCCAGACCACTCCGCTCCGCCAGTTACTAGCTCCACTCGCCTTATTTGATCCGATAGACCTTTGTGTATGGAGCTCACCGTTCATCATACATTTAAACTTCAAGCACAGCCATAACAGGTACAGGCACAGTGGGGGTCCAGACCCCCAAGAAGTCGCACGGTAAATCTGAGGGGCTGCAAAATGACTCTTTTTGGGCTTTTTTCAAATCATTGTTTTTTTTTGTTTGACCCTCAAACAATTGTTCATATCACACAATCTGAAGTTTAGAGGGGACAGAAAAGAAAGTGTTAGGCAGAGGAAGGAGAGAAGTTCTATTGGAAGTAGGACTGCAACTAATGATTATTGATTGATCCTTATCCTTATTCATTTCTCTATTAATCGCTTGATTGTCTGGTCTAGAAAATGTTAGAAAATTGTAGAAACAGCGCAGACCAACTTCTCAAGTCCATATGACAATTTCAGTTTACTTGTTTTGTCTGACCAACATGGTAAAACCCACAGATAATAAGAAAACCAGCAAACATTCAAAGACCATGTTGGCATTTTTACTTATACTGAAATTAAACTAAATAGTGAAATGATCATTTGATTTTCAACGTCGTTGCTAGTTTATTTGATTAAGGTCATCAGTTAAACAACTGATAGATTTAATTGTTTCAACTCTAGCTGAAAGACTTTTATTTAGTTGACATATTGATTAAAAGGGTCTTCATCAGGATGGAAGAAGTAAACAAAACGTTTAGAGGAGAAGCTGACTGCTCGGTGGAACTGCTCAGAACTCATGGACATCTAAGACCTGTGATAATTGGTTGTGAATAGGCACTGCTTTACTTTAAGGAGTAGTTCGGATTTACTACATACCCCGGTAGCAGGTTTTTCCGACTCTAGGTTTGTCAAAACAGGAGTATAATTCATCCTCCTTCAGTAGAAAGTAGAAATGTCCCTTTAGTATAGGCCACTCCTGTGTACTCTCAATTGTCCATGACTGGTTGAGTCCGAACACTTACTTCAAAATCAAATTAGGTAAAATCCAACAGCATAATCTTAAATGATCATGTTCCAGCAACACTTCCCCTGCCTCTCTGTCCTCACCGTAAGGACTACTGAACCCTGCTTAATGTTGACTGGTGATATTAACCAATAGCGGCAGATATACATCTCTCTTAGTCTCCATCAGAGTCTTGACAGGGTCCTTCCCCTGTCAGAGAGCAAAGCCAATCTACTGGATTGATTAAGTGAGAGCAGGAGGGCAGAAATGGCTGAGTGGAGAATTTCTCTGAGACTCAGGACAACAGAAGAGGGCCAGAGGATCACAGCTTGGCATAGACAGGCCTCAATAAAGAGCCAAAAGTAGATTGAGAAGGTATGAGAGACCTCCAGTTTCACACTTATCACAGATCATCACCTTTCTCCTTCACAGGGAGGCATCACGCTTTAGCTGAGAAGGCAGTTCAGGACTTTGTGCCCTTTCTCCTGTCCTGCCACTCCACCACAGTTTATGCCTTTTTAACTTAACTTTCCACCATAAAAAAATAAACAAAACAAAACAAGCCCCCACCTTAACTCAACAAACTCTCCCACTACCATCATCACCACATCGCAGAGCTATTTTAAGATCCTCTGACAGGTTTGATATCTTCTGCTGTGCTAACACAAAGAGGATGAGATCGATAGATGATCTGCTTCATTCATTATTAATCAGGCCAGAGAGCAAGAGGGGTGGGAAGTGCGGGAGACAGAAGGGGAAAGGTAGGAGAGACAGGAAAGAGAGGAGAAGATCACTCAGAGAGGACAGAGGGGTTGCTGAGTAATAAAGGAGATTAAGAAGAGAGAGAAGTGGAAAGACCTGCTTCTTTGCATCTCCCCCAGGACCAAAGCAGGAACGAGGGCTTTATTCACCAGCACCCTACGATCTAACACTCATGTCCCCCTGGATAGGGAACCCATCACTTCAGCAAGATACCCTTCAGCTCAACCTCTGAAATGACAGCAGTGATAACCCCTCTCCCAAGTCATCCTATAATTACCCTTCATAATCAGTCCCCTGAAATTAGCCTAATGATAGAAGCCACACCTTGTGGATTTCATTCAAGAACTCTCCAAAGGTCTGGAGGTAAAAAAGCAGACAATGTCTTGAAACCCAGAGGCAGGACTGTGAAGTGATTTTTCATGATATACCTGCCCCTAACTGATACAAATATGTTGCTGTAAGAACCCTGATCTCTGAAACTCACCTTGAGGTAACCTCCAGACCCCCAGCGGAACCACAAAGACCACCCATGGTGCACTGACTGAAGATATCACTCAAACCACCAGATGTACCAGCGCAGATGAATAAGTGTTGAGGGTTGCACATTTTTAAGAGCGATGGGGGAATATTTCCATCTAAATGGTGGGTGCCTGGAGTAGGAATTAAATAAAAACCTCTTTCTTCAACCGTGACTTATTGAGAGAATTGGGTAGCTTCCCTTCCATGTGTCTCAAGCAAAAAATGAATTTAAATGAAAGCAGACGAGAAGGGTAACGTAGCGTCCGTGCTGAGAATCCCCAAGATGGGAAGAACCATTTTATGATGCAGAGCAGCAGCATTCCCCCACCCCCAACCCCCCCACCCCTCCTCATTTCTCGTATCTGATTACATCGATTCTACCTGCTCCAGGAAGCTTAACTCTCCATGCCACCATACACTGGCACTGCACTTATCACCAAATAGGGACAGTGAAGTACTAATAATACACACTCACAGGGCAGAGTTCCCTAAACCTGACTAACGTCTTTCCCTGCATATAATTAGGACATAAGAACAGGAGTGGCAGTTATGACTAAAAAGATGAAGTGAAGCCATGAATAAAATTTAATATCTTGTTTACTTTCATTTCACCGTGCATGCACAAGCATGAAATCAGAGCTAACACCCCTGAAAATGTAGCTCTACTTCTGGAATTCAAAACACGTTTTAGCATATCTGACGTGCAGCTATTTGCAGTCCCCTATTTAGACAGCAGGGGTCACAGTGTCATACAGGCTTCCTGCATTTATTGACTGTCCCACCAAGCTCCCAGTGTAATCTATGGGAAGCTGCAAAATCTGCCCAGCTGCAGTAATCCCACCATATTTCCACAGTGCTGCATCACAGCTGCAGCGACCCACTCATATGACAATGTGAAAGCTCATTCACAGCAATCCTCTGTTACATACGCACAGACACATGCACGTAATCTGTGTGTGTCTATGCAACACAGAACGCCACCGCAAGGGCATGCTGCTGATGTTGTTGTCGAAGCCAGATGTAGATGCACTGTGACACGCCACGTTACGTAAGTCAATAGGGCAGAGACGTGCTTATTAAGAGGGGGTTTACAGAGGATGAGACTGGCAGTTAATACCGTCTAGCACCACACATGTATGGCCTGCCTCTAATGTTTTATGATAGCTCAGGGAGGCATGATGCTCGCATGACAAGGGCAGAGTGGGTAGTAATGTGCAGTGTTGACTGACAGCTGGAAGGCCCCTGTCAATATAATGTATCAGAGAGCGGTAGCTGTCATTGCTTCTTTGACCCTCAATCACAGAGGTGACACGCTGTCTGCTGCCTTTATCTGAAATCCCCCTGCTTTTAATTTTCTAGCACACAAAAAGTGGTGGTTGATTGTGTATCATCATCACCGCCAGAGGACTGCGCTCTAATATATCCCCGAGGCAATTTTTGGAGAGAGAGCACTGTTGCAAGGTATATCATGAGTCAATCAGAAAGAATAGGTTTTGCCTCCCCTAAGTGCTCTTAATTGGCTGCCTGGCAAAGCGTCTGTCTTTATTATTGCATTTCCTCACTTCATCTCTTTTCTCTCGCTCGGGCCAATTATTTTCTTTGGTACTTTTTCCTAATGTCCACATTTTCTCCTGTCCTGTGATAAAAGTGATGCTATCTTGCTGCTGGCGTTGTCCTGCATCTCAATGCAATCCTCCCATGAAAAGAATAGAAAGGACACAGCGTTTCATCAATAGGTCTCATGCTTTCTCTTCCTTTATCCCTCTCCTGTGTCTTTCTGTCTGTCTCTCTCTTTCTCTGTTACACACAAGCATCACAGGCCTAAAGCGATCACAAACAATTGCATTTACTGTGCTGTTGTCCTTTGAGTATTTGTTTAATGCACTAAAAGCCCATATACACTGTGTGATTGTGTGCTGTCCCAGCTGTGAGACACATCCACAACAGTCGATTTAGAGCTTTGGCAGGGTATGGAGTAGCCAGCCAGTGGCAAAAAATTGCCAGCTAGGGGGGTCCAGGGACATTTTAAACTCTAAATTTACAGTGTGAGGCTAAGACATAGACTATATTTCCTCATATGATATAGGCGTGTTATTTTGCCAACATTGACTGCTTTAGTGTGTGCGTTTGTAATGCATGTCAGAGCTGTACAGTTCTATATATAAATTGCATGTGTTATGAAAAAAATCAGCCTGTTTGATGAATGAAATTGCCTCATTAGCACCTGCATGATACAGCTTTGCAATGTGTGTGTCTGAAACGGTGCTAAAATGCTCGTCTGGAGGGAGATTGCTTTCAATTTAAATGGCACTTTAAAATGAAATCGTATTGTAGCTGCTCGTTTGTGTGAGGTGAGGGTTTGTGTGCTTGTTTGAGTGTGGTGAATCAATGGCACGTCATCGTATATTGCATGCTTAAAATTCTGGTCCCTGGCTGCGGAGAGTCCATACATCCAGTGCCAATTCTCACAATTCTTAGGGAATGGCGGCCTTATTAGTGCAAGGAGCCCACGCCTCCTAATGTGTGTTGAGGCAGGAGGTCGATGTTTGTGTGCTCTATGGTTTTCATACCAGAAGACTTTATCTTATGTAGATAGGAAGAAAATAATCTTACATCACTATATATTTTTTTCTTACTGCATTTAAATTGCTGCCATAATGTAGTTTTGTTCATAGTTTTGGAATAAGCAAAGGCTTAATAAAAAAATGACATCATTACAACACTCACTAAAATTAAAAGATTAAGTAAATTTAACAATTCTGTTTGACATTACATTTTTACTGAATAATTCACATTTTGATAATTTACATTTTAAATCACACATTATGTTCAGTTTTTCCAGTCTATCAGCTGGTTTGTGCAGATTGTGCAGACACATTATAATAAAACAAATGACTCAGGGCTGCATCTTTACAAAAGAGAGATGAACAATACAAATTTAGTGCTAATCTCATATATAGTAAATGTATAAGAATGATTGATGATGATTGATTAATATAATTTTTAGCATCTGACTGATGTATTACAAAAATGTCCATGTTTTTTTCTTTATCTGGCATAGACATTAATCTTAACTTAAACTTAAAATAAGGATAACTTACTCTGATAAATCAAATTCAACATGTTTGTCACATTAAAATATTGTAAAATAACTTCACAGCTGTGAAATATTATTCCCTGTTGCTTGCTTTTCACATTTCTTTCATTTGAACATCCAAAATCAGCACTAAAGTCTGGCATTTCCTCCTATTTGAACAGGTCAGAACCTGCTGCAATATGGTGGTGCCTTAGGCGCATCATAAGCTGGATGTATCAACCAAAAGAGTAAAGATAATTCATTCATTAATAGCTAATTACAGGTTTGAACCCAGGCTGGGGCAGGACCTTCCTGTGTAGAGTTTTACATGTTCTCCCTGTGCTTGTGTGGGTTTCCTCTGGGGGCTCCATTTTCCCCCACCATCAAAACATTAGGTCAATTCTCCTGTCAGTGTCCTTGACCAAGGCACTGGCTTAGAGCTGGAGTTAGGCAGTGCACGCTGGCTGCCTATTGGTCCTCAGGGATAGTTTAAATGCAGTGAACACATTTCATTATGTGGCGTTGAGTATGATTGTTTGTGACAATAAAGAAACTTCTAATAGAGATAGCAGAGCCAACAGCCAGTAGAGCTTACAGCTAACAGAGCTAAACGAACAGCAGGGCTGAGAGTTTCTGTGCAGAGGAACATGCAGTGTTAACCAGTGAACTGCAGTTTAATGTGACATCATGACAAGTTTACAGTAAATCAATGTATTAAAGTATTTCAGGTGACTACAGTTTGCAGGTGAAAGTACTTAGTTTGGAGTTAGCATTTCGGACATAACAGTGTTAACGTTTTACCAAACTTCTGTCAGAGAACGGACATGTTTGGTTGAGCACAGACACCACCTGCAGAGAGCACTTTAACCAGTGCAGTCAAGTATAAGTTTGGCCTGCCATCGACTTACTTGCAGAATTCATGTTAATTAGGGACAGCTGAAATCACCTGCCGCCGGCCATGCTTGTCATTCAAACTGGTGAAAGTGACAAACAGCACCGGTTAAACTTGAGAAGCTGCTACTTGAATGTTTGTACACTGTTCTGTGCTGATAAGAAAGAGGGAGGAGAGATAAAAGATTCTCGAACATCTGAGTTCACTCATCTGTGCGTTTCACCATCCTCTCTGCCTGAACTCACCGTCACTCACTGGTGCACCCAAATGATTTTTTCAAATCACACACTCTTAATTTTCACTTTTATGCAGTGAAATGCTGGCGCTGTAGAGCTGGCTGTGGTGAAGGAGAGCAGCACTGCAACACAAGCCGGCTGAGGTGAACGAACACAATACAGGACAGTAAAGAAGGGATCAGGATTTGATCTGCTTCATTTGGCCGATGCCAATCCTGTGAAATATGCCCGGATCAGGATTTCTAATTCTGCGCGTTCACTGACCAATCTGACATGCCTCAAAGTTGATATTTTACAGTCTGACACAATAAAGATTTCAGTCGTGTGTCGGGACCTTCAAAATGTAAAATGTGCACAAACACCTGCAAATATTTAAAATAAGAGGCAAAGCCCACGTCTAAATCTTGACTGGCACAAAACTGTTTATGTGAAAACTTGCCTGTCAACAGTCATGTCAGCCTCCCTCAACACAAGCCATTTTCTCTCTCTCTCTCTCTCTCTCTCTCTCTCTCTCTCTCTGTCTATGAGGAGTTTTCCAGAGCACATAGATTATAAAATGGGGCACGAATGAGCCAAGCTCTATTTTTATATCCGAATCAGCCATTTCCTGTTGTCACCTACAGGAAGTGAGGCTACGGGAAGATTTATGTCTGAGACGAGGCAGCGGTGGACTTCCTCAGTTTGTTATAGAGCCTGGTCCCGCAGTCTGACCACTACGGGGCATAGAGAGAGGGATGCAAGAAAAAGTTGTTCAGGAGAAAAAAAAAACATCAGAAAGAGGCACTACATGCAAGAGATGAGAAAATAGATGTGAAGGAAGCGACTCGTCACTGTCAGTCACCTCAGCTCTTCTGAGAATGACAATGAGCTGAGAAGGAGCTTCTTTATTGTAAATGAAAACATTTCTCGTCGGTGTCATGCGCTCCCGTGGCATGATTTTAAATGTGAAAGCAAATATGAACATGCTCCTAGATCACAACGACATGTCTAAAGGGCCGTATCATGCCACCTGCACTCCCTCCTACACCAGCAAATTAGCACATCAGACACACTACAGAGAATAACATGGGGGTCATAAAATCAGACATGCATGATATTACACAAGAAGACAGCTGCTCTATTGCACAGCGCCTATATCAACACATTCTTGTAGCTATATGTGTGTGCGTGCATGTGTGAGAGGTGGGGGAAATTCTCTGGGAGAGGTCTGTGGGATGCAGTGCAGCTATTGACTGGTGCTGAGGAAATCCCTTCTCAAGGCACTAAAGTCTACTGCATGCTAATCAGGGGCTTGGAAGATAATAGGAGATGGCGTATTTGCCATAATTCAAGATTTAACTCTCACATGGACAGATGATGCTCTTTCCTTTATGTCTCATATGCATAAAACCACTTTCACATAGAATTTGTACAGCAACCAGCGCACACTGAAGTCACTGGCATTTCTTTTTGCTTAACTGTCCAGTAAACTGCACAGAATTAAATTTTTATTACACAATATATATTATGCAGTATGTGCATATACTGTGTACTATAGTGTATAGTACTACTGCTGCTACTACTGCTACAAATAACTGTGACTACTGTGCTGTTATCTTGCACACAAGTGGACTGATAGCAATGGCAGCCACAATAAGGTGTAATAGTTAGCTTTAGGGTTGCAAAATAGCAGGACTATTCAAGGTTGAAACTTTACATGGGAATTAACAGGAATTTATGGGAATGAACAGGACATAAAGGGAATAAAATGGAAAAACAGTGGTTATTTGTTCAGTTTGTATTTCCCATGTCACATGCAGATGGAAACAAACCTTTTACCATATCAGACCTTTGAATAGAAATTAGACTGATTTAACACTGTAATGAACTGTCATTGAGGGGGGAAAGAAAAAGACATTCATTATGACCCCCTTCCAAAAAAGACTTTTGCCCTACATATCCTTTCCATGGACTTCCTCTCTGTTAGACGCTGATGCCTCATGGCTTTGTGTCAAGCTTAAAGAGCCCCACATTCGCCCAGATGGGCACCAGTTTTTCAGCCTCTGTCTTGGTTAGCCTGTTCAATGTTCCTAAACCAGTTGTGCTCAAAGGCAGATGATGTTGGTGGACCTAGAGGATGATGGAGGCAACAGGGAAAGTGCCTCAGATCCACAAAGCCTCTTTCACCAAGTGGCCACCGAGATATTTATATTGCATCACATATGGTTTTATATTGAAATTGCGCAAAATTTCCAAAATTCCCCAAATACCTAACTTACTATTATCAGAAAATTCCTGGAAGTTTACTGACCCTTGCGCAACCCTAGTTTGGTTAAGGGATTCAACACTTATCGTGTGTAAGCAGTGTTATGAGCACTGTCCAAGGTACTGATTGAACAGCCCGCCCTGAAAGACTCAAAAGCTACTATGATGGGTGTCCACGCTTCCTTGGTAAAAAAAAAAAAAAAAAATGAAGGATTTACATACATGATATTAAGTGTTTCAGCAATATTGTCATGCTTACTACCATGCTAAAGCCATTTTACAAGCACTGTCCAGAGTCTGTAGAGCTGTCCATAGTGCTGATCAGACTGCACACTGGAACTGTAGCTGTCCAGTGAGAGCACGCGCTCTCATCAGAATTCCCACTCACGGCTCAGTTTGATGAAGACAATCCCTGCTGCTAGTTGAGCAGCCTGTCTCTCCATTTGAAGCTGTAGATTCAGTCTAGTAGTAAGTTTACTGAATACATAGACTTTGCACTGAATGGAGCCCTTATGGCTAATTGGTTGATACCCTGTGACACTTAATTAGACATTATTTGAAATGATACTTAAGCACTAATGAAGAGCTTTGTCACACTGACTACATGAGACAAAACAAGCTGTGATTGTAACACTCTGTCATGGGTATTGCACTTCAAAGAGATCCCCAGCTCTCTTTTCAACCTCCTGCTGCTGCGACGTTTCTGTATCCTACCTTTGTAATATACTAGATTGGAAAGCCACCTGGACCTGTTTTAGTGTGTTAATGTAATAAATCAGTCAGACCATTATTGCTTTTATGTGCCTCTGATTACAGACTTTTTTATGGCTCAGTTATTCAGAATCATAGACATTATGTCAACAACATGCTTGCAAGCATTCAGTCTTGACTAGCCTAAAAGTACCTGGCATCCTAATGACATCTGGAATATGTATTAAAGTTTGTGAAACTGGACAAAATGAGGGAAAGACTTAAAAGCCATGGGGCTGCTAAAGGTACAAAATACTGATCTTAAAACAAAAACAAAACAAAACCAGCATAACCTGCATACTTCTACATTCCCACCCGCCATAGACCCAAAATCTGTCAGCAAGACAGATAGAGACCCCAGATTCTCCCACAGTAATTTCACACCCACACTATTTCCCTCTCTCCTTCCCCCCCCCCGTCTTTCCAAAACTAATTGGAATATCGTGCAGGTAGTGAAACAGGTTGTCATGCTATCTTTAACTCCCCACCTGTCTCTGTCTCACTTTACTCTCTCAAACGTTCATACACACACAGCTACCACACACACATCATTTTTCTATTAGTATGTTAGTGAAAATTCTTAACTATGGTGCTGCTTATGCTAAAGCAAGCAGTTTTTTCTTGACTTTTTTGTTTGAGTAGAGAATTTATTGCTTTTTATTATGCACACACAGGTACAGTTTTAATAAACTCAGCGCTGTTTTTCAATACACTGACTCCTAATTGTTGATTATATCCTGTTTTGTCTTCTTAATATGTAATTATCACTTACTGTTATTACATCATAGGTTTTGGCCTTGTTTCCCTACATTTTTGTGTTTCTCAAAGGCTAAAGTGCCCTCCCCACCCCCCGAAAATAACATAATTCCAGGCCTGTTACTGGATTATGACTAATGATGCATTCATGTGTTCATCGCTTTAATGTTACAGATGGTAAAGGTGGGGCTAATTTTAATGATTTTATGTAATGCTGGATAGCTTAATCTGTGATAATACATCAATTTATGAGTTGGTTTTTATTATACATGAATAAACTGAATCTGCAAAGTAACTAGTAAGTATTCTGAGTAAAAAAATACAATATTAGCCTGCAAAATTTAGTGGAGAAGAAGTATAAAGTAGCAGAAAATGGAAATACTCAAGTAAAGTACTACTACCTGAAAATTATACAGTGGTTTAGTACATGTGCATTTTTAGTGGTGTGACTGGGAATATGGGCATGCTTGTCATCACAGAAATAGATTGTGGTGTTTTTGCAGCTTCGTCGGAGCTGCTCCAGTCTGCTAATGTGTTCCTCTGTGCCTGTCTATGGCACAGTAGCCTTCAGTGTTGATAGGCTATAACTTGTGACGTGTAACCAATCAGACAGTGTTGTGTGAGGGACATTGAGACCACAGAGGGATGACTACAGAGAGAGGCTGTTGCGTCAGAGCCAAAGTAGCACATTTTTAAATTCATTTATCAGCAATCAGATAAGAAAGCACAGATTCCAATAACTGGAAGAATGCTGCATATCAGATCCAATAATCGATCGATGCCTTCTTCTCTATACACACGATTGATCTTTTGGATGTACTTACCGAGGTATAGAGGTATCCCTCACTATTCATGGCAAGGTACAACCCCGTCTTTGCGCCCTGGATTGCCACAATCCGCAGTCCCACTGGAATTAAGTTGAACTGTGCTAAATTGGAGAATAAAATAGGGGAGATAGGGCACGACAGAGAGAGAGAGAGAGAGAGAGAGAGAGAGAGAGAGAGAGAGAGAGAGAAGAAAAGGGAAAGTCAGAGAAGATTGTGAAATCAAACAAATACTGTACAGCAGCAGAGTCTGCTCCTCTGTCTTCATCACTGCAGTACGCTCGATCTCTCTGAAGCCCAAATGCTGTGACCTTTTTATTTCTGTAAACACGACACCATGTCACCTTCACTATGCTTTACACTGCCCCTAAACCTGGATCATAGGGGAGATGTTCTGCCACAAAGGAGTTGGAGCTCCTGGAGCTGAATGTGTTAACTGTTAAAGACTCAACTCGTCAAGAAATAATGCAGGTTGTGGAATAAACTGAATTTTAAAAATGTTCAAGCCACAATCTGAAAAAGGGCTCCTGTCTGACTCTGGGGGGTCAAATTGGGAAATACCAACAAGAGAACTTTTTTGCACATCGTCTCAACAGTGGCAGTAAGTCACTTAGAAGCTCTTTAACATTCAGACAGCAGCCTTGCTTTTTGTGGTTTTGTGAAACATCAAATCCTGAGACGAACCAGTGTGCGATCTGAAACACAGCATATGTGGCTTTAAGGATGAACACGCATGGCAAGAATTTCTACATATGACAAGGCACAAGCATTAAATTGCCAAAGATTGACAGGAAGTTTAACGCGATTTTCCTCCCCCATTTAAAGGCAGAAATATCCGTATGAATTGGAACAAATGTGACAGATAAATACAGTGCAGCTTTAACTCAACGTTGGAGATTTTGCTCCCAATGATGGTATGAGCTGTTCCAAGCTTCCATTCAGCTATGTGAAAACTGCACGTGTTGCATGTATTTAGAACATTATGGCTTCTACACAGTTCCTCTAATTAGTAAGAGAGAGAGACCACATCTGGAGGTAGTCTGGCTCACATTGTATTTGAACCTTATGTAGGTGTAAATGTGCTTGTAGCCGTGCACAACATACAGATTTTTGTTTTTAGTCAACATGAAATATTGGTTCTTGTTTAAGTTTGGAGAGCAAGCAAGCCAGAGGACTGAAAGAGACACAGATTACTGATTATATATCTATTCTGTGCCATGAAAGCGCCAAAAAGTGCATTATTCAACAGAACTGTGCGAAAAGTGAAAGCCATACAGGTGAGAAATTAACGATATACAGTAAGAAATAACAGTGCGTGCGATGGTGAGTGTTGCACTCATCTGTGCAGCGTATCTGCTGTTAAAAAGTCATTTAATTTATCTAGTGCAGAGTAACCTACACATCAGTGCTGCAACATGCTGGGACAAACTGACACAGTATTTTTTTATACAAAGAAAGGAATAACTTAGTGTGTTACATTAGTTTCACAATCTTTATGAAGCTTCCCGTAACTCAACCACTCACAAAAGTGTGATTTTATTTTTAGGAAGCTTGGGGCTAATTTGCCACGACCTCACGCTTAGGATTCGATCTCAATGAGGATAACAACAACACATTAAAAATAGCCGGTGTAAACACAAAAGCAAGATTGGGTTGTTGATTATCTGGATAATTTATCCGAATACATATTCCATTTTAATACCGGGTGTACATTCGGTGAGAGAGACTAGACTGTGGATAATTTGGTTAAAATTGAACTGCACAACCACAAGCAATAACATGTAGGCTATAGACAAACACACACGCACACACACACTCACAAAATGAGCTGCTTTCATCCCTTGTGCTGTCCATGGTGCCGTCAGGCTGCATCTGCAGGTAGTATCCGTGTTGACTGTATAGCCGAGTAACAATGCCCTTCAGCTGGGGCTCTGCAAGAGAGCACAGGAAAACAGCATCAAATTAGAAAGATGCCGTTGGCAGAGGTTGAGAACAGAAATGACATTCACTAATTCAACCTGAGAAAAGAAAAAGTTAGTCAAATATGTCAGAGTTTAAAGACACAAGGCACAGAGTTCGAATAAGGATTAGTGTGTATATCTAAAAATGGGTTTATATGTGTTTCTTGAATAGTTTCTGTTTAAAGTGTACTGTGGGGGATGGGGGGTGTGTGTGTGTGTGTGGGGGGGGGTGTTACATCACGTCACGCCCCCACCCAATATCTGTAATGGACACGACATCAGATTCCCCCAGAAAGCTGAAAGAAAGCTGATTTGTTTCTGTCATTTTTCAGAGTTAAACCGACTCCAAACGCACCGGATGTGTGTCATTCACAGAAAACCCCTCTCGGCTCCTTTATGTCAACAGCAACAGTGAACACAGCGGCTTTGGGTCCGTCCTGCAGGTCCTGTGGACCACTGCCGGAGCCTAGCCCCACATATTTCTGCTCCTCAGAACTGATATTTTAAGTAACAGAGCAGAACTTGACATGGAGCGTTGGAAGAAGAGGGAGAATACAGTTCATAACAAGGCGCATAGTACAGGTTGTGGAAGAAGCTATTGTAAGATCAGAAAAGTTATTTTTACAGTGAGCGGAGTCGTTTCCAGAGCTTCTCCACCTTTTAGCACAGAGATTGGTTCATAATGAAAAAGTGCTGAGAGCACAAAAGCCTCAGTTTGCATGGCTTTAGTCAGCAGAGGAACGCACACAGCTTCAGCATCACATACCGACTTTCATGTATTTTGCTTCTTTTATGTTTTTATAGTATCACATTATGAAATAATCTACTGAAATGTCCATGAAAATACAGCTTTCATTGTGATTCAGGCAGGTGTGAAACATGTTAGATTGATGTATGAATCTTACAATGATGTGATTCAGGTGTCACCGAATATATCCGGGATCAGTGCTGTTCTGCTTGTTTTCCTCAGCTGGCTGTGTGCCACATTCTCTCCTTTGGGTTTCTGAAACACCTGCAGCATCTCACAGCAGCTGGAACTATAAGTCCGTCTTTAAATTGAGAGTGATGTGCACATGTATGCACATGGCTCAGCAGCAGTAGCTTTGGCCATAATCTAACAGTAATTAATGTTCTGTGTCCTGCTACACAGGTCAGCAGTTACACACAGGGCCCACATTGAACTGGAAGTGTTGGTAAGAAAACAGCCCTTATGGATGAATGCTGAGACCCTCAATGTCTGACTGAAGATTTCATGGTCTCCAGAGGATGAATCCTAATGAATGGTTTATTTTTTAGGAGTTTTCCAATGCTAGCCATCATTCTTAATAGTGGTTTAGTGTTAATTAGTAAGTGTTAGCATGCCCATGATTGTCTGTGATCCCACTGTGAGCATGTTAACATGCTGATGCTTCATTTTCCTCAGAGCATATAGAGCTCATAGCCTTCCACTGTGCAGTGTCAAACTGCTCTAGAAACATTACATACAAGACTAGTGAACTCAACCCTTCCTTTAGGGTCTACTCCTTATTTTAATGTATTTACTCATTTAAACATATCAAAGGCCTGTTGGGCATCAGTGTAACAGCTTTAGGAAAGATGCCTGTCAGGTGATGATTGATCTCTGATGTCATGATCATAATAGAGGGACACTTATCCAACCTTAAAACGCGTCACAGCACTACAAGAGAATTTGTGTTGCGTATTTGTTATTAGAAGTGAGAGATTTCTCTCTGGAGGAGAAAACACATAAAAATATTCAGCGCAAAACAAGAGTTTCAGCTTCCAGTATTCAATAACAATTTCTTAGTTAATTAGTCAATTGCTCAAGGTACAATTCTGGTCTAATTCACCAAACACGAGGGATGCATCACATACAATGACTCTGAAATTATGTAGCAGCCAGTAATTCAACGAACTGATGGATAAAAGGCCTTTAGAACTTAAGCTAAAGCATCAGTCCACTGTCTTGCGACCAGTGTTATTTTTAGCAAGAGCCGGGTCCACCAGAGGATGAAGTCAAGTGAGAGTCTGTCTCCTGCTAAATAAATGATACATAATCAAGAGGGCTGGGTGGCGCAGGAGAGGATGAAGGGTGAAGAGAGAGGTTGAATGTTTCATGAGCGGAGTCCCTGCAGCCTACTTTGCGTTCATTTAAGAAACAGACAGAATATTCGCAGCAGCTCTCAGACATCACCAGCGCTCCCCTCAATTACACAAATCACTCTCTGTGTTGTGGAAATCTAAGTCGTCTCCTGACTCTCAGCACCTTGCTGCCTTGGCCAGGCTACTGCAATGAGCAGGGAGAGCTCTGCAGGTCCCCTGACTTAGCTTAAAGCTCAGTCATTTAGTCTGGTCAGTGAGCGGACCAATCTCCTTTGGCGCAGCTTTAACAAGGGAGATGAAACATGGATGACAGAGCAGTTCATGACGGAGCCTCTGGAGGACTGAGGGCCGTCTGGGACTTCCCCCTCTGCTATACTTCGCCCATGCCCTCACACACACTTCCCAGGGAGGGACCTAGGGCACTGCGCAATCTTCCTGTCTTCTTCAGACTAGCACAGGGAGCAAGAGAGTGGCAGAAGATGCAGGGATGAGATCTGTATGACAATTTCCCAAAGGAAGTGTGCCAGGGTTGAGGCATCAGTGAAACTGTGACCTACTCCCATTGTTACATGCGAGCATTTGCAGCACTCCCCGTCCTCTCTCTTTCAAAGCTGCTTGTCAAAACATTTCAGTGTCTCCACTGCTGCACTTTATTCTTCTTTCTCTCTTTTTTTCCATTTCATACCCTTTGAGTTATGTGTGCTTTCATCCCACCTAATGATTTCATACATCATCCAATCAGAGTAGGGAAGCTGTTCATTACTTGTCCCCACAGATGCAAAATAGAGAGATGAGAAAGAGAGAGAGAAAGAAAGAGAAATGGGAGGATCAGGGAGGAGAGCAGTGAGCACAGGGACGGCAAGGGAACAGAGTGAATGAGATGACACTGTCGTTTCATTAAGAGTGACGGCTATATGTGCTCGAGAAAAAGCACATTTAGGCAGAAATTCAATAGACAGCTTGTGCAATATGGCTGCAATCAAAACTCCCATGCCTGGTGTCAGGGGCACTAAAACTAATGTTTCACTTAGAGGAGCTGGCTCTAACTTCAAAACCTTCATTGCAGCACACAGTAAATTGTGATCCAGTTTAATGAAAGCATGCTTCCAGCAAAAACAGTTGAAGCTTACTGCAAAGAACGGAGAGCTGAGATTCTGAGATGATAAAGCAAAAAACAGCTCCGACGTACTCGTGTTACCATTAAACTATGGTGCTTTAGAAGTCAGCGTGCTGTCATTACACAGTATTATTCCAGTAATCTGGACATAAAGGGCGCGCACTCATGCTTTACTACTGAGGCTCAATTATGAAGTTGTTGAAAAGATCATTAAACTGTTTGTGTATTTTCAGTCGTTAGTACAATCTGTGCAAGCAGTAGTGCGTTTAATCAGAACTTTCCTGACTTGAATTACTTGATGGTGACATCTCAAACCTTCTACTGTGTGACTGATGTAATAAGGACAAGTCATTCTTGATTTTGTTTATTGAACTGGGTCCACAGAATCATGATTTTATACCAGAAATACCTGTAAGATTGAAATATTGACATTTTTAAAGTGTGAGAATCACACTAAACTCACTTTTTTTGAGTTTGTATATTGGGCCCTACATATAGTTATTTTATGACACCATCAGTTAATGCTGGTCCAATTTTATAGTGTTTGTTGCATCGGAAGTTCTCAGGAAAAAGAAAAATCACTTCTGTTGCAATAAACACTATAAAATGGGATCAGGATCAGTAGATAGTGATAAAGTGATTACATGTAATTCAGTAACTCAGTAAAAGACTTAGCACCAAGTTGTGTTGCATTTCTCCACATGTATGCTTTTATCTGCTGTAACATTCTGAAGCTCTTTGGCTCTAATAGTTCAGCGCAGCTACAAAGCTTTTAACAACATGCAAATGAACAAAACTGTGCATAATCATAACACTGACTCGACTCAGTGTCATCAAATAGCAGAGATGCACTACATCCCCATGCGTATTCTGCAAACTGCTTCCCTCTCGCTGTCTTGACAGCATCTGTGCCTGCATAATGTGTGCACACACACGCACACACACAGTTTTTTTTTGCCATTGTTGTTAATGTTGCAGTACATTGGCATTGAGAGTGAATATATCATGGCTTCAACAAACATGTCACATTGTCTCCTAAGTATTGTGCACCTTTCATCAAATTACAAAGTAAAATGGAGTACATCACACAACAAAAACACACATCCGTGTTAAAGGTCGGAGAATCTGTTCTATAAACAAGAGCCAGCACTGAAGATCTGTTTGTACCTGGATCATCTCTCCTTCTTCACAAAATGTGTAGCCTTTACTCACTTTGACAGTAATTCGTGTAAAATTATTAACAATGCTTTCCATTTATGTCAAGAATACCATATTATACAGTATTATTACATGACATCATCAAGGTTATTTTTTCCGACTTCAGAAAGGCCCCTCCAGAGCCACAGAAGACATTCCACAGTGTTTTCGCAGGCTGAGTATTCCTCCGTGTGACGACTAAACCAAACTGTATGTGTAAAA
Source organism: Chaetodon trifasciatus (assembly GCA_037975065.1). Taxonomy (NCBI): domain Eukaryota; kingdom Metazoa; phylum Chordata; class Actinopteri; order Chaetodontiformes; family Chaetodontidae; genus Chaetodon; species Chaetodon trifasciatus. The sequence continues at coordinate 7,055,600 of JBBMOE010000011.1, forward strand.
CCGCTGGAGTGCCTCTCTAAACTTAATGGTTTGTGTCCAAGCCACACAAGAGCGAGCGCACGTTACCAGGCAAGCCAACTTTCTTTCTCCTTCATAAGCCCTGGAGAAGCACGCTGACAGATAGTGACACACTGTGACAGCAGTCTACCTCTGGTTGGATTAGCAAAGCACACAGAGTTGTTTACATGAGCAAAAAGCCTGTGTATCACGAGGATGCATGGTGTGCACATGCAGTCTCTGCTGCTCCACAGGGGTAAACAGAGGAGATGATAACTCGCAAAGCTACTGACTCAAAGGTCATGTTTAGTGATTTGGGTATGTTAGGGCATACTTGTATTCAAACAGCAAGAGCATATTTTATATGGCAGGGAGCCAAAAGCAATAATAGTTTTAGAAGACCACAACCCAGTGGTTATCAAAGTTTTTCTGTGATGCCCCCCTCAGAAGCCAAGAAGAGTTCATGCCCCCCCCGTAATTTTTATCAAAAATGACAAAAAGCTCTCTCTTGTCAGGCCTGTTTGTCACATTTTAGATGCCCATGAGTTTTAGTTCAATTTAAATACCTCTAATCATACTAGCAATAAATAACTCTAACTATAAACTCTACAGTTTTACAACCAAAGCAAAGATTAGAGAAATGTCCAAAAAATGACTGCAAGTTTGTGTAGCAGAACTTTATTTTTCCTTCTTTCGTACCACATTAATCATCTGACCGCCACTGAGATTTATCTTTTGAGCTTTTCAGGGGCCCAGCTCCTCGCCTGGGAATCAGTGGCTTAACCTACTGAACTGTACATAAAGCAATTACAACTAGCTCAACCTCACCCAGTAACAACAGTAAAATGCTGATTGTTGCATCAGTATTAACAATCTAATAATGTCGCATATGGTAATATATCAGTCTCACGGGCTATTTTTCTATTTACTTGTTTGACTTTTTGATACTTTAATTAGATTTAGGTGACAATACTTGGGTGCTATTAAATTAAACTGAACTTGTTCTTTTCAGGGTGTGTGATGGGATTTTAAACTTCAGCTCAAATAAACAGGCTTAGATTCCCAAATCATGCAAAGTTTCTTTCTTCTCAGGTTTTCTGTGATTAACCATACAGCAAATGGATCAGCACTTATTCTTGAGCCAATCGAGACTGCTCATAATCCTGATTAAATCCTACAGTATGCATCCTGTCAGGTGTGAGACGTCTCCTGCGAGGTGCATCCCCCGTTCTGTTGTTAAAAGAACAGCAGGGACTCCACGTTATCTTTCAGCGTGAGCACACCCACGCCTGCCTCGAAACTTCCACTAACTCTGCCAGAAACACAACCTGCAGCCTCGACTGTCCTGGGTATTTCCCGCGGAGAGCGCGCGTGTGTGTGTGTGTGTGTGTGTGTGTGTGTGTGTGTGTGTGTGTGTGTGTGTGTGTGACACACTACATTCATCACTCCTGGGACACGTGTGGGCCTGAGTGACAGAAAACATTCACTTATCCAGGTCAGTGGAGTGTGGGTCAAAGAGTGCTCCCTGTCTGTTTATGTACATCAACGCACAGGTGTTGTCAGCGTACCCGACAACATGTTGACTCATCAGTAGGCCCGTTTCCAAGTGACCTCTCCACACATGAACGGAAATATGAAGTGCAGTAGACAAGCGGAAACGCTTGTGTGTAGAGACGGTGCCTTCAGGGACATGGCTTTAAAATGTACAGTATGCACACTGTAAGTCAGACAAATTGCTACAAATTGCTTGTTTATCAACATCTTATTGCAGGCATTGTATGTTTAAGTGACAAGAAGTGCATTTCAGAGTGAGCTCACTAGTCACATGGTTGATAAGTCTGATGCATTTCTGGAGACATTTCCTTCTGCTTCTGTTATGTTGTGGAGAAATAGTTCATTTGCAATTTCCAGACAGAGTAAACGGATTAACAAGTGCAACTTTTGTAAAAAGCAGGAGAGATCATAGTCATAAGAGCATTTTGTTTATTAAATTCGGTTCGCCTCTAATCCAAGCAGTAACCTGTGCCTCCACACAGGGGATGCCCCTCATCAGTTTACATTCAGCACTGATAATCACTTTGAAAATCACCTGGGGGAGACTGGAGCCGACTGTTATAGTACAGCCATTCACACTGCAATTATGTGTGTGTCTGTATAAATGAGGTCAGCGCACATAAGAACCCAAGGTAATCACTTCATGCATCAGGGCTGCCATCAAGGACACTTAAACCCTTTGCTGTAATGTAATTGCTCCGAAAAATAAGCAGTTGTTGAGGTTTATCGCTAATCAGTGTAGTGTATGGCTCAGTGTTGGTTATCATTACACTAATGTATTTATCTGGCTTGATTTGAGCTCAGTATGCCACTTACTGATCTCCCTCTAGCCCAGCTCCTCTTGATAAGGTTGGAGGTAATTACTGGGGGCCTGCATGACTGAGCAGCCAAGGGCATTTCTTCTTCTGCTCTGACCGAACCAAACAACAGGGGTTTTCCTTGGCTTATATTTTCAGGACTCCCTGACTCTCCCCTCCCCTCTCATCATGCTCTCTTTCACTATCAGCTGCTCCCTCTCCACACCTCTCCTGCTCACTCTTCATGTATGCATGCATGCGTACACTCATGTATGTTTGCAAGCATGCATGTGCACGCTTGTGCGCATGCGCACTGCACATATGCAAGAACGAGGGAGTCTGTCTCTTGTGTAGCATTTGATTCCGCTTCTAATAAAAGGAGAACATGGTTCCTCCTTTTTTTCCTTTTCTAAACTGGGCCATGAGCTCGACAGTGCTGCTAGTAATTATCAACCTTGTGGGAAGATATAGAGGGGGAGAGAAGGAGAGGAGCAAGGGAGGAATGAAGTCGTGAAAGCTAGTTAACAACATGGAGGCGAGACTGAGGAATGCTTTACATTTGTCCAGAAATAAAAGAGGGGAAGATAGCAAGAGAAAAGGACAGTGGTGGAGTGATAGAGTGACACAAAGATACAGACTGTGACAAGTGTGAGAGGTAGGGACAGGAGATAGGGGAAGACAGGCTGAAAAAGGATTTTGTAGAGGAGGGAGAAGAGGGATAGCAGGATGAGGGCGAGGTTAAAGAAGGACTAGAAATGAATGAGGTGTATCACATCACCTGCAACTCCAACAATGGCCTCTTAATTTAAAATTCAAGGCCTCATAAATCATTTCATGTGACATTGGCAGCCGTTCACATAAGTGAGACAGAGTTATTGCTGCTTATTAATGGTGCTGACAAGAGCATGTCAAACACGAGCACAAGCTAATGGGACTCACGGTGCTTCCCTGACACACGTTCAATATTCACATATGTGCTTCATTAGCATTATGACAGGAACGTATCAGTAACGGTTAACAACATGCCCAGTGGAGGAGATTCGGTGTGATGTGGTGCGGTTGCATACAGCGGCCTCACAGCTTCATCAATAACATTAAAGCACACAATCTTATTTAGGATAGTCTCCAATTACTCAGTCATGCTTTCACATGAGCAACGTAGAAAGACTGAGAGCAAGACCGCTGAGCCTAACAGCTCCCCAACCACCTCACCTATCCTTTTTCCCACGGACCCTCCAGCAAGGACACAAAGAGACACTTTAATATATGCAGAACAAACAAACACAAACATTCCTCTGCACTCCCACAGGGGTTCCGATCTCTGTCAGATCATGTGATGATCACACGGGTAAACAAACGGCTAAGCTAAACAGCACAGTGATGGACAACAAAGGAATCCAAATTTGGACTTGCATCGATTTGCTTGCTGAAACACTTTGATATTGTCCTTCCACAGCGTGCTTTCCCCACACAGAAGAAGAAAACCATGAGGTGCCTAAGAGCAGCTTGGCATGGGAGGGAATCCATTGTAGATTTCAGCAAAGCATTGTTTGAGATTAAGTTTAGCTGACACAGTTTCGATACTCGCACAGCTACACAGAAAGGTACAGACATGGGAGTAGGCACATTAACATACTCGAACAAAATAATGTATAGCATGCATTGGGTGTTTATAGGAACTTCTTACTGCTCATACTGTCTGCACATGTACACACAGACATATCCTGCTATCTTATCAGACTACTTCCTGGTTCTCTTGTTGTACAGCTCAGCCTCTCTTCCTCTCACATTCTCTCTTCCTCTCCATCTCCTTGTCTTCTCATCATTACCTCTATAGGTGCATCCATCCTCACTGTCTTTCTCCTGTTAGAGGCAAGTTCAGTCTGTCCTAGTCCGCTTTAATCAAAGCACCCACACATTCAATTTAGCAGGAATGTGTGGGAGGTGAAGGTGGCATCTTCAGGACGACGGCAAACAAAAGGGTGCTCTTTCTTCATGCACACATCATTCCACCTCATTCCGAATAAGACTTAAGGCCATTGTCAAGAGCCTCTCTACAGCTCAACATTTTTTCACAAGCCAACTCTGAACACTAACTGCAATAATTCTCATGGAAAAAGTCACTGATCTCCCTTGATCCCCTCATGTCCATTGACTTTATTTGGAGAGTGTGTAAAGAGTGCCTGCAACCCAGAGACATAAAGTTAGATAAACCTTCAAAATTAGAATTAATCCATCCCTTAATCTCTGAAGGGTTTTTACTTTATGTAAGAAGGAAAAATTGGAGCTCAAAATCGTCTTGTTTCATTTTGTCTTAATCTGATGTGTACATCTTGGGCAAAATTTAAGGGAGGAACAGATCACCGACCTCTACGCATCTGCATCCCCATCCTCATCATTTGAGAGCATTTTGTAGTAGATATTTAAGATCCTCTGATGAAATAAGGGTTGTTCAAAGCTGAAAATCCCCAGAAATCGGATGACCTCAATAGCAACCAACCGCTAATCTTTTGTTTGCTTTGTCTAGATGCAGACAAACAGAAAGCTGTTTTTGTTTGGAAATCTCTCAAATTTTGATTAGGGCTGGATATTGTTTGAACATTTTCAATATGAGCACTTCGACGATGACCTAGTTTCTGATACAAAAGAGGTACTTTTCCAATACCTCACTTTGAGACGTATAAAGATGTTTTCTACAGAACCCTGTTTTTCATTAAGAAAAGTGCTTCAGTGCTATATTTTTACAAGACCCTTGATTGCCAAGAAGAGAAAAAGAGAGAGTGACTGAGCAGGAGGCTTGGCAAAGGTAAATCCTAGATTGGCTTTTAGTTGTTGGCGAGATCAAAGTTCATGAGATCAAAGTTCTCGCCATTAGCTATAGTGATCTCTGTCATGGCCAATGGGTCAAAGTGGTGGTGTAAAAGTGAATTTCACTCTGAAAATGTCAGGGCGCCAAGTCTTAAAAAAAATACCAATTCTGGTATAATATGACTTTAAGGAAAGATCTTGGCCTGATCTTGGATCATGGAATCTGTGGAAGTGGTTTGACCAGACTTGCCCGACAACGTTAGCAGCAACTCTACAACTGATTTTGATCAAAATTTTGGTAAATCATGATAGGAAGTCGGTAGTGCTCAGACAGAAACACAAATGTGTGAAGTAACCCAAACTGTCCCAACTTTGGCAGAAAATTGTTTGTTCATGGAGGAGCCCATTAGCCCGTTTGAGGGCCTTTAACCAGACATGGGAGTCAGGATGTGAACACAACCTCCTTCACCTCCCCTAACCACCTGTGTGTTGTATGAAAACACAGCACTTCCTATGCTCGACCCCCCCAAAACTTATGGAGCATAACAAATAAGTAGCATATAATCATAATTTCCAGGAGACGGGGCTTCTATTTTTAAGCAGCACACCACTCATGGACATGACCCGCCCACCCAACTTTAAGTAAAACACCTGCAACATTCATTAAATAGAAGAAAAATGCTCAGCTCTCAATTAAAAACAACCTACTTTCTAGACAGATTATTAAACAAGAGCGGAGCTTCATGTCTGAAGGAAGCTGTGACAGTTAATATCCAGCCCCATGGTTTCCCATCTCATGTTCTTCTCCACGTGCTGCCGCTACGACAGGCTGATCCACAGCTCATCCCAGTCCCACCCACCTTCCCTTTAATCTCCACTGCCATCTCTCCTCACTTCTCTTCCTGTGTTTTTGATTACCTCTTTATCTGTGTCCACCCCCGTCATTGACACACACCTCCACCATTTCATAATTTTCTCCAGTATCAGTATTAGCGTTGCTTTTCTCTTTAAACTCTCTGTTTACCTCCACAGACTCTCCCTCCCTCCTGCCTCTTCCTCTCTCTCTCTGTCTCTCTCTGACCCCTGTCACAGTCAGTAAAGTTCTGATGAGAAGCTACCTAACACTGCATCGTCTGATCAGGTGTTGTTGAGTAAGCGAGTTTGCCGCCCTGATCTCTTGGGGTCAGCTTAATGCTATCCTCTGCTGGATCTCTCCTTGTAGCCTGGTCTGCTGCTCGCCAGCCGGGGCCTACATTTGCGTCCCGACTGTGGACTGGACCTTCGGATGCTTACTCCTACAACCTACTACAGTGTGCCTCCATGCCAAACAGCCCACTTAATGCTGCAAGATGGCTAGGTCTGCACTCTATTTGCATGCATTAGTTTGCCATGACTCAGCTAATAGTGCTGCTATTTTGAATGCATATTTGTATTTTTATGGTATTAGTGGTAGACATCTCTCTTCTACTGAAGTCCTGATGGCTTTCAGGCTAATTTTGGTTATTAATGTCTGATGTGTGTTCTTTTTTTCATTTCCACACACATGTGTTTGTGCTCAGATTGTGTGCTCATTTGATCTATCTTAACGAAAGGTACTAAAGGTGATACACAGGGGCAAGCCGCTCAATATCCCTCCCTTTTCAAGTCAGATTCCACCTTGAACAAACTAAGAGGGTGATTATTGATTAATTGCTGTACATTAATGAGCTGAATTGATCTGAAAGAGGGCAGCACTGCAGATCACTGACAGTGGGAGAGTTTTTTCATCAGTCAGGTCACAACTTGGATAGGAGGGGGGTGCACAGGCCAGCCAGAGGAGGAGGATGAAGAAGAGAGAGGCAGGTAAAATCAGGCAGATTCTGTGGTTTGTCATGGTTCCAACCAGCAGCAGGGTTTATGTCCGTCCCCATCACTTCTGTAGCCCATTGCTTTATGGCAGCTGTAAATATAGCTTATGTGTGCGGATGTGATGCTAATATGACAGCTGACAAAAAGTCTCCTCTCAAAATGAAACAGCGAGAAGAGAATCTACAGAATCTCCACAACCCTGTGATGACTGTGCTGTGTGGAGAAAATGTAGACGTGTATTTCCTGGTAACAAGGTATTAACTTGAGCAAATGACATGTGCACCTGTCACTGAACATGTGCACTTGGGTTGCATAAGTGTGGAAGCGTAATCTCTATTCTAAGTCTTTTCAAACCATAAAGGTCATCATCATCTGTTCATCTGTGTTTAAATTGTAGCATATATTACTTTCTTTGGCTGCAGGTGACAACATTAACTATCGTACATTTACAGGTGTAGCAGGTTGGCATATTTACAATACGTGTAGCATGAACCAATTAGATTTTTGATTTTGTGAGCCGGTTGGTGAGAACATGTTTGCCGGTGATGTCTAATGTTCTAGTCATTAAAATTAGCATTTTTGTAGTATTTTTAGTCAATCTCCACCTTAGTTTTAATGAGAATACATAATATGTTAACTAAAGCTAGCCAGCGCCTAAGCTAGCACTGTTAAACACTAGAACCCCAGTGTTCACTGCTCAGTATTACGATAAACACGTCACACACAGCCTCATAGCTCATCTGAGAACAAACCAACACACTTCTGATTCTATGCTCATGAAACCATCATGGTGTATGTGAGCATGAGCCTTATCACTCTATGTACACAATCAATCCCTTTGTCACACCAGACAAACATCTGGTATTGTTATGTAAACCACTGACAGCCAGTTTCATGACTAAACGGGGATTGTCCAGACTGTGCAGAACAGATGTAGGATGATGGTTTCAACAGACTTTCTCTGAGAAATAAAGATGTATTATTAATGTATGGAATCATTTGTATGTCACATCTGCTAAGTCTGAAAATTCAGGTGTTGTGTTGGCATCATAGACATTACCATAGAGGTTTCAGGTGACATGTGATTGGCCAGAGAGGTAATCAGACAGACGTTGTTCCCCTTTAATAACAGAAGGACTTAAATGTATTGAGCCAGTACCAACAAGTCTACTGCCCAACAATACCACAGATGCCTCTGAATAAACAAGACTTGTTTAATCTCCAGGCAAATTTCAGCTGATTTGAATTCGAAGCTTTCTGCATTTTTCACAATAAGGACAGTACAGCATCTTATCTACAGCACATCAGTCTTTTGGCCATGTTGTGGACTTCAAAGTTTTGGAATCACAATGCTGTTTGAAGCATAGTAGGCACATGAACAGAGCGCTGCAGAAAGAAAGTCGTCATCAAGCAGAAAGCTCAGCTCATCGCTCATCATCCTCATGTTGACAGGAATTCACGCGACGCTCTAAATTCACCGTTTCTTCCCCCAATCAGCCGTGAACGTATGTGGCCTCTTTATGAAGGATGTTGGTTCAGCGATATTTCTGTAATATGCATAATTTAACTGAAGCATACTACACCTACTAATTGTGCATGTATAAGGCAAAACATTTCTCAGTCATGAATTAAATAATTCAGCAGTCTATCAGTCACACCAACAGAGAAGATAAATAAATGAGGAAATTACATTTTTCTCTCTCCTGACTTAATGCAATAGTGCATTTAGGAAAAAAAAAAACAATTGTGGAGAAGGTACACAGGGGTTTCCTCATTAAGAAATTAAACAAAAAAAAGCTCGCTTTCCATTAAATGTTAAACATAGCAACACATTGTATAATTCATGAACAGGAGTACGCAACAAGAATGGAACAACACGCACACACTGCACCCGCAAGCACAACATCAAGGAGATTGGGTACTTTTAAATGTACTAATTTGTGTTGTAACACATTTTTCTTTTCCACTGGCAAGTTGCACGTTGGTGAGAGAGTAGGTCGTGTTGGCAACACATCACATAATTCTCCATTCAGAGCCTCTGCGTTGAAGTTGTGCTTTCAAAGAGAAAGCACATCAGAGGAGCTGACAGAGTTTCCCAGCACAGGAAATTTCTTACACCGATGTGGTTGTGTTGCAGGTGTGGGTGTCAAGACAGTGAGATTTAACAATGAAGTGTTTGCATACATGAGGCTGATGTGACACTGTGACAGAGGACAGTCCACCTTTGATTGCTTGTCATAGAAATAGATGTGTGTCTCTCGTTGGATGCTGCATAAATTCACTTAAAGCAGAAATCTTAATTTCTACACAAACTCGTCAGCCTGACGGTAGGTTTGTGTACGTGCATCTGTTAACATTTCAGTAACTCTTTGTGGTGCAGTTGTGTGTTTAATGTGTTTGCATTGAATTCCACAATCTGCAGATGTGCAAAAAGAGAGAGTCGAGTGCATAAAACCGCTGATGCTTTTTCGCTAATTTCACCGTTTATTGTTCCTGCAGCATTTCTGCATAATTATATGTCTGGGAACGCAAAAGCTCCATTAGGAGTATGGAAAGTCATTTCGGCTGAGTTTTGCATTTATTCACCAACTTGTTTTATTTTGATTTTGCAGAGCTGAGTGCAGCAGCTACCATTGGTCAATGTATCAGACGAGTGAAGCTGCAGGAGGTGGCTGCCCTGAAAACACCTGCTAATGGGGAACTATTGATGTTAGCAGATGTTAAGTTGATAACTGTGAATCTTTGACAAACAGATGGTTTGTAAGTGATTACTTGTTCTGAATGGAAAGGTTTTTTGATACAATGGTGATCTGTAGTTTCAAATGCACCGAAGAGGAAAGAAAACTGAATCATGTTAAAAAGCAGCTTTTGGATCGACTCAATAACTGTCAGCAGACTCCTGTTCAAATTGATTTGAGTAGAGAAATTGACTTAATTTAGCATATTATTAATTGTACCTATTTGCGTCATTTTCAGTCATTTCATAAAATGAAAACATACATTTGCTCGGCGTTCATTTCCAGCCAAACATCCTGACGTATGAGCGAGAAAAGGAACAAGCAGAGAAAGATGAAAATGATAGCAGTGACTCACCCGGTCTTTTCTCGTTTCGACCTTTTCGACCCCCGCATAGTCGTACTTTGGAGATCAGGACCAGGATCTGTTTCTGGCACAAGGACTTGTTGCTCTTAGGACAGGGCTTGCGCTTGTTGGCTACCGGTCGGTTGGTTTGGTCGTCCTTGACCGCCCGTTTCTGTCTAATGAGAGAGCTGGCGAGAGCTGCCATCTTCCCCCCCTCTCACCTTTGGGAGGGGGGTGTCTTCCTTCCCTGTACCCCCTTTGCTGGTTTGGCTTTTTCTTTACTCAAAAAAACTAGAGTAGGACGGACGTTTGAGAGAAGCCCCCACAGGGGAGATTGGGGCGTCTAAGTGGGTTAACCGGGAAGAGTTTAGTTTGAGGGTTCCCTTGGAGAGGAAAGAACAGGAAGAGATTCAATTTCACCTGCAGTCCAACGTAAATCCTCCACTCTGACCGAAAACAAAAATCTGACACTAATAGAGCCCACAAAAAAAGTGCCACAGTCACATTTTCAGTTTCAAAAATAACAGAAAGGCCAAGGTTAGACTGGCTGACTTTTAAAAAGGTGAGGACGGAGACGTATCTCTACCCCTCTTCCCCACTCATCTTTCACATCCAAATGCGCCTCAGTGGCCGAGTTCAAAAGATTAGATTGCAAAAGAAGTAACCTAGACAATAGCAAAGACAAGGAGCTCAATTTGTTTTACATATAAAAACACTTTTACTGAGGAAAAGTGAAATCATTTTGAATGCTAGGAAGCTCTTAAAAGCGTGAGAAAAAAACAGTTTGTCACCATTTGTGCGGTCCACGGAGGTCCAACTTTGCCTCCCATTTAAATGTGGCAGCATGGAATAATGAGCTGAGAGTCCGAGCGGTAATCCAGCCGACTTAAATCCAGAGGTGGAACAGCAGGCGGGACACTGACGGTCTTTGCGGGAATGAAGCCGGGAACAGAGCAGAGACATGGACACAAACAGACAGAGATTCCTCTTCTGCCTCCGATGGCACGCTCCTTTCCCACAGTCCTCACCGAACCCCCCCTCTCTCCTCCTCCTCCCCCTCCC
>JBBMOE010000011.1:7067140-7191697 GCA_037975065.1 Chaetodon trifasciatus
CCTCCTCCTCCTCCTCCTCCTCCTCTTCCTCCTCCCATCCAAAGTCAGCGAGTGGTTGTGAGAGTATGTGTGCGTGAATTCCAGCAGCCACCATCAGTAGAGGTGACATTCATGAGAGAGAGGGAGAGCAAAACAGAGTGAGGGAGACAGAAGGGGGGGCTCGAGGGGAGGGGGGAGGCTGTGATGTGTGAGAATGAGCTTGAATGGGAATGGGAGGGAAAATATGGGAGAGAGACGGGCACCAGCCACTTGACAAAATCACTGCTCGTAAAAGCTACAATTTTGTTATTTTACAGCAATATCTGCCCTAAAAAAAGCCTCAGTCATTCTGACCGCCTGCTGAAACACAGTGCCAGGTGGGGGGGGGCTTAAGGTGCAGATTGTGACAGTTCTCTGTCTCCTCGAGAGGAATAGCATCACCATGTGTTACCTTCCTGCCACATGCATCCGTGCACACACACACACACAGCACACACACACACACACACACACAGCACATCAGCATATTCTGTAGTGGAGTCTTCCCTGCTCTATAATTGTGTCCCCTCTTCATCTCCCTCCCTGTCAGCCGCTCATACATTAGTAACCTCTACAATCTCTCCGTGATTTGTTTCCTTCACCCTCTACATGTGAAATGGAGGGATGAAAAATGAATCAAATAAAGTGATTTTGTTCCCTGAAACTGGCATTTAGTGTCTGACATATCTGACTGCTGGCTTACGCTAACCCCGACAGAGAAACATGAGCTTGGACAGATTGAGTTAGACAGCTAACCCTGCCAACACACACACACACACACACACACACACACAAGCAAACTCATATCACCCTTGCTCTCCCTCAGCCCCCCCCCCACCTGCAAAATACCCAGACCAAAACAACAAACAATTGCATACATTGTAGAACGTGTTCATGCATTTGTTCTGCTTTCGTTTTGATGCAGTTTCAAGGGCTGACGGAAGAGATTTCTCCCAATGATTTAGGACAAAACAAACTTCCACAAGAATCAGTCGAGAGCACAAATCACGCTGACATACTTTTGCACAAAATAGCGGCTTGTGGTAAACGACAATGCCCTGCAGTCAAGCATTTCTCATCTTGAGAAATGTTGAGTTGCAGCAAAAACAAGGTTTGTGCTTACCATTTTCATTCTGCAAAACAAAGACGACTGGAATTAAGACAGAGAGTACATTTGGAGTTCTAGAATATCGATTCAGACGTTTACAGTGATTTCTATAACCTGAAATTCGGTGTCAGGCATTTGTCCACCTGTCTCGTGGGGATGTCCATGTTATGGTCATGCATACATTGTTAGATTCCTGCAGGAAACATGCTTTCCTTCAGTGGAAAAAGACATTACCTCGATAAATCAGGCCATAATGTGGAAAGCTCATTCAAAAGTATCATCATTGAGCTTCATGAACCAGTCGCCAGTAGTTCTGGTGTGGCCCCTCGGACTCGAACCCAATAAATCTACTTATCTAAGAGGCAATCAATCCAATTTTATTTGGCATGGCGTCTCTTTTACAGGCCAATTTCTCGGGGAAACCAGCACTGGAAGCAACTTGAAAATGCAAGGTCGATTCAAATCGTTTCTAACAATGCCGATGCAAGGTCACCGCCTGTCAGGGCTTGATTGACAGGTGACAGCGGATGTTTGGTCTCCACGGAGGGACGGGGGCATAGCGGGGGCCGGAGGACAGGGAACCACAGATGAGATAATACAGTTTGCATTGACAAGCAAACAGAAAGATATCTTTCTCCCTTTCTAATGGTTCCCCCCATCCTCGGCCACGCACTCGTCTTCTTCCTCTGGGTTACGAATCAATCTCCTAATGGACGTCACATTGCACACATTGCCAAAGGTTGTTCTCCTTTTTGCTTTCTCCAATCCAAAGTACATGCCAAGTTACACCAAAAGAAAGCTAAGTGGGGATTCTTGGGACATTAGGCAGTCTCAAGGTTAAAAAGTGTTTCCATCATTATAATGAAATTTCATGCCAAAAACTAAATGGACTCATTAAGACTAAAACCACTTTTCATGTCTTTCCAAGAGCTATTGCCTATATGAACACACACCCATCTAACTACTAAACACCCATTATGTTACTGCCATTAGTTAGTTTCCAATTTATTACCATATAAATGTTTCTTCTTTGTTTTGCTTAAATATAATTTGAGGTTCTTAAACGCACCTTTAGGATTTACTGTGAGGGCCACCTCAGCCCTGGTGTCATAAAAAAATAAATAAATAAATAAAATCTGCATAAATTACAATGAAACTAAGAAAGTTTAAAATAGCAAATAACCATTCCGTCACGAATCTATATATGAATTCTCATCTGCTGAATAATGCACCAAAGGGGATTAAATGCAGATGTTTTGCTAAAAACAATCCATATAACAATCCCTGCATGCGTAGAAATTTCCATGGGAGCCGAGGGTATTAACAGCATATCCTCTTTGAAAGTGCTCTATGTTGAAATGTTTTTCCCAGTATAATGGTTCCCAGGCTTTGGTGCATTCCATGTTACCTAACAAAGACTATAATCTTCACTAGATGGGATGAATAGATGACTATACGTAAGAGTTAGGATATGTGGGTTTATTGCTTGAGGGATAGTACGTTTCTTTATCCATCCCAGTGATGGAAAGTAGCCAAAACCTTTACTCAAGTACTGTACTTAAGTGCAGCCTATTCCATCGTACTTTACATGAGTATTTGTGCTTTATACTACTTCATACTTTGACTCCACTACATTTCAGAGGGAAATGTTGTGCCTTTTACTCCACTTCATTTATTTAACAGCTATAGTTACTGATTACTTCACCTTCTCTATTGAAAGTCCTTCAAACATAGCTCGTGAATCAGCTTCTTATTTTTGCTTGTGCTATTCTCACTGGTTTGCATTTGGTGTGAAAGGTGATGTCACATCCGCTATTGCATCAGGTCGCACACAGTCCTGATGAAGCAGATTAGCTGGGTGTTGAACCCTTAATAAATAATACCCAAGGATACATGAATATGTAATGTTACTTCGGAAAACTTAAGACTGCAAATTTTTATGGTCTTTTAAGATTAAATCAGTGGTTCTGTACCTTTTTACCTTGTGACCTCTTGATGTTCATACCACTGCCATTCGCAGGTTTTGTCACGCCCCTCTGCTTCTCTTACAGAAGATGCCTGTTAGCATCCATATAAGACACACCAGCTTTCAATCTAACTCCAATGTAAAACCCATTATTGGCTGTATTAGACGCTAATAGCGACTGCTCCACCTGACGTGACAGAATGATCCCAAGCCTGGGAACCACTATATGAAGTTGTTAAAACTAGCTTCATCTCTGCAGATAACGCAATAATCTAATCATTTAAATGTAATAATGCATCAGTTTTTCTGCAAAATGAGCGTTTGTCTATTTTATATGAAAGTTAATTGAATATTATTGACTGTTGTGTGGATAAAACGAGCCGTTTCAAAGGGTCACCTTGGACTGCAAAATTGTGACGGCCGTTTCTCACTGTTGTTTGTTTTTTTGCTCAATAAACAATCAAGTAAACAATAGAAGAACCTGATTAATCGAGCACACAATGACTTTGTTAATAAGAGAAAGACAGATCGATCATTCATGAAAATGAACATTACTGTCAGCCTTACACACAAAAACAAACATCTGACAATTAAAAGGTTTATGTAAACACACAAACACATGCGCAAAGAGTTAAACACGTCAAAACAATTGGCCTAGTTCTGTCTCTTTCTCCCTCCCCTCTTTCTCACTGTCTCTCTCCTTCAGTCCCCTCTCAGCTCATCACGCCGTCCACAGATGACAGGAGGTATTCTTCGTTAATCCCCCTCCATTATGCCACCGTGTGGAATGTGAGGCCTGCCTCTTGCATGCAGAAATAATATTTCCAATGTCCATGACCCATGGGTGAGTTACTCATTAACTTAGAGTAGCACATATCATCCTCAGTTTCATTCTTTATTCGGCCCTGTTCAGATCAGTCTGTGGTAATTAGGTTTTAATCGTGAGAATTACTCGGTGTGTGAGACAGATGCATGTTCTTTTCCCTGTATACAACTGCTCCTGATTTCCACTTGCTGCAAGTCAGGCTTTTTTTTTTTTTTTAACCACAATACATGTCTGAAACGCTTTGCCTTTAAGCCGTGCCAATCGTGCTGGGTTTTCTAAATGAATGCAGGACTCAGTATATTCATTATTGTTTCACATTTTGTGTTGTCCAGCCGTGTTGGGAAAGTAAATCAGTCAGTTGCTCAGTTTATAATAGTATTTTTGGCCCCATTCCCAACTTATTGACATTCCATTAGCATAACAATGCTCGTCATTTTTTTGTTAGCCTTAAAACAAGTTTTGTTTGTGTTCAGAATTATATTTCTTTCCAGTTCCCGTCATCATTTCCGGGTTTAAACAAAACATATTGTTAGTATGTGTATACTGACAACATAGCACGCCGCATTTAACTGTGCATGTCTGCTGTCAGGTGCTGAGCAGAGTGTGCAGTTGGTTTTTGAACTTTATTGCTGAAAACAGCTGCCTGCTGCTGCCGTAGAGCATGGAGAATGAGCTAAAAGAGTAAAGCTTTGAAGCTCCAGATTCAGGTGATAATCCTCTGCGGGTTCATCACTACGGGCGACCCCTTTCACATCGTCATTTGATACATTTTTAGTTTAAAAATGTAGATTATTATGAAATCAGTATACTCAATATATACAAAATGTGCAACCCATAGTCAGATCAGCTTCCATTCATCACGCGGAACGGACTCAATTTTTGCAGTTCCGTCTCGGATTACAACCATTTGACCTGAAAATAATATTAAAGGTTCAACTTTTCGGAAGTTATTCTCTATCAATAAACTCTTCCACTTCCTCTTTGTAAGCAGAGCGCTACCTGTTCTCATAGGCTTCATCTTCACTGTTGCCTGAGGTAAAATCTCAGCAGGTAAAGCTTTAGGATTACACTTGCCTTTCTCAGAGTAGCTAAAGATTGCTTGATGAATGAAAATAAAGCCCGCCGCCACCCCAGCGGGTTCAACTATCACCTCCCTAACCCCCTCCACTCTCTCCTGTGTGATCCCCTTCACCACTGGCAGCTACTGCTGCAATGACTGATAGACCTGCTCATGTGGAGGCATGCTTTTTCATTGTATTTGCTCTGTGTCTTCACAAGCATCCTAAAGACCCTTAAACTTTGGCTTACCTTTACATGCAAAACCTTATACTTTCACATCTGTGTGTCACAATCTGGGGAAACACACTTTAAGATTAAGATTAAGACATACTTTATTTATCACACAACACAACATGCACATGCCATGCTTCGGTGAAACTGTTCTTCCGCATTTAATCCATCCTGGTAAGTCCTTCCTCCGTGGTAGACCAGGAGCGGTGGGCTGCCAGCCGACAGCGGCGCCCGGGGACCCAGTTCCTTCTTGTCACCATTGGTCAGGTGGTGATCTTCTTGCATGTTTTTAGTGGGTTTTTTTATGGAGGATACCCCAGGTGGACACGGGGAGAACATGCAAACTCCACACAGAAAGGCCCCTTTCCTCGAGATGAAGGGCAGCAGGCACCGAAGGCCTGGTGGACACGCCCCCAGCGCCCACAGCGCCCCAGGTGGGAATCAAACCCGGGACCTTCTAGCTGTGAGGCGACTGTGCCACCGTGCCACTTTATGGTGTGCATTATTATGCCCAGCACACTCTGGCACCTTCTGGTTCGAAAAATTTGATTAGCGTCAAGTCAAAATATTGCACGTAAGTTGTAAGGTGATTATTAAAGAAGGAGCAGCTTGATGTAGCTGACGCCCAGCTGTGCATAGTTGCAGTCCCTCAGCCTGGACCGAACACCATGGAGTAAATTGCTCAATTATTATCAAATGAAAATAATTGTCTGTCACTTACCATTAGGGCCTGTTTAATTCAGTCTAATGATAACCATTTCTAAGGCTCTTAACTATGTCACATAGAAAAAACAGCCTCTAAACTACCAAGTGTTTCATCTGTTTTGTTTCAAGTTGCTGGATTCATGTAAAAGACAAGTTTAATTATACAGTCGGATGCAACAGTAACGTTCAGTCTGATTAATGCAAGCCAGGGATGATCTCTGCTGTTCAATCCTCAATCTCTTTTACCCTGCCCCACAATCTTCATCCCTCATTTCTATGAAGTGAATGAAAACCGAAATAGGCCTATGTCAGATTAGGATGACCTTTCATTTCATGGATTAGGAGTGGAAATGAAATGTTTGGGTTCAAATAATGACTCCCGATTTACGAACTAATCTAGCTAGAGCCGAATCTCATCACCCCGACCGAAAATGTTCTGGGTAAACACAAACAGTGCGCAGAAATGTCGAAATCAAAGCGTGTTTGCGTGTGTGTGTGTGTGTGTGTGTGTGTGTGTGTGTGTGTGTGTGTGTGCAGTGTACACAAATGTATGGTAATACTGCAGGTTTTTTTTTCCTTATTATGATGTATTCATGCATATATGAAAAGGATCCACAGAGAATCAAAGCTAAGCAGCAGGAACAACAAGTTTTATGCCAGCAAAATGAGGCCACATAAGTGGGTTTTGAGATTGGCTGTGTATTAAATATAAATATTGATTTTGTGTTTCTGGAGGTCTCTCAAGTGTTCTATCAATTTTTTTGGCATTTCACTACTAGACACGTACTGCAGATTATAAGAGTAAGTCATCCAGAATAGCACATTTAGAGTTTAGAAGGCATTATTGCATATTGTCTATTGAGACACCTAACCATGGTTAAATGAACACAGAAAAAAACTAAAAACTACACTGCATGTGCGTGCTTCTGGTCGGTGTTTACACACAGGGTGTTCCTGACTTTGGGGTGAGAGTGATGTAGAACTGCAGCGTGGATGGTGGAGAGAAGTGGTAGGTAAAAGCTGGCATGTCCTTGGGGTTATCAGATGGGCACCTCCCATCACAGATGTTCTGCTGAATTAGGATCATAACACCTCTAGAAGGCTCAAAACTAACTTCTGGCACTGAAACAACCCCTCCTGCTCTCAACACTGAGCAGTTTCTGTGTGTTTTTACTGTTGTTTTACATATTTATCCACGAATATGAGTCAGACAATCTCATTGCTGTGCTTCCTGTGTCTTTTCTTTTCAGTTTAAAGGTTATGTTACACAATGAGGGCAGCTTAGTTTATCTCAGTCCCTCTCAAATGTGGCAAGAGACACCTTCTCTAGTGCTGAGGGTTTCGTGCTTTGCACTCATTAGCCTAGCATTAACAGTTTTTAAACAAAGGCTTTCATGGCGTACATGCCAAATCCATGACAAGATTCTGTGGCTTAGTGAGTCAGAGAAACAGCAAGTAGGCACAAACAAACTCCACCTCCTCACATTGAAGATCAGTCAGGAAGAGCAATTTAAAAAGTGTTTTTCTCCTCATAGCCAGACACCTCAGAAACAAAGAATATTAAACAAATTTGGCAATGAACAGATGTTTGTACAAATGTTTCAGCCATGCTAGTGGCATGGTTTCATGGATGGTGCTGTTGGTCTGTTGGTCGGTCCAGACTGAGATATCTCAACAACTGGATGGATTGCCAAAATATTTGGTGTAGATATTCATTGTGTGCACTTGATGAATTCCAGTGACGAGTTTTCCTGTCCACATGTTCTTTGCCACTGCGAGACACTGAATCCCAAATTGCTCCCGATGGTCAGTCCATGGTAGTGTGTGTGTGTATGTGTGTGTGTGTGTGTGTGTGTGTGCGTGCACATGTGTGTGTGTGTGAGGCGGTGAATGAGAGTAAAGGGCTTTGGATAGAAGCGCTGTACAAATGCAGCAATTTACATTGATGTCTTCCAGGATGAATTGTAATACCTTTGGTGATACCCTAACGTTTTATCAGGTTAAAATGCAGTTTATGACAAAATATCTACAAAACTAATGACATTCCCATAACCCTCGGCTGTGCTTTTGGTTTAGTTGCATTAGACACATTAGAATGCTGCCACGCTAAACTAAAATGGACAACATGGTTGACATGATACCTGCTTAGCATCAGCATGTTAGCATTATCATTGTAAGCATGTTAGCATACTAATGTTTTGGATGTAAAGTGCAGCCTCTCAGAGCCACTAGTGTGGATGTCGACTCTTCGCTGTCTCTGCTTTGCTGCTTGAATTCTGTGAGCTTTGAGCTGTCTGGACTGAGTGTGACAATCACATGTGACATTTTGCAAATGAATGAAAGTATTTTAACTTGTGTGCAGGCAGGAGAGCTCTGACTGTCCCTCTGGATAACAAAGCCTTTGCAGGTGATTTCCCCATCAAGAAGTACCAGAGGTTAGCTACATTTAGCCATAACATGAAGATAGTTAAACTAAGCTAACATTATCTTAACCATCCCGCAGTCTGATGCAGTCTTCTCTTGCTGCAGGGTTCTTTTTGCACCCCTGTGCTCTGTGCAAAGTACACAGCTCATCTGTGTCATTGATACTGCTGGCATGGCCTTCTGTTTATGGTCACTATAGACTGTATTTCCAGCTGTCTTTCTCATCTGTCACACATATCAGGTGGCCACAGCAGCGATTGAACAAATCCACTTAAGGCCTTCCATACTCGTGTAATTATTTCTAGTGCTGCTTTTGATGTCCCTGGGGTTGAGTTGGAGGAAAGTGAGACTAGGTGAAAGCAGGTTTGTCATTATTTAGTTTTTAACCTTTATGTACTGAGGGGTAGTTTCACTGAGAGCAGCGCTCACTTTTTCAGGAACACCCTGGACACACTCACACAGTTCAGTGCACTCACACCTGGAGGCTGCCCAGTGTCACCAGTCTGATCTGCTGGCCACTGAGCAGCCTTATTGGAGCAGCTGGGGGTTAAGGCTTTGCTCAAGGGCACCTTGCAGGTTGTAATGCTGTAGGGGCAAACTCTGTTGTTTCATTTCCCTCACCAATGCCGCTGATTAATCTACACTACTGGGCTAAATATGTTATTAGTACTTGTCCCTTCAGCGAGTGCGCTGTGTTCGTAAGTCACACCAGTTAGTTTATTTACTGTATTTTGGCTACACAGTAACCACAGCCCTGAAGTCTGCTTTATTTTTTTCCCTAATAATTAAATATATATTGAGAGCTTTATATAAAAGCATTAGTGGTTGTGAGGCTTAGCGCAGTGGGCATTTTCAGTCAGATTACAGTTGGCGACAGTGTGTTCACAGGGAGACTGCACATGCAGGATTATAGTACGGCAGAGTGCTGTAAAGCTCATGAACTTTCATGAAACAAACATGACCTTTACAGATGTGGAGAACTACAAGGGTGAGGTGTCAAGAGGAAGAGATAAACCAAAGAGGAAAACGGATGTAGGAAGATAATCATCTGGAGGATGTCACATGACTAATTTATTCAATTAGGTTGACACCACCACCCCTCTCAGGTGTCTAAATAAACATATTATTTCATTATAAGGTAAGATAAGATAAGATAAGACTTTATTGATCCCACAGGGGAAATTAAGTCATTACAGCCAGCAAGCCAGTATTACAAAAAGCAAAAAAAATGACACAGAAGGGTCAAGATAAAATTATTTTAATTAAAGTTAATTTATAATAATTGAGATTTACACAGATCCACTTAATTATGCTCTTGAGAAAACTAATAAAAGAATATGTAACTTAAACCTGCTATAATCAATATTTTTATGCTAAGTAAGAGTTGGTAGAGACCAAAAACATCTTTTGTTCCCAACTGCAACAAGTAAACATTTTGAAATCACTACAGCTCTGATTCCTGTTTCTGACTGGTTCTCCATAGCAATGGCTGCTGAGGATCATGGGTATTACAGTGTTACACCAAGTTGAAATAATTCAAACTAATGTGCATAACAGAATCCTATAGAGTCACTAAGTTATCCAAGAAAATACCATAATTCAATGTTCAGTGACATTGCAGATATCATTGAAATGAAAACCTGAAATGAAACATTCCTCCCACGTCTCTCATATTGAAAACCAATATGCCCCTAAAACATACTGTAAGCATGTCAAATGCACGCGTGGGCAGTCAAATATGACATTTCCAGCCCTTTGTCTTGGGTGTGGATAATGAAACTGTTGGGTAACAGCGCACTGTAGATGACCTGACATCAATCGTACTTCCTTTTTCATGCCAAACAGTTGTCCCCTTAAAGGACTGGTGATATCATGAGAGGGCTGGAAGCAGAGGCAGCTAACTATCTGTTTCTCTTCACCCTCAGCAAGTCTTCAATGCAGGGGTCACTTCAATCAAACCAGTCTTAATTGCATCTCTTGGTGAATCCCAGAGACTCCTCTGCAGCATGCTAGATAGCTGAGCCGAGAGTTCCACATTTCACTGCTACCCTTCATAAGAGAGTACTCTTTGATGTTGTAGAGCTCCGCTGCAAGACAGCCTTTGAACCAGTGGGAAACTGCAGTGGATTAATGGATATTGCAGTCAAGTCTCTTGCTGGGGGCTTGCTTGTGCTATTGTGAGCAGACCATGCAGATCTTTGTTATTATCAACTTAACACAAGCCATGCCCTGCATATGGCCCAGTCACAGGCAACACCATGGGCTCTTATGTTTGTTTTTCAGATGTTAACGAACGGTTGTTGTGACACGGCCATGCTCAGGGCAGCTGGGAACAGGAAGACATTGTTATCCATGTTTCAGACTCCATGACAGTATTTATTGCCAGAGTCCATGTGGGCACTGGAGCTGTAGCATAGACTGCAACAGCAGTCATAAGCTGTGAGTAAACAGCAGTTTGTTACTAGCTTCTGTCCTTTGCTTGGCAGGAACAGATTACAGCCATTCTACACGCAATCTGTCTCCTGGAAAACTGAAAATGTAACTCTGACTTTGCATGAAAAACACAAAATATGCACAAACGTTCAAGCACAAGTTGGCTAGCGTATGATAATTCATTGCCTGCTGTGATGTGAAGACATACATGCGTGCTCACTGCCACACAGATAGATCCAGACAGTGGTAAAAATAGCTTCCTGTTTGCTCTTTCAGATCCACCAAGCAGGTCACTGAACAAGCACTGTCCCACCTGTGAAGCCCAATTAAATGACATGCAAGAGGAAACCTAATAATTGCCAGTGCAAATCAGGAAAGCTAAGCCTTAAATGTTGAGTGGCAAATCTCAGGGAGAACATTATAGTTATGTTTGGTTGTCGCTGAGGGCTTTTCTTTATGGGTCTTAAGCCTGCATGGTTCGAGATTAGTTAGAAATATTTTTGATTGCAAAAATAAGTGCCAGGTTTTATATAGTTCGACATTTCTGTCAGCGCTCACCATCCGTGCTCCAGTGTGAGCGCTGTGCTCAGAGATTTGCACTGCACAGGGGTAGTGTGGGATAAGTTTAATTCAGTGACCAGAGCAGGCTATTTATCTCACGTGAGCCAACTTTAAATCCGGCCTTACGTGCATTGAGGTACATGGAACGGCACAAATTGAACTTGACTGCATGTGTATGTGTGTGTTTGGTAGGGGGGGCCTGTGCCAATCCCTTTCATGTAATTCAAGTTGAACTACGGGAATACATTATGGATGAATCAGTCCTGGGTCTGCAGAGGAGCCAAGGCAAGGCCAAAAAACCACTCAGGCTGAAGAAGAGAAGCTACAGTAAGTTTCATTACGCAAGCGATTGATTATTGTTGTCAACTTTATGTGCTGATTTTATGTAATGGAAGAAAATTAGTTTAAAAACGAGACAATGACATGCTCCACCTTTGCCTCACAAAGGGCAAGAGCTTATCCCAGCATGCATTGGTCAAATTGGCAGTCTTTAATAAGGCCAACGCAGATTAACATGATTGCAGACACTTTCTCACCTCTGAGCAAACAACACCTTCATGCTGTGAGGCAACAGAACAAGTCACTGACCCGCCATGATGTTCCAAAGTGATTAAAATACAGCTTAATTAACACCTGCGCCGTGCAGCCAACTGATGGCAAACACAGGCTGTATGCTTTAAGGGCTACAACTGTTCCTTTCATGAGGATTTCTCCTCCAAACGTCCAGAATGAATCACACATATGTATTTGTTCGGCTGAAATGTGACTTTGGGTATTTGAGATCATGTCGTGAACTAGTGTATGGTGTCTAATACTCATGACCCCGGTAATCAGCCTTTGGATTTGCATCTATGCCGCCACAGGCTAGGTGCCTTTCAGCCAAAACTGCAGTTTAATCCCCCAACTCTGTCCTCTCAATTCCCTTGGAGGACAGCCAAATCCTTGTTTACCCCTATCCCTCATCTGTCACCACATTAAGCCTGTCTCTCAACAGAAGCCCTGGCACTGCCTGCAATTAAAATATTAATATGATACCTTTTACTCTCACCATTAGATATGCAGAAATATCCCCACAGATGCTTCTCTCTCTCACTGACACAAGTGAGTGCATACAGACTGCAGATGTGCCCTTGTGCGCACACACACACACACACACACACACACACACACACACACACGTGCACGTAGACCAAGTGGACATTTTATGTCAGCTTATCAGATGAGACCAAAGCGCAGATGTGAGTCCCCTGATTGTCTCTCAATGACACTTGAATGCTCTGTGTGTCAGTCCTCTGTACTCCTGCATGTTCTTTTGTCTTCAAAGTTCTATTTTAAGGCGCAAATCATTTACATATCACACAATCAGCAGAGCAATTTCCGCACATAACACGTGGAGCATTCAAAGAACGGAGTGGAACACATTTCAAGTTTTCAGTACTGTGAGGCCGAACTTTGACACA
The DNA here is from genome assembly GCA_037975065.1 of Chaetodon trifasciatus. NCBI lineage: Eukaryota > Metazoa > Chordata > Actinopteri > Chaetodontiformes > Chaetodontidae > Chaetodon > Chaetodon trifasciatus. Next base: position 7,079,932 of record JBBMOE010000011.1, read on the forward strand.
GCAGTGCCTTGAGCTCAAATACTAATGCTAGTATGACAACATGCTCATGCTACTGTAATATGCTGGTGGTTAGCAGATATTTCTCATCTTAGTTTATCATGTTTAGTGTTGCTAACATGGCTAATTATCATTGAACATCTTTGACAGTGGCCTACCATAAGATGGATTGTTGGACATCTGTACTAAACATCATGGCAAACCAACAGCTGTCAAAACATGCCATCAAAAACCAAAAATGTCAACCTATTTTGACACTAAAGGAAAAGTCAGCTGATCATTGCTAAGGCTAAAGTTCTGCAGTAGCACTGAAACTCATATCTTTGAATCCTCCCTTCTTGCCACTTGAATGGCTCTAATGTTGCAAATATTGACTCAGAAAAATCAATAGACATCTATTGATATGATAATGGCTAATGGCTTAAATCCTCCTCGGAGATTTCTCCTCAGCGATTATTCATCTTCATTCAGCCTCTGCAGTGCATGAAAGCAGTGGCATCATAACCTTTGCAAATTTAAAAGTGAGTCTTGAAGCACGAGCACGGAAAGCTGTTTGTCACTGGTATCTGTGGGATAGAAGCTTTTATTTGAGGAACAGCACATATTGCAGCTCTTGCTTTAAAAATTGAGGCACTAAAAATTTACATCCTGGTAATACTGGGGGTTTAATAGCTCACTGAATCTGCCTCCAAAGTAGACCTCATAAGCTTTTGGCAATAAGCATTATAAATTGAGATGAATCTCAAGTCGCAAATTGCTGGAAAGAGGAGCCATAAAATGCATTACACTCAAGACTTGCTGTACGAGAGAATTTATATACCGAAAGAGAGGAAGTCCAGTCTCCATTAAAACTGACAGTGAATTAAAACCTGCTTTGTGTCGTACAAATACGCACATATAAACATCTCGTGCAATAAGGTACTCTTTGTGCTTTTCATAACTACCCACAGCTTTTTATTATTCACATTTCCTTTGCTTTTATTGGATCGTGTGGGAACATTGTGGTCTGAGAGGGCTTCCTCGACTAATTACTGCCCTTGTTTTCGGACTGCAGCCCATCTAGTGCGTCATGGCTTAAGGAATAATTTGTCACACCCCACTAGGAGTCTGTTTCTTTCTCTCTCAAGCTTTCTGGCTCTTTCTTTTTCTCTCTGTCTGTCTCTGCCTCATCCACTGTGTGTGTCTCTTTCTCTTACTTGTTATATCGTATTCATATTCAAGTCAAAGATGCCACTAATTTAGTTTATCTTTAATTTGATTCCAAACATTTGGCAGTGAAACGCATGAAACTATAACCTGACCACAGTAAAGTCAGTGCAAGCTCTTATGCGTTCTCCAGCATAGTGCAAGCCCTTGTATGAGCGGACGCTGCAGGAATCATCACAAAGGGCATCTAAATTTGTCTATTCTGGTGGTGCACTTTAGTTAATAATGTAGTGGGGAGAAAATGTTGTATCATACTGCTCAAATAGCAATAATACAGAAAAGGGAGCAGACAGAAGGAAGGGTCGGTGAAGAAGCAGGACAGGCGAAAAGACGTGACGCAAGCAGAGAGGAGAGTGGAAGTCTAAGAAGAGGAAGAGATGGAAAGTTGATAGAGAATGAAAAACTGATTTCTTATTACCCCCTTGACCCTTAATCCACTGGCTAAATCAACTTCTGAGCAAGAGATACAGTATTTTGGTTTGCTGTGTGGATGCTGTTTGACTTTATTATTTGTTTTTACTTGAAGAGCTATAGTGTGATTCTGCAGATGCATGCAGGTCATTAAAGACTTTGCATTAAGATGATGAAATCACATTGTTATTTAGTCATTATTCAGGGGTAGAAAGTGGATATCAAAGGTGTTTTTGACATGAAAAATAGGTGGTCAGCAAATATTCTTCATTTGTATTTCTGCTGATGAGATGAACACTGCTTTAACAGAAATAAATTGAATAAACATGCTGCAGAGCAAGAGCTTAAGTGTTTACCAGCAGCAACCTCTTCCAGTATATGCACAGCAATATTAAGAAAAAGGCAGAAATTAAAGGACAATCTGCACTCAGAGACAAAAAATGTAAATCAGCTGTCCGGTGACCACTGTATAATCTGCCCCTAAAACCCCAGCAGATCTCGCTTTTCATTTTCTCTCCAGAAGCAATTAATACTCTCACTGTGTTAATGGAGATGAATGGGCAAGGGCAACAAACGGCCGTGGCAGAGCAAAAGATTCGCCATCATGAATGTTGGTGGAAGGTGGGGGGTGCGGCATGTTGTGAGAGGGTAGGAACAAGGACATACTGAAAGATGGATAGATTTCATTAGGTGGGACGAAGGAAACAGTTCTGAGTTGAAAAACACCTTCATACGTGTATACCGCACAGGCCCTCCCCCCACGGTGCAAGGTGTTTACCGAATGATTACATTTGATGGTCACGTGTAGCACAATACACATGAGGATTACAGAAAGTCTTCATGAAATTAGAGACAAATAAGAGAAGTAGTCAAAAGTTGAAGCGTTTCCTGGCATTGCTTTGTTCACAGTTAAGAAAAGCTACTTGGTTGAGGCTGTTTAAGCATCTAAGACAGTGTCAAATGGCCGAGATGCAGTATGAGGCTAATTGACTACAAACAGGCTCTCCTGCAGGCTGGGCAACGTCAGGTCAGGGGAAACAGCATTTGAGTGACGGGGCCCGGGATGGTGTGCTCAGTGGGCATCTTTGGGGACACGGGAGAGGACAGGGCTGTGCTTATATAACTTGAGCCGTAGAAGATCGGGGCATCCAAGCCTGAGTCCACGCCACAGCCCGGAGAAAAGAGACAGACAGCGTTTTTGTGAGGGTGGGGGATGGGTGGTGGTAGTTGAGGGGGTACAGCAGAGAACATTCCAGGAAACTCAGAGGCATAATCTTCTTATCCATGGCAGATTGGTTCAATGTGTGATGTGCAGCATGTGCACGTGCATGCGTGTGTGTGTGCGTGTGTGGCTATATGTTTGCACGCAAGAGGTTTGTTTGTCCTCCTTCGCCTCACTCCTGCTCCTCCTCTCCATCGTCCTTCACTGGCTTTTCTTTTCTTCTGTGTCTTTGACCCTAACCTTCTCCGCCCTTCCCTACACACTCTCTCCATTTCATCACACACACCGGATCAAGATCCGCTCATCTGCTTCCCGTCCTCATTAGTGCCTCTTTTCCTCCGTGTCGGTTTGTTCTTTCCCCGTGATCAGAAGATGAAAGTGACCCAACCAATGTAGAAGGCAGAACGAAGGGAGGTTTCTTCTCTGCTGGTGTTCCTCTGCCCCTGGCCATGGTGGGGATTCGTGTGATAAAGGGAGGGTGGGGAGGCGGAAGGGCGAGAGGGGAGGGGGTGGAGTGCTGTGGACCAGATTCTGCTGATTGTAGGAAATTATATCCTCTAATTTCACCTGCAACTCCAGGAGACAAAGACCTCGGGGAGAGAATAGGATAAGGAAGTATTTCACAGGGTGATAAGAAGAAAATGGAGAGAGGGAGGGATGAAAGAGGAAGAGAGGATGGACATAGGGGGCATGACAGAGGATGTAACATTAGAACAAGGTTTGGTCTGAAGCCAGTCAGGGAAGACGGAGAAAGAGGACAGAAAGAAGAGAGGCAGCCACTCAGAAGAAAAGTGCTTCTGCTAAAGCAAACCATGTCCTTAAGGATCACCCATCCAGCTTTAGCACACATGCACGCACACCAGCACACACACACGCATCCATGTACACACACACTCAACTGCTTTACCCACCTATACCCCCACTTTTCATCGTAACACCTTACTAAAGGCACCATTTGCCTTGCCGCTCCCTGTGTATCCTCCCATCTTCCTCTTCGATCCTGGTTTCCCTCTCCTCCTTGATAGTCTTACTCACAGACCGTGACTATCTCCCACTGACAGAGCCGCTACAGGATTAGAGAAGGACGGAGAGAGCGGAGCGCAGTCAGCCAGCACCTCCTGCTGTACATGCAACGCAACTGACTCACGGGGCTGCTGCATCCTTGAAAAACACAGCAAGGGCATTTCTCGATTCAGACGCCGGTTTGTTCTCTCTTTCACCTGTGGTTTTTCTAATGGGGAGCGATGAATTCGGTGCACGTAGCTGTCAGACTGAATTAATGTGAAAAAGATAAGAAAGAAGAAACACATCATCATTACTGGCCTTTCATATTGGGAGTTATTCACTGTGCGTGACAAACTGTTTCACCTGCATCATGATAAAGCTCACAGTCTCATTCTGTCACAGCAAATGCTCCCATCTGATTGGGCCCTGAAGGTGACACAAGTTGAGTTTGCTTTGAATTCTCACCGACTGACATGCAATAATGATCATTTTCAATACAGGCAACATTATTTCTGAAGAGTTTGCCACTTCAAATCTGTTGACCAAAGTGTTTAATGAAGCTTAGAGCTGGAAAGATTTGACAATTAAACAAGCAGCTCATTGTTTCCTGAATCGATTGACTGTTTTGAGTCACTTTTCACAAATGACTAACATTTCCTGGCACCAGCTTCTTAAATCTCTGCATTAGCTCCATATTACAGTGAATTCAGTTTCCTTAGGTTTTAGACTGTTGGTAATTTGAATATATGACCTTGAGCTCTGTGGTCTCTTGATTTTTTTCAAAATGATTAATCAGCAAGAAGCGTTAGTTGCAGCTTTTATTTTTTTTGTTGTAAAAGGCCCGTTAAGGACAGATGGTGACCTTAACACGGCACCACTTATTCCCTCCAATGTGGAAACACCAAATTAACTGAGGGAAGGAAAGCAAACCGTTTCAAACATTTACTTTACTAAATCAATGGCTGACCCACATGCCCATCTGTTTTACTCATACAACTGTTAAATATAACACGTTGCTCTGCTCAGAACATCATATTGTAATGTGATTTCAGCATCTGTATTTAATCCAGTCAGAATGGATTTCAACTGATTTAAAAGGTCTTTGGTAAATTTGGATACAATGAAGAAACTGGGACACGACAGTACATGCAGCACACTCTGTGTTTCACTATTCTGATTCCAGCAGCAGCCTCGAGTCGAGCTCCTTGAAACTAGACAGTTTTTTTTTTCATACAAAGACTGAGACAGCAGAGACTTCTCGCCAATATTGAATGCTCTCTGAGATTCTCCAAATGATTCAGCCACCACGTCTCTCTTGTCTATTGAACTTTTCACGCGGCGTGTGCTGTATGTCAAGTGCGAAAACATACTGACACAAATAGTCGAGCATTTACAACCGCTCCTTTCTTTAATGCAGTGTCCTTGTTGGACCTCTGTCATTAGTCTGGAGTCTGTGGGAGTGAACAGTATGAGCCAGTGCTAAGTAATTCAGAGAGAGGAGAGTGTTTGGGGGGAGACAGAGAATGAGAAGCTGAACGACAGAGAGTGAGCTTGGCAAAGCTACAGCGTTTCACTGCAGAGGTTTTAAATCCTTTAACATGATTTCCCTCATCCTATTAAAGACATAGCTATGGATAGGGAGACTGTAAAGTGTTATGTGCAGCAGGGAGGGGGACCAAGTGAGAAGGAGAGAAAGGGAAAGTGAGAGGGAGAGAGATTAAATGGGTGTTAAATATAGGGAACAAATGATCATTCCAGTTCCATTTCTATCTGGAATCAGGCTTCTAAATGTTCCCTCTATCATCTCTTGTAGATTGCTGTGGATGACCTTTCATTATTTACTCTCCTTGAATGTCACTTCTTATTCTTCACCTTTGGTTCGGGGTTAAAACTGTCAGAATGTTTCTTTATCATGTGGGGACGTCAGTGATAAACCATTAATCAGTTAACCATCGAGAATAATTTTGTCCACTTACGCATGTCGCCCTATAGGTTCATTCATTCGCTTACACATGCACACACAGTATGCTGCTTTGCTTAACTAACAGCTCCTTTAGCCTGGGGTTAAATGCAGTGTGAAAAATCTATAATGTAAAATATGAAGCGCACTAAACAAAGCTCAGTGTGCAACCATTACCCCCAGAAAGGTAACAGTCAAATGTTTAGTAGTAGAAGTACTTGGAGTATGCTTTAGCACATTAACAGCTGGCTGCTGTGTCCGAGGAAAGCTCGCAGCCAAATATCACGTTGCTGCTATCCTCAGGGAGAAGGCGTGATGTACTCCAGTCCAAGGCCATCAACCAGTTGATGTGCCGAATGATTGAGACAGTTATGCTGCCAATCAGTGTGGTAAACGGCGAGGGGTTCAGAGAGCTAGTTTGGTACCTTGAGCCTGAGTACGTTATGCCTGTGAGAGCTGAAGTTAATGTGACTAAATGCACTTTAAGGAGAAGGATGAGCTAAAAGTCAAGCCAGCCTGAGCAGACAAGCTAACACTGATGACTGACAGCTGGACAGCTATCACAAACAAAAGCTACATCACAGCTAGCTACCATTTCATCAGTGCTGACTGTGAGATGCAGTCCAGTGTGCTCCTCACTCAGAGCCTCCCTGAGAAGCTGACTAGTGCGGTGGAGACATGCAGCCTCACCGGTCATGTGTTGACCTGCAGCCATGATAATGCCAAAAACTGGTCACCAGTTAATGGGTGTCAGGCTATTAGAAGCAAAATGATCAAAACTGACATCCCTATCGTAGTATTTTGAAAAGCACCAGTGGTATTTCTACACTTAAAGAACAAGTAATACTGTTAAGAACAAGGTCAACCTTCTTGGGTGCAAAGACGCCTCTGCAGTACCTCATCTATATGAGCGTGTGTGTGGATGACAATACTGACATTTTGGTTTGGATATGAATGGCATAATTGTACAAAAGAGCTGAGAGTAGTGTCAAACTCACTTGAAGAACTGTTCAAGAAATTTCACGCTTTTGCTACATGGCCACCTGTTTCCAGGTATCAGAGTATTTAGGACTGGCGTGTCGTAGGGTAACAGGGTATGAAAGCTGACGGATGTCATTCTTAGGGTATTTGCTTATGTATGGTATTGAATTCTACCATAGCAGTATTATCAAAAATAAACAAATAATATACTGGCTTTGTCAACATGACGGGTGTCACATTCTGCTACGACATGGATTTTGCAGTGCCATCATTACTGTGATAAATGTTTTGTATTAGAAATAATGTGCTGTGGCTGCGCTAACACGCAGGTAAAGGGCTATGCACATACTCATAGAACTGGAGTTACATCCACTAACTACTATTGTCCTCATTGTAACCTCTGACTCCAGTAACACCAAGATATGGAAGGTAATATTACAAGCAAAGCATGGCAAGTTTTCTGCCAGTAATCGTCTGCTTTTTTCAGAATGTTTTCTGTCTTGTTAATATAGCTAAATAGGTAGAATCATGTTTTGAGTCCCGTATCCCTTTCATTTTTGGAACACCATGAACACCACCGCCTCAAGTGGTTAAAACATCAGTTATTGCAGGTTTAACTGGCAAAATTATGACACTGTCATGGTTGACAGGTTATGGTTCTATTTGGTGGCACGGTGGAACTGTGGTAACACTGTTGCCTCACAGCTACAAGGTCCTGGGTTCGATCCCCATCTGGGGCGCCGAGGGCATGTCCTCCACCATGCCTTCGGTGCTTGCTGCCCCTTATCTTGAGGAAAGGGGCCTTTCTGTGTGGAGTTTGCATGTTCTCCCCGTGTTCACCTGGGGGATCCTCCACAAAAAAACCCCACTAAAAACATGCAAGAAGATCACCACCTGACCAATGGTGACAAAAAGGGACTGGGTCCCCGGGCGCGGCTGTCGGCTGGCAGCCCACCGCTCCTGATCTGCCACGGAGGATGGACTTACCAGGATGGGTCAAATGCGGAGGAACAATTTCACCAAAAAAGCGTGGCATGTGCATGTAGTGTGTTGTTGTTGTTGTGTTGGCTTGTGCATGTTGTGTGGTGATCAATAAAGTAAAGTCTTCTTCTTCTTCTTCTTCTTCTTCTTCTATATTGTGCACAACCTGGACAGTATGATACAACATTTTGTGAAATATAACACTGTTAGCTCATATAATCCTGTAAAAGGGCTCATTAACACAAACCCGATGACTACATACATGATATCATTTGAAAGACAGGGAACAAAAGGTCAGAGAACTTACAGAAGATTTCTAGGAAATTTCCAAGGGAAGTTAAATTAGGGAAATGTTGCACACTTTCAGTATAAAAATTATACCTTTTGATAATGAACATTTGGGTGGAACTTTCACATAAAAAGCAATACTAGGACTTAGAAGATTTTGCATTCAGCAGCACACTCTTCCATTACAGGTACAGATTACTTGTTCTTGTTAAATGAGTTAACTCATTTAATTAAAGTTCAGCTCAACTAAAGTGTTTTCCATTATGTCTACTTAGGATATGCTAAAAAGTTAGTTTTTATCTGCATATAACAAGGTGAATACACACTGATGGAATAACCCCTGCAATTAAATGTTTATTCCTGTTATTTCACATAAATTCCCATTGATTTCCATGGCACGTTTCCACCTTGAATATTCCCAGAAGTTTGCAAACTTATGTGCAAACTTACTTCTGTAAGAATGAGGCTGAAGTTGCACGTCCCAGGCAAAAAGTGTGTGTCTTCACATGGAGGACATGGACATAAAGTGATAGCAGTGTGTTTGACAAATGTAACACGTAGTTTGTGTTGTTGCAGGATGGAGCAGCTAACACTGGAGGTGCTTCGCAGTGGATGTGCTGGATGGGAATGGGGCTTTAACCTAACCTGTAACCCCACAAACTAATGAGTTAGGTCCCCGGCCTTACACTGAGTCAGTGCTGTTAAATGGGTGTCTTTACTTAGGAAAAGCAACATCTACTGGAGCATGAATTCAGCAGCAGAGAAAGATTGACCAGATACATCAGCCATTAGTTGTTGGTTATAGAGAAGACCGCAGAAAAAGGGAACGAGGAGATGAGAGAGTCATGTCAGATGGGGGATCGGTGATGGTGATGGAGATGGATTGGCAACAAAATCCACATTCAGTCTCAACATGTCCATCTCTGTCGCCTCTGTATTCTACAACCACACACAACATGAAGCTCTGACATTGTTCTCTGACCTCTCTGACTCAGGCAATCATACTTTTCCCTCTCTGTCCCTGTGAGGGCTATCAGGACGAGGACCTTGGCTTTGTGGGATCTTTCCTGAGGCACTCCAACTGTTAAGTTAATGTCAGCGGGCGCTACAAATTAAAAGACTCATTAAATCTCTGCTTTGCATTATGCCGTTTTAGATTTCTTTATCTGGTTTTAGCTTCTTGATTAGTGACTTGGTTTGAATTTGACAACTTCCTGGTTTTCTAAACTGTATCTTCCGGGCTTCCTGTCATCGAGTAATCATCTGCAGACAGTGTTGAAAAACAGATAAAGGGATTTTGTAAAAATTGGACGAGGTTAGAAGTGCTCTAACTAATAAAATTATTTATGAAGATGTTTCTGTTGATGCTGATGCTAGCTTTCCACTGTAGATGTTAGCCTTGTTTGCTTTACTGTGTATTAAACTCAAATTTACAACCTTTAAAGGTTGGAGCCCTTTGCTTTTAAAAACCAGTAAACGCCGACTTAAATTGTGTCCTCTGTAAATCCTTTGGAGGGACTTCACAGCGTCACAAAGCACATGCAAAACAAATGATCTGAAACACCGCCTCTGCTTTGTATGACTAGATGTGCAATGTCACCGTTTATCCAGCAGAGCGAGCTGTTCTCCAACATCTGAGCGGTGGAGCTGCGTCATCTCCTCATGAATGCATCTGTGAACTGCATCCTGTGGATTAGCTCAGTCTCTTGTGTGTTGCCTTGATGCTCAGATTTGTTACTCTCAGTTACAGCAGCCAGGGTGTCTCCCACTTGTCTAATGATGTCTGTGTCTGTGCTGATTTACAGGGTGCGAACGTGATTTTTTCAGAGTGTACCATACGTGTGTTTTGTCAGCCCTTAAATTTAGTAACCTTCAGCTCTGTTCCTCCATTGTGTTTTCATGTCAGAGGCAGATTTTCTTCATTTTGCATTATTTTTGTTTAACTACAAGGATGATTAAAGTTCAAGTTCAGATAAATTAGCTCAATTCAGTGGTTGTAAAACTTTTTCTGTCATGCCCCGCTTCAGAAGCTAAAAATATGATATTGAGAATATAATAGAGGAAGCAACTAATAAAAAAAAGGATCCAAGGTTTTTTTTTTCTTTTTTTTTTTGAGTGAAATAAAGGTCAGCAGCATCAGCAAACCCTTGTTGCTCTCACTAGTCACCCTGCAGTGACTCACCAGTTTGATAACCACTGGCTTAATATAAGATAATGTTAAGATATACAGTAGTGCCAAGATTTGTTAGTGTTTTAATATGAACACTTAACATTTGACCGTATTATAGCCTCTACTGCCTTTTACTCTCCTGGAAGTTGCTTCGTGTGTGGGAAGATTAGCAGTATAACCCTGCATATAAAGTTGATTTGATGTACTTTCATTGAATGCACATTAAAAGCATTCAAGCAGTCCTTCTCCATTCTTCCGCCCATATACCACCTCCCACTGCATTTCAACTCTTACGATCCAAGGGCACAGAAGCGACATGCACAACCTTGATTTAGGAAACAATAAGCTTACAGTACATGCTTCTGCTGAATGCCTGTGCACATTTAAATTCTGCAAAGTTTCACTATTTTCCCAGTAGGTCGGGTGATGATGAAAAGCTTGATCTTGTGATGCAATCCAAAAAAAGAAAAAAAGAATACTCCCACTCAGTTTCTGAGAGAAAAACTCCAGGGCCAGTCTGGACAGATACTGCTTTGTTGTTTGCAGTTAATAATATTCAGTAAGCAGATGATAGTCCTGCAGCTGTTGGCTCTTTAATCTCCTCCCCAACCTATGATAAGTGGTCAGAGCCCCGGGGACTGCAGCACCTACAATATCTCCCCTCTTATTCGAACATGCCACTTGAGATTTGCCCTCTGCACAAGGACTGCTGAGAAATGGTTTTCTTCCACACTGAACCATCGTAAGAAGTCGTGCTTTACAGCCTTTGCCTTTTGAGTGAGATTCTGTTCTCGCTCTGTGTCACAAGAAGGCTTTTCTGCTCTTGTCTGCACTGTCAGTTATTTACTGAAGTCGGTGCATGTTGGATGCAGTGATGCCATTTTTATTAGCTATCAGTTATCCAGCTTTGTAAGTCTGCCATTGCTGATTATATTTCAGCGATGGATAATTGGTGCCGTATTTTAATCCCCTTCAGTAATGATAGGACAAAGCTGAAATAGATGTAGGAATAACAGGATAAGGACCGATAAACCATTTAATCTCGTTCTGTTACAGTAAACAGTTACACTAATGATAGCTGGAATATTTAGTGTTCATTTTGAAATTAAAAAAAGTTTTGAGAAACAGAGCAAATGATGCTCAGATATAGAATTGAATGGGTATGTAGCTCATTCTGTTTTTACACATAAATTAGTACCTAATTGTCTTTTCACAAGTAAGTAAATTAAAATGTTGTGACATTATTTGAGTATTTGAGATTATGCTTGCTGTTGCATGTATGAAACAATGGTTATGTAGGAAGCAGGATAAGTAGTCCTCCTCCCTAGCCACATCGGCCACCTCCTGGGACACCCTGAGGCTTTCCCAGGCCAAATGGGATATTTCATCCCTCCAAGTGTGTTCTGGGTCTTCTTTGCATCACGTCCCAGTCGTTAGTTAGGTGTTGTAGGGACGAACATATCAGCTGATGAACCACTTCACTTCAAAATGCTCGTTCATTCATTCATTGCAAACATACAGTTCACAAACATGGAGAATAAAGTCTGTAATCATTGACATATTTCGCATTTTGTCCGGCTGATCTGCTGTGCAGTGACTAAAAGATTCTTTGGTTAGCATGTAATTGGAATGCATCCATGCTGCTACAATCAATATTTGTGTATTAACAATGGATCAAATGACTGCTTGTGTGTGAAAAGTGTCGCTCTTGGTGATGACTCCAGTCCGAAGCCATTCAGAGCATTTTACCATCTTTCAGCTCATTGTTTTGGTTTTACAGCCTGCGACTCGGATACTATGAGATCTTTTTGATTTCTTCTTTCCAGATTCAGTTTTATGTTTTCCAAAATTCTGTGTTTTCCATTTAATTTTTTCTGAATTTTGTGTTTTACAAGTTAAGCACATTTTGTCAGAAACAGTAATCATTTGTTGGATGAATAGAATTTCAATAAGAAATCGTTCAGAATGTAATTAATACCAATGCATTTGATATAACAACACTTTTTTTTTTATCAAACTGAACTTGTGTAGGACTGCCTCCCTATGCAGATCGAGCACACAGGTTAAGTGGGTCTGATGGAGGCTACTCTCCCGTTCGGGCAACGCTCCTCCTTTTTGTTTTACAATGCTTGACCAAAAATGGATGTAGCTTTTCCATTTTTTCATTCAGAATATCTGACAAACTCTCCAACAGGCTCACTTCTTGCATCTGCTGATGCGTTGTACTTCTGAGAGTTTGTTGAAGTGATGAGCTCTTGCCTGTCTGTCTCTGAGGACCTCTTCAACATGACTTTTTGTGTGTGAAACACCAAAACATAGCAGCATTCTTCTCTCTGTTCATTCAACATATGCACGCTGAAAAGATGCTTATAATGGGAGGGAAATCTAGATGAATGTCATCCACATTTGGCAATTTCCATGATATTCTCTGCTTTCCACTTTTTATTAGCAAATGATATGATTCCGTCTGAGAAAAAGCTCTAAAACTCTACTTAATACTACCTGTCCAGCACCAAACTACCTGCCACTGGTAAGCGTAGTGCCGCATTTAGCAGCTGAAAAGCCAGAAATTTCCCTCAAGCATTGGTGGAGAGCAAAACAGAGCTAAAAACAGAATGAATATTGGACTGTGCTTACATTCACTAGGTGGATACAACATGTAATGCTGCTTCCTGTCTGCTGGATGTATAAATAATGCATTAATAACTCGTAAAAATGTGTTGATAACCTACACTCTCCCGTATCAACTTAAAAAGTGATATGTCAGTGTTGTGTCTGCAGCTTGTTTTTACTGCCCCCAAATGGCCAGATCAATTAATGCAGGTTTAAGTGAATACCCACTGAACATTTGTTTTTTCCAAAAATTAGGAAAAATTACAAAGCCTTCTCCAGAAACCTTCATGTACATGTACAAGAATATCAGATACTTCAAAGTAAATGACTGGAAAATATGGGAAATGTTCCCAAAAAAAATACTTATCCATACATAATATGGAAATATTTAAATATATACTATAAGAATATTATGAGTAGTAGCAGTAGCATGTATTAACATGTTTTTTTATGATTACTTGCTTATGACTGGAAGTCAATATGATATTCTGACGCTGTGAAACGCACCGATGTCTGGCGCCAAAAAGAAAAAAAAAAACAAAAAACATCTGACGTCAGCCTGGTGCAGACCCTCGTCAAAACGCACTCAAAGCAGATGCCAGTATTCCAAATGCACATTTATTTTTTTCCCCCTTCTCTCACGACGACTTCAGCACAGCAGGCGCCTGTTCATTGAATTGCGCGTCGCACTTCTTCGTCATGACAACTAGCTGTGAGATTGAAATATTGCAAGTGGTGTCCTATAAGCGAGAGAGGCGATGAGACCGCACTGACAGAGAGAGAGAGAGAGAGAGAGAGAGAGAGGGAGAAAGAGAGAGAGAGAGAGGCAGCTGGAGCGCGAGCCGCGGGATCCTCTTCAGCAGGCTCCGGGCTTCCAAATCATATCACTGCATCCTCATACTGAAAGCATTTATGGCGCTGTTGTAAAACCATGAAGGCCAAACGGAAGATCCCCGCGCTCTTTCTCTCTCTGAGTCTCTACTTTCTGTTCAGAGCGCCAGATACCAAGTGAAACCAAGAGAGAGCACCACGCAAGCGCGCACAGAGGAGATCTGGACACCTGATTTTGTGGGGTGTCTTAAGAGCGCTGTTTCTCATTTTAAGTCAAGTGATCCGTGTTTGGGTTTTTTTCCTTTTTTTTCTTTTCCTTTCCCGTTTTTTAAGGCCGTGGCGGTGCAGTGGGGCAGATACCGTGGATTATCATCAGCATGGACAAGCGGGGAAAAGAGGACAGATCACTGCGTTGACTTTTGAGGCAACGCGCGCAGTCTTGACGCTATAGCGTTACGCATTTATTTCACTCCGAGCGCCTTTTCCACCTTCTCCTGTTCGAATCACACTCGCCGCCGCATCTCAGTGTTATTAAAGTCCAAAAAATCTGTGGATAAGGAACAGAGCAGGGTGTTGTCAGAGAGGGATGAGAGGAGGAGGAGGGGGCAGTATGAGGTGTGCTTTTTTTGGAGAAGCCAGAGAAAGACAGACACCGAGGAGGTGTACCGATGTGCGAAAGCCTGCGACGCGTTACCCTCCTGAGAAATAATTGCGACCAGGGAAGAAATGGCCTAGTTAAAAGCCCATCGACACGCCGGCAGAGCATAGAACAGAAGAATCGTGTTTAGATGGACGGGCCATCATCATCGTCATCGTCATAATTCCGGTGCTCGCATCGAGTCTTTTAGGTAAGCCGTATGTTCACCACCACCTCCTAAACGTGACTGGAGGTTTTTCTCTCTGTCATGGGCTTCATGTGTGCGCAATCTGTACGCTTTGGTGACTTCGCACAATGCGCACGTTATCCATCTTGACGCACTGTCACAATTGGGGGGAATGAGATTTCAGTGCAAATCCTCGTGCCACTTTGTTGCTATAGCACATATTTTCTTCCTTCCAGCGGGAGCCTTCGATTGGCCTTGCCTGTTGATAAGCTGTCACATCTTAACATGATCAGGCCACTTTGTGCTTCCAGCATCGGCATTCTGTCGCTTTAGCTGCTAACAAGATGTTATTCAGGAGATTTAAGTGGAACCAACTCATCATGTAGACTGTTCATTATTATTAGCAGCGGCAGTGTGGCTCACTTGGGCTCCAATGGTGTCCTGTTCCCCTTGGTTGTGAAGGTATAGACTCCTTTAATCGTGCTTTTATTGCGTTTATTGATGGCTGTATTGCCGCTTAATTAGACACACATGCTGCTATGATGCAATGTAACTAATCTCAACCAGAGTGTGTGACAGGCCTTGAACTCAGAAGATGTCCTCTCTAATGAACCAACCCCACAACAGCTCTGAGACACACACGCGCACGCACAGTTGGCACAAACGCTCACACAGACACACAGAGCCTGTGCCGGAGAAGATGCAGATAGGATTGTGAATTAAATGCACACACTCTGATGATCCAGCGAAGGCTCCATTAATATTCAGTGGTGGTTGGGCAGTGCTCAGTTAATGGCAGACAACAGGACCTCTGTTCTGACAGGTCCTGGATGAGAAATGGTATATTTTCATTTTTAGGGGAATAAAATGTGTTTGTTAGTGTTTTCCCTGCAGACACAGTGCCTGTAGCTATGGAGGAGTGACATTTAAGATCCATCAGAAAACCAATAAAGTCATTTTGTAGACTTGCAGAATTTGGTCGATCGTGTTCACGTACTGTTGGAATAGCTGTGATTGCTTTCTTAGGCCAGCATCATGTCAGCCTGGTTACTGACATTTGGACACTTGTGCAAATACAACAGAACATGGATGAAGACTTGCATGGGTTTCAGACTGTATCAGCCATACATGTGCCTAATTCCCTGCATTTTTGATCCAAATGTCATTCCATACATGACAGAAGTACATGGTGTACAGAGCAAAGAATGGACCTGTTTGGCAGAACTGTACCCAGAACCCCAAATAGAAAAGTCTTTTTGGATCATTTACTATTTCCAAGCTAATAATTTCATTATCTATTCCTGAAATTGATCCATTATGTTTCCAGTTTCTCACTAACCAGTGAGCCTGGAAGATTTGGTGGCAAATTATAGTAAATGGTGATTCTTTACCAAACTGAAGGCTGTTAGTTCAATGACATCGTCATCAAGACTGACAGTATATAATTGTGATACATGTACTAACTGTTAAACTGCCTGCATTTGTTTTAATATCCAAGAAATGATACTGTGACTCCACCATTCCCAGATTACTGTATCTAGTAAGCGACAGTAAAGGGCCAGCAAAGCTAATATTGTGGTGAGCACAAGCCATTTGGTCTCCAGAGAGAAAATGGAAAAGATAAATGGAATAAAAAAGAAAGGATGGCGGATTAATGGATTGAATGACAACACGAAGTGGAGACTTACAGTCCAGAACAAAACGTGTTAGTGTTAAATGAAGTATGCTTGGGTGATTTGCGGATGAGCAGGGTGACGTGTCAGAGCGTGTTCAGAGTAATGTCCTCTCCACCACAGCTTTTTTTTTTTTTTTACAGGAGGACAGGTTTGATGTCCATTTGTTGTAGGACAGTAGCTAAACAGCTATCCCAGCCTCATGGGTATAGTGGTTCTTTTTTATTGCATATTTGGTTAAAGCTTAATTTTGAATTGATTACCTCATTATGGATCTAAGTAAAACAAATGAAACACTTGAAGTCATCATTAAGACTTTGATATGTGACATTTTGGTTTGCATCTTCCTGGTTTCTTTTGCTGCTTACTGAAATAACAAAGGTGCAGTGGGTGGGAATGGACTGAAGTGCACACAGCATACTTCAGAAGCAGTTCATAGTAATAAAAGAACATGACTTGGTCCTTTAGTCCGCTCTTTGATGCTGCAGTGCTGTGTGGATGAATACAGTTGTTCCATTCGAAAAACAAAGTTTGCTGTTCCACTGAGTCAACAAGCTTTGCTATTAGACAGAGTGAGCTCATAGAAGGACTTGGTTGCTGCTGTATGGGCATAGGCTGCTTGCACTGAACCACCACAGCCATAGGGTGTGCTTTCTAAAACCTGGCTGACAAGTGAGAGTGAACTGAAGTGTCATTAATTTAACTGTGGCCTCTTGAGTAGAAACAAAAGCATGATTAAGAAATGTTTTAATGGGCTTAAGTTGTATTTGTCAAAGGGGGCTGCGCTCATTGTATTCCAAACTGTGCCTACATTTTGTACTTTGAACTGCACAGTTTGTGGTTTGGTCGCTGCTTTTTGTCGCTGTCCATTTTAAAAGTACGCTTTCATGCTGTGGACACTAATGTCTCTGTCTTTACAAATTATGTTGCTGCAGCTGAATGTCTCCTGCTCTAAAACAAGCTGTGTCTAAGTATGTGTTAAAACTCCTCATATCAAATGCATTACAAACCTTACAGCGTCATTGAGCTGCCAACACACGAAGAGGCCACTCTGAAAAAAACAGTGGTCTCATAAGCAATGATGCATTCTTACTCTGAAAAGTGCAAAAATCTGATATATTCTCACATGATTCTATATATTGTTATTATAATACAGTTGCACTTGAAGTGCCTTTGCCACTTGCTTTTAATGGAAGAACAGCAGAGAGGAGGTTGGGGAGCTTCTCTGTTGTGACCAAACACCATCTCTGCACCTATCACTGCTAAAGTCAGTCTAAGCCAGTGGATGTTTGACTAACATTGATCCAGTCTGTCCCCTTTGTAGCTGAAACTTTGAACCCCTCAGAATGTAAAGGATGCCACTGGTGTGCCTGCATGACATGAATGCAAGGGGCTAGCCCTCCTTGCTAGTATCTTCCATCATTCTTTTCTTTTTTCTTTCTCTCTTTTTTTTTTTATCTGGAGTGACTGTGCCATTCCTGTTTCTCATGTTACAATGCTATGAATTGTGTGTCGGTCCCTTAAGGAGACCCTGCAGGATTGTGCACTTACAAAAAGTGTGTTTCAAGGGCTCAAAAAGTCCACAGGAGAGCCCTTGTGTACTCGCCATTTCTTTTAGTGTGGGACTTTCCTGAGCTGTCAGAGCTGTATCAAGAACACGCTTCACAATCTGTCGTTTCTGTTGGACTGAGAGATTGGGCGTTGGGATTGGACGTAACCTGTAGCATCACTGCTGCACCGGGAACAAGTCCGTGCAGAAAGCTGCACATTTTTAGATCAGACACGTAAACATTTTTAGATTACTTTTTAGATTCTGAGCACTGCCATGTTGTGTTTTTTTGAGTTTGTACAATTATCAGGAAGCACGAAAAGCTCGGCAGAAGCCCCAGACAGCATGAAAATCCAACCCAGATTGTCTTATATTTGAGCAGCTTGGAGGCTTGGCAGCTGTTACTATCCATACATCCTCCCTCCATCAGAGTAGCCTACTTTCTCACCAAGCTACAACATCTTTACATAAAACATTTACTGTATTCCGACTTAATGGTGTAGCTGCCGCAATGGAGGCTTGGAGATTTTAATTTCTGTGTGAAGATGTCAAGTAAGAGAAAAGGGAGGATAGAATGACCCAGCACTCAGCCACATCACGACCAAGGAGGAGAAAAGCAGGAGAATAGCTTGACCTGACCCATTATCCGTGAGCAAAGTAAAGCTGGAGAAACGCCTGTGCAAATGCCATGGTAACCATCTTGTGTAACCTCCTTTGAACAATATCACATAACAGTCATCCATGAGATATAAGCCCTGATAAGTGCTGTCCTGTCTTGTGAAGTCTGGCAAGAATATCACACCAAACCCCATTCAAATATCTGGTCATTTAATGTGCCTTTTCTTAACGATGGAGGCTGAGCCCATTAAAAAACTGTACCCGTGACCTTTCCTGAACCGCAAAGTCCACCCTTCAGCTTCATCAGACATGATCCATTAAGCAGCTGTAACATTTGAAAACTCTGGTATGTTTTGGGCAGCGATACACAAGCCAGAGCTGCCATTCAAATCTTGCATGTGTGCTTTAAAACAAAGGATCGTGGAACTACACTGATCTGAATTCACCTCGGTGCACTTTAGAACGGGGTGGGCAGCACTGACGTGAACTGGAAAGATATGCACTTTGAAATGTAGCCAACATGATGAATTTGGGAGGCCGCCCACTTATTGTTAGTTAAATGTCATAGTTTCTAGAGTTTCAGATGGGAACGTGATAGCCCAGTGGAAAAAAAAAGACACTAGGGTATGTCCCTCTTGTCTGGTGCTTGGCATATGGAAACTCACTGTAGCTAATATAAAGTTAGTGATGTAATAAGGGGCAAAAAAATGAGCCAAGGTGGACATCCGTTGACCAAAAACAAAAAGAGAGAGCATGTGTAGTGTAGTCACAGACTCTGCGAGTTGTCTGAATCATTATATCAGAAGTACTAAGATGTTAGACAATGTAATCCACAGACATTTTAAGACATAGATCTGAGGCAAACACTGACAAGCACTGAAATGAGTAATACCCTGAATAATACTGGGGCCTGAAAAGCCTTTTCAAATTCTACCTGACGTTGAAAATGGTGGGCATTTTGTCTTCAATGAACATTAAAAAAAAAAAAAAGCTGTCATACTGTCAGAAAGGTGCAAAGACAAGCATATAAATACATTCACAGTATGTGATGACAGAATTACATCCTGTTGTCCAAAGTGGAGAAATCCACCTCAGAACCACAGTCAGCTCTTAATGGAGCTGTTTTTAGTGGAAACAGTAGGTTATTCTTTATTGCCATAAACATGGAGAGCAGACAGATAAAATAAAATTAAAAAAAAGGGGGTGGTTGTGGAAAATCAGACACTTAGGAAAAAAACGTCAATAGCAAGCTTTGACACATCACTGCAAATGGCAAACATTGGAAACCTTGAATTGGAAATGTGTTTAAATATGAAAATTGCAACCTTTTTCTTGTTTTGATTTCATTACAATGTTTGGTGTTTCCAAGTAAAACCATGTACTGTGCTTGACCTTTAACTTAAGGTACAAGTAACTGCTGTGCTGAAGCAGAAAAACAGACATCACACAAGGCCTGTATAGTCAGTGTTTTCCAAACAGCTCACTGGATGCATCTGGTTTAACCGTGTCTGGGCTTCGTAGTGGATTCTGAGCTGCTGATTTTGCCTTTATATACCAGAACACTAGTAGAGTGTAGTTGTAGAAAAGTTCTGATGAACCCAGATCTCTGGAAAAAAAAGTCCAGCAGTGTCAACCAGCAGATTGAAACAGGATTTCCTGGACAATAATAGGTCCTATATTACCTTAAAAATAAAGAAATGTTCCTCCTACGCTTTCAAATTGGCTAATTTACAGTACTTCCTATGACCTATTTCACGAAATCCATTTCCTCTTGCATAAGAAATTCTAATTAAGCCTGAAATGTGTTATTATATTAGGGAGGCAGCATGAGATCAGTGCTATAGTACAGTGGGACTCAAAATGGAATTTCAGAAATGAAAGTCAGCATTGTAAAACAAGGCAGAATAAGGCAGTTTAGCACGATAGAATAAAAAAAAAAAAAAAAAACTTTTGTAAACACTGTGGCCTGGAGACCTTTTCTGCTTTGATAGAGTTCATGCAAATGTAGCCAAGACAGGCTTCTTTAATACATGAGCACCGCGTGCCCTTTTTGATAATGGTGCCATGCTACATGCATACTAAACGGAAGGAAGCGGCACAGCGAAATTCACCTGCACGTCTTTGCAAATGTGTGTTCCCACAGCATACAGTAGAAGCTTGGTGATGTCGTGACTACTCGCTCTCTCAGGCGTAGTTGGTGTACCACTGTGGCTGGTGAGCTAACCACTAACACACTAGTTGGGCTAGCACTGGTTAATCATAATAGCTGTAAGAGCTTTTTATTTTCCCTGTGCTGCGCCATTTACTCCCCCCAGGAATTTCATTTTCAGGATTGAACATGTCATTCAATGAAGAGTTATTGTAGGGGGGGTGAGCTCTCCAAGCCAGACAGCTTGCTTTCTTACTGTCACTAAGCAAAGATAGCTTGGATGTTAACAGTCACGCAGTTTACTCAAGGAAAAAATATTTGATCCACCGACGTCTGTCTCATAATTATCTGAAAGCCATTCCTCTTGGAGGCGTTTATACAGCGACAGAGACGGTTAAATAGAAGTGGATGGAGCGATGTGTTAACAAGGTGTGATAGCTTCTGCTGTTTTGGGCTCTCCGGCTCTCTGTTCCCTCAAAGATAAGCGCTGTCAGGACTGTCAGCTGTTTGTCAGCAGAGCAAATCTGCATGTTAAAGTTGAACTCGACATGAAAACGTAGCAAGATTTAGTTTGCCCCGGCGAGTAAATCTACTGTTGTGGCAATTCTGTTGCAAATTAAGGCCCAGTGTAAACTTCATAGCGCCGTGACGTTACATTTTGCCATTGCAGCCAACATTTTGTCAAATCACTTAAACTTGGTGAACGTCAGGTCAGTGGTAGTGAAGACTTTTATACCATACAGCTGATTTCTAAGCAGGTTCACATGAGCAAAACCAATGTAACCCCATTCTGGACTACTAAGACCACTACACTGTACCCTGCTCTTGCAAAATGTAAGGCAGTGCAGTCAGACACTTACATCAAAGGATTCAGGCCCATTTATTGCAAATAAACGTCCGGATGCACTTGGGGGAAAATGCTCTGACGGCACTCCGAGCAGCACGTGGGAGTCCACGTGGCACGCGACCCGTAACTGAAGCAGTGACACGAAGATTCACATCAGCGAGAGTGTGAGCTTGTCAGATTATCAATACCACCTAATTACCTTGTTTTAATCTGATAGGTAATAATAGGAGTCAGCTGATACTGATCAGCTGATGGCACTCAGGAACCCAGTGTCCTACCTGAACCAACGTGAGGCTTCATGTCGCTGCACTTTGGACTTTCTTTCTATCCATTTGTCAGGATTAATGAGGCCGCATGGTGGCTAATTTAACTTTGAGGTTTCAGTGTCAGCTGGTGTAGGTAGTTGGTGCTGATAAAATATTGCTGTCTAGTTTTTATTGGAATATTTTACACATTGTATTTGTCCTATTGAACAGATTGTTGAAGGAGTATTTAATTACAGAACAGAAGAAGATTAAATTGATTGCAAATGCTGCAAACTCTTGCATGTTTTTTTGAAGTGCTCTTATTTTGAATGATTTGTCTGTTAGCATTGAAACCCAAATTACATTCCCCATCTTTTATTCAGCTTACCTCAGAGCCTTTGGAGGAAGGAAACCTCTCAACACTTTTGGGCATACAGATCATCCCCCCAGCATACATCATATACAGCGCCTCACTGTGCTCTGCTTAAGCTAACTTCCACATCATCGATGCAGCCAGCCCATCTGTCATGGTACACTTTCCACTGAACGTGACAGTCCTCTTAAGGCAACATTTAAATTTCACCAGCCGTTTTGTGTTGGAAGAACATGGCAAAGTAAACCGTGTGTATTTACTCAAATGAATGATGGTCCTGATTCAGAATTCCCTCAGTGTGAGACAGTAAAGCAGACTTACGTTCTGCGATGTGTTGCTGAACTCCTCTGGCTGGAAAAAGAAACCAGTCTGCATCCCCCCCTCCCTGGAAAGATGAGCAGTGCGTAGCTGCAGGGCCAGCTGCATGACTTGTAGATGATTGTATTAGCTATTATTATGATTGCCTGTGGTCAAACATAGTGCACCTGCTATCTCCCACACATAAAGCATGGGAATATTTTTGGTTTCCATGTGTGATTGATCCTCTATAGTACTCATTCCTCATCCCGTCTGTACAATGTTCCCACCTATATGAGGTTAAAAGGGTCTTTATCATGGCTGCAGACAAACTGTTATAATGCTGATTGCTCTGTGTGTCCAGTGATTTCTGCCATAGTGTAATAACACATGATTTATAATGTGTTGCGTCTCAAACAGCGTCACAGATTCTGCTGTCTGTTTTGTTGGTATATTTTCAGAATTTTTTCTGTAAAACATACTGTATGACAATACTCTCCTGTAGATGTAAAGGAAAACACATTGCAAATAGCAAAGAAGCAAACAGATATTTTTGTTTTAATGATACTGACCCTGCAGCCCTCGGACAGGACCGTCAATACTGGACGATTTTTCGAACCCCTTGATTACATTCAGTGATTTACAGTACTGCCATTACTGCACATGGCAGCTACGCTATGGTTAAGGATAGGGAATGATTGTGGTCAAAGTGCAATTCAAGGCTTGGCAACTAAAACATCTAAAGTCCTAATCCTTGTTGCCTTAATTTAGCAACACCTGTGGTTGCCATGGTAATAGCAAGTGCAGTTCAACGACACAGCAAACACTCTTTGAAAAACAACAGGAAAACTCCAGAAGAGGAGCTGCTTTATCCGTTTACACTCATGTTGTTTTAATTAAGAAGTCAGTCAGTGATTGGACTCTTTCCATCCTGCCATGCTGTGCACGGAGCGGCATGCGGGTTACCTAGGTGAGAAGGTGGAGGTGTGCAGTCTGTCACCTGCAGCTCTTCATCTAACAGCTCACTGTGGCTGTTTCTGACTCTTCCTCGACTCGCTGCAATATTTAAAGCTGATCTGCTGTCAGAAAGTGTGAAAAATGAAACTTTCAGGAGGCATTTTTGATGTCAGTGCGAACTGTGATGACAGTCTTCACAATAAAAGCCACTCCCTGTTAGCGGGATGCTTTGTTTGCATTAGCAGTAACTGAATAAAGTTCTGATATGAAGAGTGTTAACAGTGAACAGTGAGGCTGTTATCAGTGAGACAAAAGTACAACATCCTGTGAATTCATTGTTTGTAGGTAGGCAGTCTGAAAGCGCTGCGGGAATGATTGACACTGAGAGTAAAAGCTGATCGAGCCAGACAAGAACAGGAAAATCCAGTCAATTTTCAAAATAAAACACCCTGTGCAGACTCGTGATGGTATATCAACAATAAACACAATTAAAACAGACAAAAAAAACATTTACATCTACACAGTTTACTTACCCACGGCAGAAGAACAAACAGCAAGGAAAAATGACCAAATTAGCAAAATCTCAAGTCAACAAAATCAGGCCTCTGAAACACTTTGAAGCCGCGTCGCAGCTGCGTTCGCTGAAATCTCCGAGTTAGTTAACAATAGAGACAGACTCTAGCTGAGCTTAATAAAAAGGCAAATGTTATTTCGCTAATCACATTGATGTGTCACTCAATCCTAATCCTCTAAACAAATTTGCTTCAATTGTTTTAAATATCTCAATTTCCTCTGTTTTTCTAAAACATATCAGAATGTCAGGGACCGCTTTTGTCTCAGCTGCTGTTTACGGTGTTCACACTATAATGCAACGAGGCCACTTTGACTGCAATGATATGACAAGAGAAAACAGCAAAACAAAAACATGAATTTGTTGTTCTTGGGATCCCCTGGTAACATAGGAGTGACTGCACTTACACATAGAGAGCTCCTCTGGTTTATTTTCAGAGAAAAAAGGCTGGTGAAAAAACTACGCAGGTTATCCCGGCCTCACTGAAAACATGTGAATTATTAATTTCTTCAGATACTGCTGGACTACAGCGCATTGCCACAGCAGAGGGATTCGGGCGAATGCCAGATATTTAAAGAAGGATATGCATAAAATCAGAAAGGGAGACAATAACGTGTTGGCGTAATCGTATGAAAAAAAAACTCCAAGCACTGCAGTCCAAAGGCTAAAATCAATCACATTCAACTTTCCACTTCCCCTCGCAATTCTTTCAACCCAGTGGAGCTCAGTCATTGTACCTCTTAACTCTCTCATGCATGATATCTTCTATATTGGACAATTAAACATTTAACTTAATGAAAGAAGCGACAGCGATCCGGACTTTGAGAGGAGGGAGTTCATGGTCTGAGCTCTCTTGTGATTTACTCAATGTTTCTGTTTTCTCTAAAAAAGGCCAGTATGAGGCAATACTGACAAAACCAACATTGCTACTTCTGACCAAATACGTCAATAAGATGATACTCAGGAAAGTTATATAAGTGTTACAGAGTGAGGTGGTGCTGCACACAATGGGCTCTTATTTTTAGAAGTTTCAACTTTCATCTACATATGGAATATATTTATGGCCACTCATTATGTCACTGGAAAACATATGCAAAATTCTTCTAGATCTACAATGGGACCAACCATGTGGATGTAAAAATGTGACTTCATTCATCCTTTTGCAAAGTGTCATCTTGCAATGACATGATATTTGGACAAAGGCTTAATAAACTTTTATTCAACATTTACATGCAGTTTTATTTAGAACACGCTGCCTCCCACAGGTTCATCGTCTGTTCTACACATTGTAACAAGCGTCAGCATCATTTCAGATCACTGTTATCATCATTATTATTATTATTACAATCTGATTTATTTAACAGTTTTAGCTGCTCTGATCTATTTAAGGAATCAGCACGCCTTAGCTACTTGATTGGGGTGAGTTAAACACTGTTCACTGCACTGTTTTCAAGGAATCCTCTTCTGTTTCACTTTCACCAGTAGAGTGGATTTACACTTAAAAAAGTGGGATGTCTCTTGGACTGTTCCTATTATGTTTTTGGAGAGCACTGACTGATTGACCCGCTCATACTGTAGGTGGTTCTGTAGAAGCTGCTGCCTTTAGCGTGAGCCAGCTAAACTGGACACACTGGTGGGATTTTAATCATAGCAATTGGATATTCCATCAGGGGTGCTATTGTATCTGGTTATAGGTCTGCCTCAGTCTATAAAGGGTAGAGGAAGAGGGGGGCGCTTGTTTTTTGTTCTTATTTGCAGCTTTTACAGGCAGTCAGCACACATCCATCCACCAATAATATTAGCAATCAACAGAGGCACCACCTACTGATGCACCCAGGTACTACAATAAAACATGCGTTTATGCGAGACGTCTATGGTCCTCTGCATTGTCAGTTAATATATTTTTAATCTGTGAAATTATTAGCAGAAACTAATCGATCTTAGAAATGATTCCAACCATCTCTCCCAGTCACTCAAATGATCTGAATGTCAGTCATTGTCTTAAAAGACACATCTGTAAGTCTCTTTGTCTCGCCACATCTCCATATCACTCAGTGTCACTAGTGCAATAACTCTATTTTCCCACCTTTCAGTTGCCATCCACGTCACTTAATCTTAAATCTTACACCGTTCCTCCCGCACAGCCCTTATCTGGCCACACTGGTGCAGTATCCAGACTGCAGTTGCTCTTCCCTTTCCCCCACTAACTGCACACTTCTGTAACAACAGCACTGTGTAAATGTGCCGTACGGTGTCAAGCATGTGTGCTCTTTTAGCCGAGTATTTCTTTGTACTCACATGATCTTATGTAAGAATGAAGCAGGTGTGGCTGGCATGTGTCTCTCAGCCACTAACTCTCCTTAAAGCATAATACACTTTCCACCAGGGACCAGGGGGATAACAGGTAACAGAGTACCTAACTGCAGCACGCTTTGACAGCATCCAAATGTAAGTGGATACTAATGATTTATTTATGCACAACATGAAAGAAAAAAGCCCCAAACAATCACATTTTGGGTGTAATTTTACAGAACATAACTGGCTGCTCTTGTTTTGATTACATGATAGGAACAATACCAGGGCATGCTTGTTACTGTGACAACAGTGATTGCAGTAATAGTTCAATTAAACACACACACACAGTTCAAATTAAAGTGATTTCACTCAGCAGGGGCATGTTTGATTAGACTGGGGGCAGTTTACATTGAGAAGAATTTGGCACAAGGAATTATGGAGAAATGTCGGGCCATTGTTCTGTACGTCTTTATTGTGGTTTCTTTGACTTTCTCAGAACATGTTGATAGAAACCTCGTTATTCACAATGTTAGCTAAAAGCGTTCAGTCCAAAAATGGGGGCTTTTCTTCCCCATCACCTTTTTGCCATCCTTGCAAACAAACAAATTCTCCAGTGTCCCTTTTGACACAAAGAACACATTAAAGAAGAGAAAATTACAACCTGAAATCAGGCTGTTCTCACATTCCTCCTGCTGACATCAACAGACAAGTGTTAACACGACAACTGCAACGAGTAGATTAATGTCTTAATTAGTGTACCGGGCTATTAATGCAGACTTAAATATACCCACTGCCATGTGGGCCTGTCAATTTCCCCTAAAATCAATGTCAATGATTAATCGACTGAGAATAGCTTCATTATGTAACACACACGCAGGAGATGTGATGTGTTAGACACTTTATATTTACATTAGTGTAAAAGAAAAACAGGGTTATATTTTTACTGTAGGTGCTTTCTTCTTCATATTAAAGGCACACATAGTCATCCTTAACTAGTTGCTTATCAGCATGCATATTGGCAGCATATTAGCTCTTCATATATCATCATAAAACACATATTAATTGTCTTATTCTGCGTGACCATATTCCACAGCTACCAAGCCATTAACTAACCTAATCACTGCTTATTGATTGTAAGGAAGGAAGTTGACCCTAACCCCCACAAGAAGGCATTAGTAAGTGCTTTATAATGACTAAGGAAGAGTCAATATGCTACTATGCTAATATGCTCTTCATTCTATAAAACTTAAACTAGTCTGCCTGACATCCTGTCAAAAGGTAGGAGACTTATTAAATCCAATAAAGCCCGGCAGCAAATTAGGAAATATTAGAAATGTAAAAAATGCATGATAGCTACTGCACTTGTTCAGAGAAGTCGTGATTATTGCTTCCTTGAAACGAATCATTTTCCGCTGTGGCTTTTACAACCAGAATAAACAGCTATGTTACTTCTCTTGTGACACTGGATTGAAATGAGTCGTGAGGGCAGCTTGGCGACAGAATGGCTGCCTACTGTCGTAGATGTACACAGCACAGTCAGAAGGAATTGGGACAAAGACATGGTTTTATTCTGCTCAAGCACATTTAATGTGAAATGAAACAATGGCTGCCAGGTTAAAGTGCTGACATGCAGCTTCAGGGACGAGTTTTTTATACATTACATCCCAATTGTAGAACCAGGACATTGATGTTAGACATAAAAACAAGGCAACCAAC
Source organism: Chaetodon trifasciatus (assembly GCA_037975065.1). NCBI lineage: Eukaryota > Metazoa > Chordata > Actinopteri > Chaetodontiformes > Chaetodontidae > Chaetodon > Chaetodon trifasciatus. The sequence continues at coordinate 7,107,711 of JBBMOE010000011.1, forward strand.
AAGTTTTTTTGCCAAACATCAGTCAGATCTCAGTCCAACTGATCATGAAGGTCCTCAAACAAGCAAGATGGCCTCTGAAAAGGCCATTTTTCTTTTAGGAAGAGAGAGATCTCAAAGAATTCTGTTTTGCTTTCATGTCATTGTTCCCACACAGTAGAATTGAGGTCACTGATGATAAAGTCGTTAATATTCATCTTTTTAATTGCATGGTTTAAAGCGCCTTGCATATGCTCTAAGTATCTCAGAAAAATGTCATGCAATTCAACATACTATGGTCTGCATACTGTAATACATACATTTTATAACTGTTTACAGCAGGTTTCATCTTTAGCTGCCAAAAGTTAGCTTCACCAGCCATCAGTATGGTGGCGCTTTAAGTGAGAGGATTGCAGGATGAGCTGTAACTTGACATTCAGCAAACCACTTAACCACACATCACCTCTGCTCCCTGCACCTGCCTATGTTTCAGCCATGGCAGTTTTTCCCACTGTGTTTCCTGCCGCTGGTCTCTGCTCCTCCATTCCTTTTGTAAGCCATCCGCTTCTCCTTCCTCGTTTTGACCTCCCGCTCTTTTCATACACCCTCACAACCGTGCACTTTCTCCTCCTTCCTGTGATCTCAAACCTTCGTCAGTTCTGCAGCGAGCAGGCTGAGCTCACAACCAGAAAAAGACACATATGCAGAAATTGCTTTGGGGCTGTCTTGTGGAAACAGACAGGAGTTGTTGAATAAACCTTAAATATATAACAACATTTGAACAAAAGGATGTAAAAATCAACTTCTCTGGTATCATTTTGAGAAAAGAAAAACACATATTTGATCTGTTGCTATCAACCCAGAGAACAAGGCTTTTTAAGAAAAATACAAACTATATTTTAGAGTATTTTACAATATATTTCACGTCTTGTTTAATAATTAATTGAGGTGATTAGTTGATTAGTGACAAAACCAGTTTATATTGTATGTATATTCTTCAATACATCTGACTAACCCTACATTTAAGGTCCTGCACAACATCCCTTAGTCTTTCGGTGTCTAGTAGCATGTACTGTACATTTGCAGTGCAGCCCTTTGCTCGGCAGTGAATTTGGGGTATTTTTCTCATGGCAGTCTTATGATATTATATTATTCGTGATATGTATAATAACATATCCCCATGGCTTTTATTTCACCAACTTACAACAACACGTCCTATCCAGACGTCCTCCAAATAAAGGGAGAGGGATTTGCTTGTCAGTTGGATGTGAGCTGTCACAGCTGGTAATGAATTAGTCAGACTCGCATATTGCCAGTGAAATGTTCATAACACATTCACATCAAGAACATTGAGACACATGCTGATAGTATATTACTTGGGGGTCCTCGGACAAATGGGATACTTGAAATAACACTGAGCTGTATATAGTTGTTAACCAATGCACCAGTGTATCTGCTCCAAGCTAGAGGCTACAGCATGATGTAAACTTGTGCGAGATTGTGGGGCTCTGGCGTGGTGTCATCACTTTTCAATGATCACATTTAAAGTAGGATGCAGCAGCATCTGGCCCGTGGCTGCGTTCAGACGTTGGTGTCTCCTGTCAGCCCGAGATCCTCGGGCTCTTTCTCAGTCTAGAGTTGAGAATAAAGCTGATTGCAGTTTCGCTGGGGGGGCTTAGCGTCGAACGTGCCTGCCTGAGGAACGTAAGCTAGTTAATTCAATGTTATCCTGCAAATCTCCTTTTAAATTGCGCCCCTCTAGACATGCTTTTATCTGTTGTCTTCATCTTTGCAACCACCTTTTCTGTTTCCTCAATTTTATTTTCTCTGCATTGTAGATTTGATCAGGATTATCATCAGCATCATGATTATTATTTGAATTTTTAGGTGCAACTGTACACCAGTGAGCCCAGGCAGCGGTCTTAACATGGCTAAGCTACCTTCTCTATTTAACTTAGTGGGCCATTTTATTCTTAAATTAGCTTTAAGCTTGAGGCAAAGCAGCTGTCAGACTGCTCCCTCAAACTGTGTGTATCGCCCACAGACACCTATGCACACGCTAACACAGCTAGCATTTCACCTAGATCATCGCTAATTAGTGTGTCACCAGATTGCGTACGCCGCTTGGCTTCATTATGACACATTCTCCCACTCACAACTACCAAACACACTTAAGCAAGCAGATAAATAAAGAGGAACAGCCCCCTAGAGGCAGCAATGTTCATCTATACCAAATTCTGCTCATCTGGCCAGTAGCTGTCACGTTATCTTTCTCTGTTTGTGTGCTGGTGTGGAGAGCAAAGGGTTTTCCATGTGATCTACAGGTGTTAAGGAGACAGAACGGTGCCAAACAACAGCAACATATTGATTTTCTGATCCAGTAGTGACAGAGGGCCTTTTGTCTAACATCTCCTATCTGCTCCTGCTGCTTTATGATCCCTGCTGCTGCTTCAATAACCTGCATTGATGCCTCATTAAGGCCCCCTTAATTGACTTCTACTTGATAATTTACTTGAACTTCTTCTAATTATTGGGGTGAATCCATGCAGCAGTGTAGTGTAGAAATATAATGACGTTTAATTTGTTTTGACCTGTCTTTGCAGTGGAGCTGGAGGCCTCTACTGCTCAGTCAGGATTTGCCCAGCAAGCCGTTATCCCCTTTCATTGAGATGTTTGCAGTCATTTCTTGGATTAATTGCAATAATAATAAGTGTAAAGTGATATTTCCTTGTGGAGAGTCCCACATTTTTCTGGCTGCAGTGTGATGAGGATGGGAAAGCTCTGGCAAATGGAGCAGCTGTGGTATCTAATGGAGCTCCTCTTTGAGTGTAGAGAGTTTATGGTAAATTGTCTGCACTTATGAGGTTGCCAATGAGACCCAACCCAAAATGTTTATTTTCTCAGATTTAATACATTCTTCATAACTCACAATAATGGAGTAATCAACGCAAAAATTTAACTTGCAGCAAAACAACATGGTGTCAATTTTGCAGTTTGCTAAAAATGTAATATTTGTCCTGAGGGTAGCGCGGGAGCAAATGCCATGGGATCATTAAAAATGAAGGGTTTATCCTCTGGGCAACATCAATGCGTGCAACATTAGCATGGTTGCAAAGTTGTCATTTGGCCTGAGGGTGGAGCCAAAGCAAACCTCGTGGAATGCAAAGAGTTAAACCTCTGGTGAGCTTACAGTCAGTGTGCTCACTTTATTTCATCTCTGGGGATGATGAATATTCATTCCAGGTTTAGTGGAAATTTTGCCGTAGGTTTTAAGTTACCTTGTGATGCACTTAGGTACTGCTGAAAGGGGAATGTCAGCCTGAAGATAGTGCAGGTTTAAAGGTCAGGCGCTGCTGAACATTATTAGAAATCATCCTCTGAGGACAATGAATATCTATTTTAAATTTCAGGGTGGTCTTGATTTGGCTATGAAATTCCTCGTTTTATTGTTGATTCCATCTTTATTATCAAATTCTGCTGCTCCATCCGTGTTTTGTGCCTCACAGAAATCACAGCGACTGAGGTATCTATGAGAGAGACTGGAAAAAAGACTTCACACTCATCTGCGTGCTCAGTTTGTGCTTGACATTATCTGGACCAGGAGTCAACTAAACAGCATGCGGATTCTGCGTCATCCAGTCTGTCCTGACCTGCTGGGCTGCTAACGCTAGCTAACCAGCTGTCTGAAGATATGACGGTGATGTGTCGCCTGTCGTCTCTCTGTGCTGAAACTGATTAGTAAAGTGGATGTCCGTGCTCTGTTAAGTTGAAGCATCTGGTCCTGACAGGCTATACCTGTATTGGATAAACTGTATTTTTGATTTTGCATAAGAATGATGCAGGTGGTGCAGGGTTTTTTTATTCTTACTAAACTGTGTTGCACATAAAGTCCTAAAAATCTACTAGTTTGATCACATTTTAGTCTTCCTGCGCTGACTGAGTTATGCTAAAATTCTCAAGCTGCCAGGTTAATACTGTACGTTACTGACATTCTCTCAGCTGCATGAAGCCGCAGCCTTAATGACACTGTTGAAGTCGGCAGTGATTTTTCATCTCAACGGCTTGAAAGAATACATTACAAAATAAATATCTTTCTTCTCAAATGGGTTCAACGGTGATCCTATTACAATAATCCTAATATGGTTTAAAGCTCGATTGACATAAAGTCTGCCGAATCTCTGCCTTTTACCCTCTGCAGCCCTCCCCTTGTCTTCAGGGGCTTCACTGTTCATTATGTGACATGTCATATTGTAAAAGACAAAAATCTTTAAGGGGATTAACTGTCTTCTCTGATTCAAATACACTTTTTCAATCAGTTGGATGCTGTTTTTGCCAAATACATTCAGAAATTGTGACCTAAAATTCACTGATGATTCACGTGATTTTATTTGAGTTGACTGGTTGGTTCTCAAACCAAAAGAATCACACACGATCCTAATTGAGATGGGCTGAAACTGCCCTGTGAGCACCGAATTCTAAAATGAACTAACTGAGCCATTTCTTCCCTCATCTCCTATTCCTGTGTCACCCATTGCTCCCTGGCAGTCTGTACATGGAGGCATTGGGGCACATTTTGGATAGCTTCAACGTCTAGTGTGAAAAGAGGATGAGGCCCTTTGGCTGAGCCTACATATGCAGCCTGACAAGTCTAATCTTAGCTCCGGTTCCTCTGTTAGCCTCTCACTTCATCAACAAGACGACTTATTCATCCTGCCTAGTCCATTAAAGATTTAAGGGAACATTAAGGCCTTTAAACATCTCTTTTAATCAAAACCGCGCAAATCGTTCTCACTACACCTGCTAATAGGAACATTCCCTTAATCTTCCACAGCAGGTGTGACTGCTGTGTTTTCATGCCACGATGCCCACGGGCAGCACCTGACATTTACATCATGTTCATCAGCATGTTTGCTCTCTAAAAGTCAAACTTTCTAGTGAAATCTGCCAGATCTACAGATTTGAACAGTCATGTATTGGACTCTTTAACACATGAAATGCACATTTACAATCAGTGCAGTTACATCACAGCAGTTGATTTTGGACATGCCTTAATCCTGGTCCCATGACGTGAAATTTGAGCATGACTTCTGGTTATTCCTTTCAGTTAAAATGACACCAAGTTAGCTGTATGGTACCAATCTCATGCCCGGCTAGCCTCGTGGTTTTATCCCCCTAAAGCCTAACCAGCATCTTTCTAATATTTTGTTTTGTGATTTTTATATTTAGACAAGTTCCGTGTTATTTCACCTGTATCTGTACACACCACGAGCTACACCTTCAGGATGTAAGCTCTCCTCTTCTAGCCTAACCCTATGTGGACTTGTAGAGCAGTAACAAACTAAGTAACCTGAGTGTAAGTGATGATGTGGGACTTTGAAGCTCTGACTTGGCTCTTTGTTGGCTTTTAGAGGTTCTGTTCCTCCCTCAAAGGGAAACCATGTAACTTCTGCTGAATACATGGAGTTACATGTTAATTACACAGTAATGCCTCAAGTTGATAACTTAGTAAATTACCGGTCATACAAGGGAAGGACGCAAAAGCAAAACCCTTGAGTGTATTCAAATAAGAGTGTGTTCTCCTCCTTGTTAGCTCAACCTTTCATTCATAAGAGCGAGAATACGGTATTTCCTCTGTCAAATGGTACATACTCTTGCTTTAATAAAAGTCGGCCGACTGTTTCTATGGAAGTACCTTCACCTTTGTTAGCACCAAAATCAATAAAGTTGCTAAATATGCTACTGTATGCTATCCAAGGACTCTTCTTCAAGTAGTTCTCCCAACCAGACAGGCAGAGATATGATCAGATTTTTCAGTTTAAGGTGTGACAGCCTGTGCTTCCACATCAGTTCTTTTTCCAGGATCTCTAAGGAAAAGAAAGACACCTGCAGCAAACCTCTCTGACAGACGCCAGTTCAGTGAAAGGAATAACCGGAGGTCTTGCTCTTAATTCATACAAGTTATTATGGGGCTAGGAATAAGGGGGGTTTGCTATCAATGTCTTTGCATACATGTCTTTTGCCCAAGGGATTTATCCATCTGGTATCAATGCATGGCGACACTGGATTACTGTAGTGTTGTTTGCAGAAGAATACGACATACAGCCATCAGAGTTTTGTTTTATTTTCTAATTAAATGGCCCCTCTTTCTAAGCACAGTGACAGTAGATAGCAGACTCCCAGGTTTAGTCAGAAACTCAGCAGTCTGTTTCTGGTTTGCTACGCTGCTTTTCATCCACAGATGTTGACTAGCAGAGGAGAACAGCTTGACAGCTAAAGTGTTGCATGTAGTTTTAACACTCAAGGTGGAAACAAACCAATCTAAAATCCCAAGGCAAGCATTTCCCCCAGCACCACCACCCTGTGAAAGTTTTCACAAACCACTCTGACCATTCCATTTGAAACGTGCCCATAAAAGTGTCAAACCAGCGGAGGGACATTACCCTCTCAAACAGCTTCAGCTGACAGGACTGCCTATTATGTAAAACAGAATAGAAAACGGCTTAAATCAGCCCAGTGATTTGTGTGTCAATTCACCCCTTTTTGCGCGTGAAGATGCACACTCACCGCGGTTTCAGCTCACGGATGGTTGACGTGAACAGATGTTAAGGATGCTAGGGTACTACCATTTGCAAGTCACACGTGAGTGGTTGAGAACAGGCCAATTTATGCTTACTGTAGAGTCTGTGCTCACATGCAGCATCTGATGCCTCATTGGATTTTAAGCATGTGTGTGTACATCATTGGTAGTACATGCAGGGAGGTAAGCATTACAGAGAGCAATCACACATCAGCTATCCCAGCCAGTAAGGACATACTGTTGTGTGCATCCCTGGGACTGCTGTGCATACTGAAGACGTTCTGACCTTGGCCTTACACTGTATGTTAAGTGTACAATACTTCAGCCTGTGCTTGTATCATTTTGGTCTTACATCATTACCACTGTGATATTTATCAAATATGAAACCACTACTGCCATAAAAATGACAATTTGTGGTTTTACACAAGGTTGTATTTGGACAGACAAGACATAGACCTGCACATGTAAAACCATGATTAGCCTTTTAGCAGAGCCAGGCTGCCTTTTTGCCCCTTTTTATGCTCAGCTAAGATAAGTGACTCCTGAATTTAGCTTCGAATTTAACAGATGGACGTTAGAGTAGTGTGGATCATCATCATCTAGCTCTTAGCAAGAAAACAAATCAAAGCCAGGCATATTCCCCCCAACTGTCAAACTACTTCTTTAAACGCACTTGGCTGGGTGAATAAAGTTAAAGCAAAAATGAGATGAACAATTTGGGAGAAGGAGCACATCTCCCTCTTATTCCAAGTAAGTCTAGTGGCTTCTCTAAATCACGCAATCTTACCCACTCACAATGAGTCTTTTTACAACAGCGCGTAGAGTCATGTACTGTGTATAATTCACATTAATCTTTTTTCTAGGTTGGATTTTCAGCTTGACTATCTATGCACACTAAGTTTTTTGACGAAAATTCAGGGTGTCCTCACACTTCTTACCTCCTCCTCAGAATGAGTAGAGTTGTCATAAGATGGAGTCACTCAGAGGGCTTTAATGAACTGAATATTTTTCCAGACAACTTGTTCCTATTTTGTCCTTAAGAAGCCACTCACATCACTAACTTTTAACATCCTGTAATGTTGCACACCATCTTTCTGCCATATTTTACTGTCATCCCTTGTGTCTGCTGGCTGGCAGTGGAGTGTGGATATTGCAGGGTTGAGGGTGGAGGGATGAGGCGGCATTCAACCAACAGTTAGCGCCACATAAAGCCTTTATCACACCTAAACGGCTCCGTCTCCCAAAGCCAGAGTGTGATAAGCACTGCCCATTCATCTGTAATGATGTGGAAGCAAGAACCAACTGAACTGAGTTGAGAGGGAAAGGCTAACTCTGACACAGTGTGGATGTCTGAAAGGGGTGCAGGGCCAGTGGGGCTTTGCCTGTTCACTCCTCAGAAGAATGTGTGAACATGCTGTTATTTGTTTTGTGTTCTCGATGGATTCAAGTTGATCACAAGACAAGTGTTCTTTTACACTTCAAATACTGTAATTATCTGCAAGATGGAAATAGGAGGCATGGGCCACAACACGGTATGGTCAGTGTAGTGTTGTTTTGGGCGGCCTGTTTTAATTTTAGTCTTAGTCTAGTCTTTGTGTCAAGCTGTCATTTTAGTTTTTATTAGTTTTAGTCACGTTCATACTCTTTTTAGTCTAGTCAAGTTTCAGTTGACTAAAAGTCTGAGCATTTTAGTCTTATTTTAGTCAGAATTATCGTGACTATTTTTGTCTAGTTTTAGTCGACGAAAACTGATGACATTTTAGTCTAGTTTTAGTCAATGAAAGCTGTATTTTAGTCTCTTTTTAGTGATGCAATTCTATTTAACCCAGTCAATATAGATTAAGTACCTAATAGTGTAGACGAAACCAAAATTTTCGTTTAGCCAAACCAAAGACGAACCCCGGCTGGCCGGCCATCGGTCCCATTCTTTGTGTCAGTTGTCTGTCGTTAACGCTAACCTACTGCAGCCGCATCTTCTAAATAATGCCGCGAGTGGTGATTGAGGAAGTGACGTCACCTCGCGTCGACTGCGCAGTGCGACCTGATGCAGCCCCTGAAGTAAGACACAGGAAACAGAAATACTGCAAAATAATAATAACAACGCAACTAAACAAGACGAAATAATGTTATAACATTTCATCTCGTCTCATTTTAGTCAACGAAAATGAAGAGACATTTTAGCAGAGTTTTTATTTTGTAAACCACAGTTTACAACAATATTGCATTATATATTTAGTTATAGTTATCGTCACATGACCAGCATTTATGTTGCGTCTCGTCTCGTTTTCGTCACATGATAAAGGTTCGTTGACGACGATATTTAGTCATAATTTTCATTAACGAAAGCAACACTAGGTCAGTGGAAAAGATTCCCTTTGGATTTCAAATAAAGTTTTTGCAGCCAGGCTGAATATTTGCAGATGCTTAATCCTGCCTTCACATGCTCCTATAAGCTTCTGTTACCAAGCTCTTCCTAGTTGGAGGCATAAGATAGATTCAAATGTAACCTTTGGCTCTTCGTACACTTTGCACCCAAGCGTGCCCAATAGTGACGTGACAACAAGTTTACAACTTTAGATGCAGCTATGTGTTTGCACCCAAAACATATTAGGGAGGCATCACACAAGTCAGATGTGATGTATGTGGTTATTTGCATATTCAGTGCGGACGTGACATGTGGCAGAAGTTGAATCTGACAGATGTTTGAGGCAATCTGAATACAAGACAGTGATTCTAGAAAGGACTTTGAGGAGACCAAGAGTTTAGCCTCGACTTGCCAGCAGCAAGCCGCATGCAGCCTACGAATGTCACTAAATTTGAGTGTTGAGATTGGTAATGTAGACAGATGGCATCACAATGGCACAAAAGTAAATAGAGATAAAACAAAAACTACATGTGCATGACTCAATGGTACAGTAGTTGTTAGTTAATCATAAATGAACACAGTGGCAACCCGTGAGTAATCTGGAGAGATACCAGTGGACACAGCAAATGCCACTGTGATGAACAAAGAGGAATGCAACATAATAATAGCATGTTTTCAGCTGGTTTCATGTTCAGTGAAGATTTGTCCCTCCTAATTTAGACACCATTTCTGCTACTGTATCAGCAGCAGTGGAGGCTGTGAAATGGCACAAATTTTAAATCAACTGTTAGAATTAAGTCTTGGTAACCTCTATAAGACAAGCAGAAAATGTGTAATTACACCAATTAAATTTGGAAGATAGCGTGACCAAGTTTTAATTGAAATTCAGAGAGGACTTGGGTCTGTGAGAAAACACCACGTAGAGTCTGCAGCTGCACTCGCAGCTCTGTGAGCTTGTCTTTAGGCACAGTGGTGCTTTGCGCTAGATGCAAACATCAGCCAGCTAGCATGTTCACAGAGACGATGCCAACATGCTGATGTTTAGCAGGTGTAATGTATACCGTGTACACCATCTTAGATTAGCCTGTTTGCATGCTGGAATTTGCTGATCAGCACTATCCACGAAGTACAGCAGAGGCTAATGGGAAATGTCATTAGTTGTTGCAGGTGTTTGCTCATGAACCAAAGTGGTTCCAAAGCAATCCCTCCTGTAGTTGTTGAGACATTTCAGTTGGGACCAAAGTGGTGGACCAACCGATATGCCGATAAAGTCCTCCTATCCTTTGACTGGAGAGAGAGGATAGGAATTTACAGGAATTCAGGCTTAAGGCCTACAGGAAATGTGGCGGCAGGGTTTGCAAAGGTTGTTGAGGTACTTACCACAATGCAAGTCACACACACACATTAGACAGCAGTATGTCTGGAAACATCGTATAACTACATGGTACAGGACACTATAAGACATAAATTACTTCATTCTAGGTGGAGACATAATTCCATTAGCCCATCGTTGACACTGATGGTGTCCTTTATTGCTGTTTTGTCATCTGCTGCAATGCAGGAATGCATTACATCATGTGCACATCAGGCCTCAGTCACCTTTTAGAATATTTTCAATAATTTCAAAATCTAAGTTTTGTGTCATTTTAAGATTCAGTCATTTCACGTAAATGAAAACATGTGGGTGAATTCTACTGTAGTCCATATATTGAGTTGAAGTTGAGTTGAATTGCTTTGATGTGTGGATTGATTATTAGAACTTAAAAAAATGATTGTCCCTCATTGTTTGCTTCATGTTGGGTCAGATACAATCCTTGGTGCCTGTGTGGTAGACAGAATAGCAAACTTTAGCCTTGGGTTAATATAAATGTACCACAAAGGAGTCATCTGCAGTCAAGTGTCATTATTCCAGACACTTCATCCTCGGTAAAATCAGCTTACACGTGTTGTCCTCTTGTGCCTTTTTAAACACACTGACAGCGCTTAAAGAGCAAACCTATTCACACACACACACACACACACACACACACACACACACACACACACACACACACACACACACTGATTTAAAACCTGTCTGTGTCTTCCAGGTGTAATTGGCTTCCTGACTGCAGCTCTGGACCCATCAGGAGTTCCAAAGAGGAAGGCGGATGAGACCACAGAGTCTACCTGAGAATGCTACCTGTCCCTCTGCCTCACCATGTCACCCTAGGAAAACCGTCAACCCGTCCCTGTCCACAAATCCTCTTTTTGCCTTTGTTATTTCCCATAACCCACTGAGTTTGTGATCCCTCTCTACACCCAGCTGAAGTCCTACTGATATGACTAAAAGAGCTTTTACTTTGGACATGTTGTTTTTTCCTCTCAATGCTGCCAGCCACCAAGGCTATGGTGGAAGACGTCATTATACGTCTCAACAGGTTGCTAATCACTGTCTGCTGTGGCTCTTGGGACTAGTGCTACACCTCACCCTTTCCTCATGCCAGCGAGTTGACCTGAAACACCCCATAGTATCCACAGGCTATGGAAAGATACGTGGTATAAGAAGAGAGCTCAACAATGAGATCTTGGGCCCTGTGGAACAGTACTTAGGTGTCCCATATGCCACCGCACCTATTGGCGAGCGCCGCTTCCAGCCTCCTGAAGCTCCAGGCTCCTGGCAAGAGATCCGCAATGCCACCCAGTTTGCTCCAGTGTGTCCCCAGAATGTGCATGGGGTTTTACCTGAGATCATGCTACCGGTGTGGTTCACAGACAACCTGGATGCTGCAGCGACCTATGTTCAGAACCAGAGTGAGGACTGCCTTTATCTGAACATCTATGTGCCCACTGAAGATGGTGAGTGAGACAAAATGCTCATACAGGAAATGAATTTAGTCTTGAGCCATTAAACTGGTCTTTACATTTAGAATGGGTTAGAAGAAGGTCAGGATAAGAGTGAAATTCGAGGTTCTTTGTGTAAGAACAGTACTTTTCTAATCACTTTTATAAATTCCTATTTAGGCCCATACTCGAGCCCTGCCTGTAATAATCATCATGATCAGTTAGTCAGGATTATATTCCATGGAAGAAGAGCTCTTAACATGAGCCAATAGACACGTAGGAGATTACTATAGAATATGTTCTCTTATAATCTCCTGGGCTTGTGTTAATGCCATTCTCAATTATTATTGGTTACTGAGTCTAATCGCTTCCTGCTGCAGAGTCACATGTGCCATCTTTATTGTGCTAATACTCTGTTAAGCACTTAGATACATTTAACTTTAATTGCTCATATTTAATTAATCTAACATTTTATTACATATTCAAAATTCACACAGAACATGCTCTACTAACTGGCTGCTTTTTGTCCCAGTTAGCCGCCCTGTGACATGCTACCTTTTAGAGGACTAACACTCATTTGTTTAAATCATGCATGGGCATTATGTCTTCATAATGCTAATTGTGTTAACTTGCAAACATTGACCTTTTGCATGAGCAATGCAGAGTAAGTCTCATGTGTTTTGAGTGACTGAACAAAGTGAACCACTGATGTAATAAATCAAACAGTGAGTCAGTGACACCATTAACATTTTGTTACTTCAACCAGAAGAGCAAAATTTCTCAAATTGCACACTCACACACGTCCCTGCGTTGAGAAAGTTTTCCAGAAACTGTGAAAGCACTGTTCTCTTTTGTTCTGTTTTTTTCTAATATTCTAACAATTTCTTCATCACTTTGCTTTGTTTTAATACAGTCATTGTTGTTAGGCTAGCATTGTTAACGCTAACATAACTCATTTCATGGACATGGATGCTGTACTTTTGTGGTAAGGCTAGAGGAACAGCCAAAACTGTACCAAAACATCACCAAAGATGACCTAGTCTCTCATGTTCTGCTAATGTTTTCGAACTGTAACCACATTACTTGGTTTTCACAAAGTCAGTGTTGTCTAGAAAACCCCCACAGTAACTTACATTACCAATGCTAACATACTGAAACTGCAACAGATTTGTTGACCATTTCATGGTCAATGAATTTACTGAGTCAACAAGTAAGCAGAGCAAACTTTTCAGTTGCCGTGCTTGTGTATTTCTGTGGCAAGAAGGCTGAAATGCCAGAGAAGGCTTTCATAACAACTGTCCCTGGAAAACATGTCGTAACTGTCTAAAGCAAAGGGAAAAGATCATTTATCTATGCCACATTTCTTTCTTCTTTCCTCAATTTGATTTGACAAACCAGCGATTTACACTAAGCAGATGGAAAAAACAATTATTATGAGAGAAACAAGCTAAAGGAACACTTGTAGTGACACAAGCCCCCAATAATGCCTTCAATATAAATATTCCAATGTCTATATTAAGGTTCTGTTACGACTGAAATTTCTCTCACATTCTGTCTTTCTGTCACCCAGCGAAAGACTTCCACCAACTGTGTTACAAATGTCAAGAGATATGTCAGATAATGAAGAGGATGCAGCTCAACAGTAAAAAAGAGAGTTTCAATAATCAGTTCGTAACTTGACTGACAGTTGAAAAACAACATCACCAAACCAACAGGCAGTGTGTGTGCTCCTATAACACTGTAAGAACTCATACAGCCAGTGGTGGTCAGCTAGCAGTGAATGTGCAAGCAGATGCTAGAAGCTGGACTGACATGCACATTTTTATCATATCAGTTTGCTGAAGGCAAACATCCACATTGCCATATGGAATTGGTGAAGAGTCTTATATTATGGCTCATGACGGGATTTTAGCTACTGACTAACTATCTTACCCAGGATGCATTTGTAGTGTGCCTGTTTGTGACAAAGTGTTGTAATAAACTGTGTTTTTTTAGTATTATTAGCATCTGGTTTTAAACCAAAGTGACCATTTTGGTGAGATGCACATGCACTTACATGGTTTGGCTTACTCTTCAGGTTTGTATTGCATGGATGCTCCTCTGTGGTTACTGTGGTTATAAGAGGAATACAATCATGGTGTAGCTGCTAGGTTAGAAGAAAATATATCAAATACAATACCAGACAACCTTGCTAAGGCCTCATGGGATGAAATTAGTCAAGAATTGAACATCTCTATCAGGCAAAACCTCCACCTCTTCATGGGCTATCTGGGTGTACTTGTGCATTAATGATCCAGTGGAGAGTGTTTGAGAAAGCAGATGGGCAGGTAAAAGAACAGAGGATCAAAGTGTAGCTTTGGCGGCAAAGCATATGCTACTGATGATAGTAAGCAAGGCTAATGATAAAATGTTAAAAAGTCTATGATTAATGGGCTCACCGGAGAGCTGCCCGAGAATACTCGTATATGAGTATTCTCAAGAATACACGTTTATGTGTTACTGCTGCCGCCCATGTATGAAGTCATTGCTGACAACAAAAACCTACTTAGCTACATTGTGTCAGTGTTGCAGATGATTTATTTTATTGATAAATTAACCCCATGACACAATGAAAAATGCAAGCAGATTGATTGCTATTGGAAAATATAAAGTGTTACTGCAATATTAAGTATATATATAGAAATATAGAGGAGTTGTGAACAAGAGATGAGAAACAGGGATTGAAAAAATGATATAACTACTTTTAATATATAAAGAAAAGTGTACGTACATCAGTCAAGAGCTCTGCGGTTACAGTAAGTATGCTGTATAGTACAAACATGTGTGTCACATACTCTCTGAGAGGATGATGTAGAGTGTCCTGTGTTATTCCCAGGGGAGGAGGTGTGCAAATGAGTGAGACTGATTTTACATGTAGCCCTGTTTGCTTGTCAGAATCTGTCACTTACTGTCAGGGGTCACTGCTTACACAAGGCTGATGCTGTCCCCAAGGATGTATTTTGCCTTGTGTGTGAGAGAGAAGTAGAAGCTGAAGGAGAGTGAAATGCCCCTGAAATCAAACACGCTACATTTTGCACGTAACTGCTGTCACACTCCAGTAAATAGTTTACCTGCTGTTAGACCCGTGATTTAGTCAGAAGTATGAGCTTTAAAAGCTCATGAAAACGTAGGTATTCGCTATGACATTAAATTTTCATGATTAAATGAACAACAATGTTCATGGTCGGAGGGGAAGAAAACTACTTTGGCATTGCTTATTAAGCTTTTAGTACTCAAAAACTTTTCTACTTTATCTAGACTGGGATTGGCAGTGTTCTGTTCATTTCTAAGCACATTTTAAGCATAGAAATGACCCACAAGTGATTTTAACATGCCAAGAAGTATCTGGTGTAACACCTGACTTCAAACTGTTTGCCTTCAGCTCCACATTATGATTTTAGCCACTCTGGTGGGGGATAGCAATGCCAAGACTGAAATATCTCAACAACTGTTAGACATATTGCCATGAAATTCAGTATAACCATTCACGGTCCCCAGAAGATAAATCCTCCTGACTTTAGTGATTTTTCTTCTAGCGTCCATGAAATTCTGTTCAATCATGGTCCCCTGATGATATTGACTGTGATCATCCCCGACCTTTCCTCTTGTGCCACAGCGAGGTTGCATTTGTGGTTTTGAGTGAGATTTCTCAACAACTCTGAACAAATTTTGATTTGTCCAGTGTTTTGGTGTGGCCAAACACCTGCAAAAGTATGTCTATGTAGAACCTCAGAGAGCTGCTGTTGTAGCTGTTTGTCCTAATCGAGGGTCTCAGGATAGAGGGTGCTTATGCTGTACAGATTATGAAGCCATCTGAGGCAAATTTGTGATTTGTGATATTGGGCTACATAAGTTTGGTTGACTTGATTTGACTTAGCTAGTAGGTTAGCTTGCTAACTTGCTATCAGTGAGTGATGGTCAAGCATGTTTAAAGGGAGGATGTTAGCGCTGTATTGTTCTGTGTTTGGCAGCGAGCAGCTGCGTTCCCACTCATGGTGGATGTAGGTGGGCCAAACTGAATTGGCAGCACTGAATCTCAGCAACCTGAGTCCAAATGTTTTGGTGCCAAACCTGGCCTGCACAACGTGATTCTGACACATTTAATCTCCAGAGTACAACATTATGTATTATCCTCCCATTCTACCTCAAGTCACGGCCCTTTCTGATGTATTTGTTTCAGACCTACAAGTACTCACACTGAACGTGTTCACTGCATTATTCTTTAGACAAAAGAAAATTCACAGCTCCCCTTTCTTTCTGCATCTGTTCACCCCTCCTGCTCTCTCCTTCCTCAAATCATCCCTGCCTCTTCTCCTCTCTCCTCCATCTTTATGCAGATGGCAGTAGAAGGGGTCACTGTTCTGAATGCAAATGAGCTTCATGCCCTTCCCCACCAGGCCACTATGTAGCCTATACTTCTTCAACTCAGACGAAATTCAAATAAGTTCTTTGATGTAATGTAAACAACACAATTGTTCTTGTGAACTGAACAGTGATTTTTAGACTGTCCCTTTATCTGTCTCTTACTTCCTACCTCCTTCTACAGTGTTCCACCCTAACTGTCCTGTGTGGACAGGCTTCTAGGCAATAGCACTGTCTCACTGCATTCCTATTTCTTCAAGACACTCCTCAGCCAAGGGCCTGAGATCCTTCATTTTTATTGCCGCTAGAGCAGCCATTTACCGTGCTCTTTATTAAAAACCATATTTCAGGAGGCAGGACAGTGGAGGCAAGGATGGAGCTAGAAGCTGGAGGCACAGTAGAGGAGTCAGAGAGCAGAAGGATAGGACTGCATGTGCTGGAAGCTGCTGCCTGGATGCAGGGGGATGAACCAGAGCTGTGTCTGACACCTTGTCAAGCAGACAGGCCACCATAGACATGACATACTGCAGCTTCATCCCGTTTACTGCACTGAGGAAATGGAGAGGGACGGGAGACAGCTTGTGCTCTGGCCACAAGTTCACTGAACCGAACAGAAACACTGTTGACTGAGCGATGGAGCTGCATTAGGTCAAACAGTACTGGGACAATCCGAGCTAAATTCTCCTGCATAGGCCAGTGCATTTCAGTGACCAGTGGCCCATTACATCATGTGACAGTCAACCTACTGGCAGGCTTCTCTACTGAGGCAGATGGGAAAAATGTTTTTTGACCCGAAAAGTGTGAGTGTGTTTCCCTTTGGCCACATCCTACTTTGTCCAATGTATTGTAATATTTTTCTCAAACCTCAGAAGTTCATCATCAGAAGTCAAGACCTAGATTTACATTGTTAGAAATTGAACACCATGGTTATTGGAATACCAACCGTTACTCAAGAGCCTGCAAAACTACTGGCATTCCCATCAGCTTCTCCTGTGCTTTACTGTGTTTTGTGCCAATTAGCTAATGCATGCTAACACGCTAAACTAAGATGGTGAACATGGGAAACGTCGTACCTTCTAAACATCTGCATCTTAACATTGTCACTGGGCGCATGTTAGCCTGCTGATGTTAGCATTTAGCTCAGTACAAGCTCACAGAGACGTTGACTCGGCTGTAGAGTCGACTGGAGTCTCATGTTGGACTGTTGATATGACAAAACAAGACTTCACCTTTGGCTTTCTCACAAAATTTCAAAGGTATTTACAGTATTTTCTGACTAGTATTCTAGTTACGTTTTATAGTCCTCGAAAAGAAAAATCAACACATTATTTGATCATGAAAATCATCCTAAACTCAATAATACCCAACTTGTTCAGAGTTTTTTTTATCTTTTTTCTTCTCTTTTTTTGAACTAAAAGACTAATGCACTAACCTCTGCTCAGGTGAAATCTGATGGTCCAGTACAAAATGTGACTGTTTGAGCGGCACTTATCCTCGTGTATAGGTTAGCTCTTTATTAGGCATTAGAAAACGTATGAAATCAGAGTCTCCATTAAGCGGCGAGGTGTGGTTTTAGAGTGGCGCTAAGTAGTGGGGAAGTGCCGATAAGACGATGGACTAATGTACCTTTTTATCCATTACCGGTCTATCTACCTGTTTGCTCTGTAGCCTAGGACCAACTACCATCTCCCTCTATGGCAGGAAGTGCTCTCCGGATCAGGCGCCTGCATGGTGGTACTCCGAGGATGCAGCAAATCCATTCAGCATTGATCCTTTTCCATTTAGATGGAAGATAAATATTTTATATCAGGAAACCATTTATACAGAGAAATGGGTGAAAATGCAGCATTATAATGGTGGAGTGCAGTGATGTGGTGTCTCCTTTGTGTGTGTGTATAGATATATATATATCTATACACACACACACGGGTATGCCGTCACTTTACTGTGAGGTTCTCAGCACAATGGTAGAAACAGACATGTCAGCAGCACACTAACAGAGTGCTAAAGCCCTTGGCAAGTCAACGGAGAGTATTGTTAAAGATGAGAGGCTGCAGCGCCTCCCCATTGGAGAACAGGGAGTGTGCTGAAGGGTGGGTACGAGGAGGACAGCAACAGATGATGAGGGCGCCGTTAGCATGCATTGTGTAGCGTTTCATGTGCGCGGGGCTGCATGTGTGTATGCGTGTGAACGTGAGTGTGTTTTAATGGCTTCCTTTTAAGATGTCTGCATGTAGACGGTGACTGAGAACGACACAAAACACAGCTGTAATTGTCGGCTGATGGAAAGCCCCACCGACAGAAACCAAGAAAAAACAAATTAATGGGATCCTTATCAGTTAAGACTTACAGAGGTTGACGTGCCGGGGCGTTGGTTGGCCACCGTGATAAATGTGTGTTATTGGCTGTGCCCTATGAAGCATTTAACTGGCGTGACCATTAAAGCTTAATGTGGGGCTCCTCTTTGACCTTGGTGAGGGGAATCCTGTCACAAGCCTACGCGGGTGGTGTAAATATCAAAAACAGCTCCCTCTTTGCTAATTTGGTAGGAAAGACTCACATTTCAGGCTCTGTGCCAGCATTTCTCTGTGCACAATGTGCGTACATGATCACATGTATTCAGCGTGTGTGTGTGTGTGTGTGTGTGTGTGTGTGTGTGTGTGTGTGTGTGTTGTGTTTTGACGGTCTAGTCTCTCTCTGGATGGTGCCAGGACGTTTGCCATATGACTGCACCACTGTCCTGAGCTATGTCTTGGCATTCCTTTGCTTTTTCTGACCGAAAAGAGTGATGGCTTGATTCGCTCATTGATTTTTCTTTACAAAGCAGCAGAGTGTCAGGACTGATTGGGAGAGGGGTCGAGGAGAAGTGGCCCCTGGGGTCATTTACGAAGCAGTCCATGACTAGATCCTAAGCAGTTAAAACAGATGAGTGTGGGGTTATCTTTTCAAGAAACACTGTGTAGTCCTTATAAACATTTGGTCTTCAGCTGAAACGTGATAGAACAGAATGTCTCATCTTTTGCTATTTTTCTCTTTTAATCTTCTCTTTTAATCTTCTTTTTGAATTTTGTCTTTTGTCTCCACCCCCCCCGTCCCGTTTTTTCTGAACCTCAGGTCCACTCACAAAAAAACACGATGAGTCCACAATGAACAGACCAAGGGATGAAGGTATTTTAATTGCATGTTTTTTCCCTCCTCGTGCTCCATTTTTCTACTCTGTGGGGAATGTTGTGTTTGTATCTGTATTAATAATCATCTGAGACTCATCACTCTATGAGCACATTACGTTGTCCATTGTTAACCGGTTTTATTAGCACACAAATCTGTCATTTTCTTCCCACAGGCATGCTTTTAGCCAAAACACATAAAGAGCTCCATACAAAATAGTTGTTCCTCATTCCCCTCCATTACAAATGCTGCTCTTTGGGTATTTGCACGGAGAGCTAATTTACTTTCCACTCTCGGTTGCTATGTGGTTGATCAACCACACGCTGATGTCCTGACTCTCCTGTGTGATGCATCACTGAAAATCAATATTCAGTCCTTTTTCACCTGTGCTTTTATTCTTGTGCTGAAGCCCTGATGAAATGGTCTGCTACATTACTGTCCTCCATAATGTTATTGGGCTTCCTGCAATCTTTCATTTTTAAAACTGGAGGATTTCTGCACGTCTGCTATTGCTGTACATTTTCAAGTTCACTGCAGTCAAATGGAGATGCTCTCATTACTCTTTACTGATGCAGCCAGAATCTATGCAGACAGTGTGTGTGCATCTGTTTCTGTACATGTGCCCAGACCCACTGTATATTACATAGCATTATGCACACATAGAGTGCATTACATCTCCATTTGAGCATGTGCGTCTACTCGAGCACGGTGCATGTGCAAGTCTACGCCTGAGTGCATGTGCTCCAATTTGTGCCAGTGTGTGTGGTTTTTTTTTTGTGGGTTTTTTTTGTATTTGGGCTCTGTGCTATTTGGGTATTGAATTCTCTCTCCCTTGCATCTCTAATTGCTATGGTTTAAAAAGAGACAGATGTAGCTAATCCAATTGTGTGGTTTCTTAACGGTGAAAACAGAAGGAAGGATTCATGCAGGATTGCCTAGGAGAGGAGCAGAATGATAGAATAGAGATGAAAGAAAAGGGAAAAACTGAGCACTGCGAGTGCACAGGGGAGGGCAATGAGTGGGAGAGAAGGGAAAAAATAGTCATAATGAAGACAAGTGCATGATGAAATGACATTTATAGAGCTTTGGAAATGAGAGAGATGTAGAGACCGAGAGATTGAGAGGGTGGTTGAGCAGGAGACTGGTAGAGCTTGACATTTATGCCAACCTCTGATGGAACTTGACAGGATCGGGAGGGCTCGGGTAGGGCTGAATTCCTCACTTAATTGCTCAGGTATGGATTGGACAGAGGTTCCCAAACCTTGTTGGAAAATACTATTATTAGCATCTTGTTTTTTGAAAGTTATTTACAAGAAACTGCATTGCCTGGGCATGGCTGGCTTTAGGTGCAAACAATATTCAGGTGCTGAGTCAGGCTAAAACTTTTACGCCCAAATCAATTGAGATTTCCATAAGAGAATGAATGAGAGAATAAAGGAAAAGTAGAAAGTAGATAGTTTCTATTGGGAGATAAGACATTACATTGAGAATAGATGTTGGGGTGGGGTGGATAATGAGGAGGATAGTATCAGGTTAGGTTGAAAAGAGAGAAGTGAATAATGTGCCAGTGTTTTGGAGGCCGGCAGGAGAGACAGTGAGCTCCTTGTTGGCCATGTCGGCCTTGGATTTGAGTGAAACACTTTCACCCCGTGACCCTGCACCCCTAATCATCCCTCTGTTTGTACTGAGCCCCCTTTAATCATAGCACCATTTTTCTCCCTTCAACACACATCTGTTTCCATCTTTTTTTATTTATGCTTTTTTTCTTATTATAATTTGTTGCACTAGAGGGATTATCTCATGCAAATGGTGTGATTTCTTCAGGTTTTTTATTATCACCAGAGGCTGCCTTGCTGGACAAATGCCTGTATTCCCACCAAATTACATACACCATGTGTCCAGATTTTATACAATATAAACTAGATAAATTTTGCTTTTAAGCTTACCTGATTAAAGTCTAATGGCCTAGAAATGTTACCTGAGTAAAAGTCATGAGAAGTTTTCTTCTTATATGCCACTTGGACCTTTTTCTATCCACCTTTCATTAAGGCATTGTAGGTATGCATGAGCTTTTTATCTATTATTACAAAATGAACAGATTTTTATTTCCTCATAGCCTTTATTGGGCTCAGCAAATATTTCAGTTATAACTTCATTTTTTCTTTTATTCTTTTTTGTCTTTTATTCACTGTGTGATAGTTTACAAAAAACGAAAGTCAGTTAGTTTGATTTCATAGTTCATTCCTTAAAGTAATGACCTTGATATCCTGTAACACTGTATTATTACTTTGTGAACTTTGTGCAGAGCTGGAGTTGTTAAATGCTAAAATCATTGCTTGATCCATCTCAATTAAAATTGCAAGCTGCATTTATACAGCAACAGATACCACTTTAACCTGGCCTAAGAAAAACACTTACGTTTCAGCCTTTTAGAAAAAACAACAAAAGAAAGCTTCAATGGGAAAGTGCGTTTTCAGGTCAAGGCTAGTGGAGCAGAGGCTAGCTTGAAAAGGGGCCTCCCTATGAAAGGCACAATCCATGATCCAAATATAAAGAAAAGAATCGCCCCCACCTCAGAGAAAGTCTACAAACACTTCATACACAATACAATTGATCCCAAAATGC
This sequence comes from Chaetodon trifasciatus, assembly GCA_037975065.1. Classification (NCBI taxonomy): domain Eukaryota; kingdom Metazoa; phylum Chordata; class Actinopteri; order Chaetodontiformes; family Chaetodontidae; genus Chaetodon; species Chaetodon trifasciatus. The sequence continues at coordinate 7,129,646 of JBBMOE010000011.1, forward strand.
TTTGCAGCACACACAAAGAAAAGCAAAACCCACCAAAGTATTGGCAGGACACTAAACACTGAATGACTACTGAAATAAGGGACCTCAGGTGCTGGGGAGTACAACCACGTGGGAAAAAAAGCTTCTGTGGCTGCAGAGGGAGCTGCATGAAATCTGATAAATTGCCTCAAGTGATGTCTCGTGAGATAGCGTCAGTTGGGGCTGAGGACTGAAGACTCAGGGTGAGGAGTTGGAAAGAGGTGAACTTATCAGACCTCTGTAGCCCGCTCCTCGTCTCTGCGTGCTGCTGGGGGCTGGAGGCTACGTTAGCTGCTGCTCGCATAACGCACTCCAGGCTCAAACCCAACTGGCGGCAGTCAAGTTGCATTGTAGGTAATGAAGGCCAAGATTTGACAAGCTGAAGAATGATAGTGAGAAAAATAAACGATGTGACCATAAAAAAGATCACATCTCTGATTCTGCTGCATTGGTTTTTATCTTTATCCATCATCATTCTGGCATTGTTCTAAGAGTGCTTTGCTAAATCTGTGCAGTGCTGTTTTAAGTTGTTTGGCTGTTTTACAGGTATCAAATATGTTTACATCAATAATCTCTGTAAACACTGCAGTCAAACAGGCATTTAAAAGGCAAAAGGTACAGATTTAAAATGGCAGCTACTGCCTAAATCCCTTTTCTCTTAGGGCTGAATTTATGGTTTAAGTGTTACTGTGAGTGGGGCTGGTTACTGCCTGCTGACATGTCACTCCTCTATACTGTCCTGGTAATGCCGAGATAATTGAACTTGTTTACATATCCTCTGGGAAATCAGCCGAGGTTCAGAATACACCAGAGAAGAGATGAAAAAGAACAGCACGCCGGCGTGTACCACTGAAATTTTTTATTTTTAGCCAGTCTGCTTGTGTCATATGTATGTGTGAAGCCATATGTGCCGTTTTTCCATGCTCACTTGTGTGTGTTGTCGTGTGTGTGTGTGTGTGTGTGTGTGTGTGTGTGTGTGTGTGTGTGTGTGTGTGTGTGTGTGTGCGCGACTGTGAGTGACGCACCCCAGTGCATGTGTAACCTGAGATTCAGGTGGTGATGCAGGCGGGTGTGCAAATACGTGAGTAGAATTTGTTTCCAAGGCAACAGGCATTCAGTGAGTCGGTGCAGTGGAATGGCTGGTGCAGTTCTATTAGCGAGAAGCAGTTTCCATAGCGACTCAACATCGCAGCTGCCTATGCAAGAGTTTGTGTGTGTGCGTGTGTGTGTCTCTGTATGAATACGGTGTGAATCCTGTGTGAATTTGAGTGTTCATTAGCGTACCTCGCTATGTATGACTTGCTTTGTAACATTTCACATTTTTTCATCCTCGCTATCGTGTTTTTTTGGTTTGAACCTCCCATCCATGTCTCTACCCCTGTCAGTTCTCCCACACTGCCCTATTTTCATCTCCTTCCTCGCTCTGTCTTACCCCCCTTTATCTCTCTCTCTCTCTCTCCTCCTGTCTCTCTGTCTCCCTCCGTCTCTGAGTGCTGAAGCTCATCAGGGTAAACAGATGCCGTGGCTGTTATTTATGTTTCCACTTGATCTGGCTTTCATACAAATTATCCACAGGCCCTGCACAGTGCAGACGCTGAGCCTAAATGGGCTGCACTGGCAGCTCTCTCAGCCTTATCCACGCTCAGACACTCAGACCGTACCACAGACGCTGCGAGAGGGGATTTTCATGAGGCGGAGGTGGTGGTGGTGATGGGGGGGGGGAACCATAGCAACACACTGATGGGCACAGAGACACCAATAACAGAGAGGGCATCAGAACTGGCTGCACCATTTGCTCCACACAAGGAGGGGAAGAGCAGTTTGGGGAGGTACCATCGCTGCACAGGACAGGGGAAACACACGTCATAGAATAAAATATAGAGGATAAGCCCATTGGGGCAGAGATGAAACACTTGCTGCTGACTTAAAGGCAGCCCACTGAAAATGTTTCATACTTAGTATCTTTCTCTTCTTTTTCCTAATGAACCTTCGGCTGTAGGAGGTTAGACCAAGCTGCTTATGGATATTTTTACTTAAAAGACTGCTGTGGTTAGACAGATCTGGAGCTGTCAGTTGAAACTTGGTAGACTACCTGTTGCCGGTGCACAATCCAGCTCAATAGGAAAGAGGAGATATCTTGGTGAATAATTAACCTAAGACTGTATGAGCATGAAAATATCAAACAGCATTGTTTGTCTGTGTTGTGCAGATATTCGGGATCGTCGCAAGAAGCCGGTGATGCTGTTCATCCATGGAGGCTCCTACATGGAGGGCTCAGGGAACATGTTCGATGGCAGCGTCCTCGCTGCCTATGGAAATGTCATCGTGGTCACCATGAACTATCGGCTCGGTGTGCTTGGTAAGTTTGGCGTGGCACATCCGGCTGGCGTTGTCATGCACGGGTGCGTCTGAAGTAAATGTTTACAGACTTCCTTTGACATGTGCCTTCTCACCTTGAGCAGTCCATGCACGTCAGAGAGTCGATGTCTGTCAAAATATGTGATTTAGAAACAGTGTTACAATGCACACATAAAGAAAAATAGCACTGTCTGAAAAATAGCCATTTATAAGGCGTTATGATTTATGACCCCTTCAAATCATAAATCACTGAACACAGAAGGCCCAAGAATGGAAATTATAGCCCCTCCTCCTGCAGGCTTCTGTAGTCCAAGTTGGTCTTATATTGTTTCAGTCTAGGCTATAATAACAGGCATATGACTGTCACTTAATGGCATATACTGTCAAGATACTTGAGTTTTTGACGTAAAGTAGCCATTGTTGACATGCTACAGCAGAGAGAACATGTAAGGGAAAGTGCAGACAAGATGCACAAGAGAGAGAGAGAGACAGCTATAAAATGGTGAGTATCTCAACGGACTTGTTGTATAAGATCGCACAAGATAAGATGTCCCATCAAAGCAACCAAACAAAAGAAGATAACATATTGCTTTCCTTCTTTATTTCTTTATTTTTGTGGTGGCATGCTGTTCATACAAAAAAAACTTACATGTTTTGTCAAAAAAATGTTGCTTTTCTTGTCTACAACACATGGTGGGACAATAAAAAGCGTGTATTGTCGCTGTCAGTGTGTCCACATTCTGTGCAGGCCTGAAACTGTACTATAGAGGAGCGTTTTCTATGAGGTTTCTACAGATGCTCTTAGATTTTTGCACCTGTTTTCCAAAGCAGCAATGAAGACCGAGTGCATGGCACTCCCTTATTAGCTCTTAACATCAGCAGACCGTCGTGCTGCAGACCATGTTGTAGGAATGTTTCATTCTTTGTTGTGGTGCCATGGTTTAGTATGAAGATTGATTTACCTGCTGCTTGCGGAAGATACTCTTAATCACAAATTAAAGCTAGAATCAGGCAGTGATGTGCCTATAAGTTTCATGAGTATGCCTGTCATCTATCTATCAATGTCATCTATGTTATTCTGCCATCATTTGTGTAGTAGAGCTGCTACATATATAAGTATGTGGCAAACAACATGCATTCTAAGTAAAGAGAGAGAAGTTACGGAAAGCAGAAATAGGAACATGACATGTCAACCAGAGGAGATTAATCCAGAAGGCAAAAAGAGGGAGAGGTAGCAGATCAATTGCTCAGATCAAATCCTCAATGTGTGTCAGTTTATTTTTATGTTAATCATCATCAGTCATCATCAGCGCTCATGATAAAATTAGACATTCAAAAATGAACAAAAACAATAAAAAAAATTGATGAAACGTGTTGTTTTCAGTTCAGTCGTGGGCAGGACATGCCAGTTAATCTACCATCATTTCTAATAGGTTGCCATGCTTTGAGCAAACACCTCTGAAGATTAGGAAGGTTTGTAAAATGGATTTTCTGGTGATCAAACCCAACCTCATGAACCTGACGTTGCCTTGTATTTTGGGCCGTAGCGTCACAGACAATGTCATAGATTTTTCACAGATTTTTGGGGTCTGTAGAGGAAGCAGTGGATTAGTACTGCTAAATTTAGGACCTGAACCCAACCCAATATTTTTTTGCCATTTATTTATTTCATCCTTGCTGACCTTTAGCTCGCAAGACTAATGCAACACAGTGGCTATACTGACATGAACCCGCATGTCCCGACAAAGTATCAGGGTTCATCTTGAGTAGAGATTGTTTCATGCATACCTGATGGTAAAAACTGTATTAAATTAGTCTATATTACTGGTCTGGGACCAAGAAACATGTCTATGTATAACAGCCTTTGTGTGTATCTGTTTATTGTGTTATTTCTTGCATTGCAGGGATTTCATAATAAAGCACAAACAGATGTATTTGCTCTGTTCACTTAACCCGAATGTTTTTTAATTAATTCGTTTTTGTACTGTGTGCAGTTCTGCAGAAAAAACCACCAGGATCTGACTCACTACACTTCAGAGAAACCACTGACCACTTAGTGCCTTTGGTGTACACTCAGCCATTGAAAACCGAATTGAAATGTGTGTCTGTTGCTTTCAGTGTATTTTTGGATTTAGGGGTATTCTATTTGTCCATTCTGTTGGAGATTTGCAGTGCTTGCTTGGCCTGTGAGTGTGGGCTGAGCTGTGTGTGTTTGTATGTGTATGTGTGTGTGTGTGTGTGTGTGTGTGTGTACCCAGCCCTTGTGCTGCTGGATATCAGTGGAGTCAAGTATTTACATTCGCCATCATCTTTCAGAGGTGTTTACACACAGACTATCTGTGACTGTCTTTGTGGTTGCCAGGTTGGGTAATCAGATCTTGTTTATTGCATCAGGCCTGTTTCAACATATCAGAATAATGATAAACAGAGAAATGGGAGTAGTTTAGGATGGTGTCCAAGAGTTGCAGTGAGTATTAACAGAGGGTAACATGATCCAGACTGTTATTGACAGTGCCAATGGAGAGGCACAGGGACAAGGACAAACTGAGAGTTAGTGAAATGAGGACCTGGACCTGCAGCTTCATGCTGCTTGATTTCAGCCTGCTATGTGGTCTTTTTTCACAGCTGTCAGACAAATTGTGACCATTAAGAATCTGAGAGTGAGATTTAGTTCGCTATTTGAAATCAGGTGCGTTGAATGAAGCGTTATATTACACGCTGATCAAAAGTGTCTTTGTTTGCTTCATCTCGACCTTGTTTCCAAACCGTAACCTGGCTGTCGTACACTGACGTTGTAGCCGTGATTCGTGTTGGGGATGTTTGAAGTGCACTCATGCATTGCACCGTGTGTTTATTGCACTGAACCTCAAAAATACATACACATAGAGGTGGAGAGCGATCCTGCTGAGTGATTATGAGGGATGACGCAGTGTCCTCGATTCCTTGAACATTGTTGAAAATATTGGTATGTGGGCGAATGTGTGCTCTCTCTCTCTCTCTCTCTCTCCCCCTCTCCCTCCCTCCCTCTCTCAGATATGCTTTAAATGGGTTACTGTACTAAGGCGATAATCCTTGTGTGTGTTTGTATGGTTGTGTAGCATAAGCATGTATGTTTGGCCGTGTGCACACCAACATCTTCTTGTGCATGTGGCTGTGTGTGTGAGTGCGCTACTTGGTTGCGTGCTGTGCGTAAAATATATATATGAATAATGCACCATCCATCTGAATTTTTAATAGCGCTCCTCTCTGACACTGAATTTGAGTCAAAGTGAGAAACACAGGCACACCGTATTTTTGCTTGTTTTATGTTCTAATCTTTAGTATTACCCTGTACTTACACACACAGGAGCTTACACATGCCAGCCTCATTTCATACAATGCCTGCGCCTTTAAGAGAGTGATAGGGAGTCAGGAATAAGGGAAGAAGAGAGAGCTGGGAATAGAGACAGATGAGTGAGGGAGAATCATAGAGAGGCAGTGAGGGAAAAGGAAACAGAAGGGGGGAGATGGGAACAGTCTAAAAATAAACCATCAGAAATGCTTTTTTAAATCTGCAGTGATGCAAAGTATTCATTCAGATAAACACTCCTGCAGTGTGACTACAGCATCCTTGCATTAAGCCACATGGTTTAACGTCTTATGTTTTCGCTCCAGTGTGACCCATAGACATGTAATTTTCCAGTAAGTGATATACTTTCTGGATTTCTCCGATTCATTTATCATATGCTGTGCCGTTGTGGAGCGAAATGAGTGCATGAGAGGAAAATGTCTGCTGCACAGCGCGGTTCAGAGGTTTGGTGACAGTTGAGATTCCAGATTGCTGCTCGGCTCACCTTCTCCTACCTTCCCCCTGCTCGAGGCCCAGAGTGCCTTCTGATTTGTGTTGCATAGCCATCTGTTCAGACTAATTAACTAATTAACTAATTAATGAACTCTGGGGAAAGGCCCACCATCGTGGGCTCTGAGAGTGAGAACATTTTTCACCTCAGGAAGCGAGATGAAACGCTTCTTCTGGAAACGTTTCCCAGCGCTTTCTACCCAATTTCAGCTTTTCACTTTTAAGTTAAGAGCAACCTCTTTGGTAGTGAATACCAGCACATTTAATAAACAGAGCTTTTATATGGAATGAAAGAACTTAGCAATTGTTTGGTCATCCTCCTGCCAAAATACACTTTTGATATTTGCAATTGTGCTGGGTGATACTGTGTGACTTAACATAAGTCAGTTACTCAGCCTTTGATAAGCAAGCTAATGTTGTTCTTATTTTTGTTGTTACTGTTTCCAGTGAAAATTGGTCATGTTCTGCATGTGCTGGCACCCAACTAGATCAACACTGGTGCTCTGTTTGACTTGTGCTCTGTTAGATTAGATTTTTTGGACCATTTTGAGCAAAGTGCAACAAGCACTAACACTGACTTACTATCGCCTGATCATGTTGTTATGGTGAGTGTGTTAGCAAACAGCTGCTCACTTAAACATCCAGCAAACACTGAGCAACATTAACATTCATTTGAAAGAGCATTTATTCACCAAGCAGCATTAGCATTCACAGCACAGAGTTTCTTTTTTTTATGGTTAACCTGCTTGCAGGACATTGCTGATTTACATGTCCTGCAGACACAGAGTGACATTAGCATTCATTCTGAGTCGTTCTCTTAACCATCTGACAAATGTTAGTCCAATATTTAGTCTGCTTTTAGCTCTGTTTTGATCTCCACCAACTGCAGTGAGAAATAATGGGCTCTTCAGCTGCTAAATGCTCCACCATGTTCTCCAGCTTGTGGCTCACTCTGCTTGTCTGTCATTTGGAGCTGGGGTGCGGAGGATTTATCAAACCTTTTCATTGAAAACGCCTGCCTGCTGCACCTGGAAACAAGGTCGATGACAACAGTAAGACCGAAGCAAAACATTAAGGTTGCAGGCTGGACAACCAAACCAATGATCTCTGTAGAGCTCTGCAGAGTCTGGTGATAATTCAATGTGTGGTCATCACTACCGCAGGCGTACTGCCGCCGGAGCCCACCGAAACGATGCTCTGCCACTTTTGTTCTCCAAGCGAGGAAACAGAAAATTTGCAGTTTGCATGATCTGGTTGAAATTCATCTACATTTTTTCAAGCACTTGAATCACCGCTAAAGCTTGTGTCATGCAAGAGAGCCAGTAAAAACAAATGGAATGTCTTTTTCTCCAGTCTACAGCAAGCCAACGTTAACCCGTCAATATGTAAAGGTCGCAAAACATCCTTCCATTCATCATTCGCTCTTCATACAACAGTATTTGTGGTGCTTCTGCAAAGAAATGTTACAAAGCCAGCTTGCGCCACATCCACAAAGCCTGCAGGAAGTGAAAGCTTGCTTAGGTACGTTCTCATAGCCTCATATTAGATGAGCCTGAACTGCAACTTTTCCTCACAATGGATGTTTTGAATGTGGCTTCATTTGCACAGCACAAGTCAGTGAAATCATTCAAAACACACTCTTCTTGTGTTTACTCACCTGTATCGCTTAATGCCACGATAATTACATCCATGGTATCACCTAAGACTACTTAATAATATTTATAATAATGACAATAACAACATTATTCCCAACATGATGACACTATTGATAAAGTCAGTCTAACATTCCTCTTCATCCAGTGTTATTATAAAAAGACTGATTAGCGCAGCTTTAAGGTTGAAGCCTTGTTTATGCTTTTCACAAGTTGCTTTTCACTGAGTTGCTGAAGCCTAACTGATGACAGAGTGCAGGTCGTTGAACACTTTTGTAGAGAAGTGCAGGGACCAATTGTATTTTCTCCAGTTGTCCAGGACAGATCAATCAATTAAAAATGATTTATCCAAAAATAATGTGCTACACATCCTGTTGTGACTCAATTTTATACTTATTTTTACTTCTATGCTTTTCTACTTTACGTAGCTTACATTTTGCAAGGCCATGCACATGGCTGCATTTCTTTAGCATGTCAAGTCAAACAGTATCCGTGCCTCCACAAATACTGCTTAGCTCAGTAAGCCTTGGGCAACAGTTCAAATTGTGCTGCCCGTTGTTCTCGAAAACATCCCTTTAAATATATCATAAACAGTATTTTTAACCAGGACAGACTCTGCTGTCAATTAATTTCAGCCTGCTACCTTCTCACAACTCAGCGGCCCCTAAAAATACAAATGAAACACACCTCCCACTCCCTGCACAGAGCCACAATCTTCCCACTCTGCAAGCAATCATTAACACTTCTGTCCCCTCTTGCCTGCAGTACATTGTGATTGTGATGACAGCACAGAAAAAACATAATCATTTTGCTTGCGTGTCATTCTGATTGGGACTCGGTTAGCGTGCAAGCTACGAATTTGGATCAATAAATTCAATTTAAACATTAGAAATGATTTATTCCCTTTGCAGAAATAGCAACAATTTGCTCAATAATTCATCTGCAGCCTGGGCCTTATTGCAAGTGTGATTGTGTAGAATGTGATGAGGGAGTGTGATGAATGTGATGGCAAAATTATGTGTTAGAAGCTTCAGATTCTTGATAGAAACAGAAATGTTGCCAAGCTGCATCCATCTATAGGCTAAGTTCACATTGAACACTCATGACTTATAGGCGTATTGACCAAAACTGACACCGATCTGCCTCCCAGGCTGGCAGCCAGTTGCACAGCTGGACCAGTCAAATACAAGCAAGATGATTAATGCAGTAATCATAGTTGATGCTCAACATCTTACACACCATATCAATGTGTCAAAATCAAATTAAAAATGGCGAGGTCTCTAGAGTACCTAAGATAACAACTGTGCTCTCCTCACTGCTGAATGGTTACGTCCCTGCTTACAACTGTTGATTTATGTCAGAGGTTTTCAAACTGTGTTGTGAGCCAAAAGCCAAATCCTAACACACACGATGCACATATTTTAGAATGGCTTACACTCTCCACGGATGTCATTACCCAATGTCTGCCACAAATAAGTATCCACAAATCCACTTAGAAATAAGAGAAAAAAAGATGCTTGTTATGCCTCCATAACAAGTTATGCCTGAGAATCATCACGTTTTTAAGTTTTCTTGAGTATCAAAGAAGAAGAAGAAGAACAAAGAAACATACTTTTATCATCACATCACACTGTTTAGTTGCACACTACATGCACACGCCATGCTTCCCATGAAATTATTTTCTCTGCGTTTAACCCAACCTTGGTCCGTCCTTTCTCCGTGGCAGACCAGGAGCGGTGGGCTGCCAGCCGACAGCGGCGCCCAGGGGCCCAACTCTCTTCGTCACCATTGGTCAGGTGGTGATCTTCTTGCATGTTTTTAGTGGGGGTATATTGTATGGAGGATACCCCAGGTGAACACGGGGAGAACATGCAAACTCCACACAGAAAGGCCCCTTTCCTCGAGCAGCAGGCAGTGAAGGCATGAGGGAGGACACGCCCCTGGCGCCCACAGCGAGAATCGAACTGTGGACCCTCTAGCTGTGAGGCGACAGTGTTACTACTGTGTCACCAAAGTAGCCCAGTGATAGTTGTCTGTGCATCCATAGATACATTGCAAACAGCAGCTGCTAATAGCAAATTTGCCATTGGAAACGCCTCATTTAGATGATTTCTTGGTTGACTTTTCACCTTTCCATTTCTGTGTAACAAAGTTAGTTGACTTGAATATTTTAGAGGGAGGATAACTGTAAGCAGATAATTTACTCAAATACTATGCAGACATCCATCAAAGCCACACACTGGATAGTCCTTAATGTGTCTCCCCAATAACTGCCAGTGTAGCCAGAGAATAGGGCCCGATGATATAATATCAATGCTAAAATATATGTACCATCAATGTACTGTAGTAAACATTTAAAGGCAACACATGTGAAGGCAAATGTGATTAATGTGTATATATGATTGATTAAAGCAGCTTTATGTCTATCATTAGCCATGTGATTAGAGGTTCTGTCTGTAAACAAGGCTCCGTTTCATGATTCACTTCATTTCATTTGATCAGCGTTTAATCCCCACTGACTGCGATTCTCATCGGCCATCAGTTGTTTCTGGAGTGAAACTTTCTTTGAAAAGCTTTGAAACGTCTTTGTGTCAGTGTGAAGTTTGAAGCATTGCTTTTCAAATTTGCATGACAGCCTAGTTTTATAGCACAGCTTGGTACCATTTGAACGGGCCTTTGAGAGTAAAAATTGAGTGAGATAAGTAAGGTAATAAATATAGTGACACTGGAAGCCTATGGGCGGTGTACTGAAATGGCATTAGTTCAGCAGCAGCAAGTGCAATTATAATATAATTTCATTTCTGGGTATACTTGACATACAGACTGATACATAATTGAAATGGACCTGCCAGCAGGTCGTCAGATTGAACTTCTTGTGCCAACAAGGAGACTTAACAGATTTGTGTAGAAGTGATGATAATCCAATGTGCAAGAGGTGAGCACAGCAGGAGATCTCTGAATCAAAGAATGGCCTCTTGGGGGTGCTAGCGATGCTTTAGACTTTAAGTCTCAAGCCCTATATATAATCTAATTATGATTGAAACTGCGTGCTTGTTTACTGAGACTGTGCTGAGAATGTGACATTACACTGCACATTTTGTGTCAGTGCCCATGAGAGGATTCATGAACTTGTACATCAGAATCACTGCTTTCATTGACAGAGTACTTTCAAAGATAGAATTAGAAGTGAAACTATCAGCACGTACTGCAAACAGTACAGGGAAAGGTCATATTCATCCACAGTTACATTCATTAACAGTTGTTAATCCGAAAGCTGAATCATAAAATCTGCTCTATTCCAATCATCAAAACAGATTCTTTAGTCTTCAGTGTGCAGGACGTTCACCATCTGCTTTTTTTCTCCTTTTTTATAATAGTGCCTCCACTTTTCCTTGATTAAATTTTGTGACTCACACATACAGAAACATTGCTTTGTTTCCTCTCTTCAGTCACCTGTTCTGTGTTTATAAAAAGACAATATCTTCCCTCTGTTTTTTGACATCTGTCATCATCCCCTCTGTGACGTCACAGTGAAATTATATAATGTGTCCTTCAGTGCATCCTCTCACCTCTCTGTCATTTAGGATCTGACAGTAGCTTTGGGCAATATTCAGTTCAGTCCTCTCCAACATCCCCCAACCCCCCTAACCTCAAGCCTTCCCCCAACCTTAACTTAAACCTGACCTTAACTTAAACCTGACCTTACCATAACCTCAATCCAAGGCTTCACCCTACAATTTATTGATTTACCTTATGAGGACTTGTATTATGTCCCCATAAGGATGACCAGTCCCCACAAACAAATTTATGTCCCCACATCATAAGTAATACACGTCCATACACACGCACACACACAAACACACACACCATCCCCCTCTCTTATTCTTTCTTCTCTGTTCACAGAAATATGTTCAGTGACCCACTGCAGTCTTTCTGTTCAGTCCTAAAAGCTGTTCTGCAGATGCGTGTTCCCGTCTCAGTCGTCAAACGGTCAGATGACCGACTGCACCTCAGTTCTGGACTGTGAATTTGTGAATGATGCAGGCTTCTACAGAGACAGTTAGTGAAGAATGTACTGAATGAAGTTGTTCAATACAGTGCAGTAGAAATACTGCACAAAATACTGAAAACGCCCTCTTGATGTGAAGCTGCTGCCCCTTTTTTTGGATAGTGGGCCTGATACATGTCTGTTTCTCTATATTATTACATCTTCCTGTTAGAGACACAATACAATATCAATAAGTGCTAATGGCTTTTTGCCATGACTCATCACATCAGAGTAGAGAAACACTGAAAGCTCCTACCATTTTTTGCATTTAGTGGTAGCGTGCATTATACTTTCATGATTTCATTAAAAGACCATTTTTGAAGATTTTTATAACAATGAGAGGGAAGATATATGAGCGGAAGCACTGCCTGTTACAATATACTGTAAATATTTCCCTCCATCATCTGCTCACCGCTCCTCTGTTGTCTGTCGTCCATTCATTTCGCTGTCTCCAGCCTGTATCTTTACTTGGAGGTTGATGACTCTCCTCACAGTTCCTTGGCCGTTACCTAAAACAAGTGTTGAATATGCATGAGTTCAGCCTCATAAACTGCTGCTCTCAGCGCTAAAGTCAGTAGGAAGCCCAACTCAGCAGATGGGGGGGATCAGAAAGAAACTTACTGAAAGAGGAAAAGAGGAAACTTGTTTGACTTAACTTCAGTGCTGGAAGATGAACCAAATTTCCTCTCTTCATGTTACCCTTGCAAAGTGAGTGACAGGAGGCGCTAGCTTGGGCTAGCATGCTAGTTCACACCCTCAACTGCGTGTCTGCATTGACTCTGTTTTTGTGCTCATGTGTGCAGCTGTTTGTGTACTTCAATATGAAATTGTGTGTATGCAAGTGATTTTGTGAGTGTCTGTCCATATCATTTTGCCTGAAGATCTGGACAGTTGCCAGGCAACTGTGGCAGGCAGCTCAGCACTCGGCTGGGCAGCCACGGCACAGACACATGCCTATGGTTTTGATAAGCGGCACAGGTCAGCACTGATACATTACCGGGTCAGAGTCACATCTGGCTAAGAGCCAGTCAATTGCCGGGATGATCTAAGGATAATACAATTACACATTAACATGCAAGCTATATCTTGATTACCAGGAGTAATCCTTCCAAGGTGATGTTTTTAATAACCCATCCAACACTAAATGCGGCACAATGGAAGCTGAGAGCAGCTGTGGTCTCCAATAAATTCTCTAATCCTATTTTCTATAGATCACAATTTAATCAAGCAGTGGTTTCTCAGGATCATTATCTCATTATCATCAGGTAAGAGGAAGGATTATTGTTTTCTCGACACTGGGTCACTGTTTGTGGTTGCATGTTATTCAGCTAACAGATTTATTAAAACATTAATTTGTTCTCTGAAGATAGAAAAAAAATCATTTAGAGGTGATTCTGACATAATGTAAAAGACTTGAAGCAAACATGGCCACCTTTAGTGTCCATGCTTCTGCTAAGTACAACCAGGTCACAGCATGTGTGGACCAACATGAAGACGATTAGTGTACAGTGTTTTCATGCCGAGGTAGACATCCAGAGGGACAGGCGAAGACATATGAACATCCGGATAGAGGTATGCCTTAATCTGCTTTTAATTTAATCTCAACAAATTACATGATGATGATAGATGCGGATGCTTTTTCTTGAATTTTTCATCATGTCCTCGACCCATACGTCCACTAATGTGAGGAGTGTGCAGTTTAATAGAATTATTTCAGATTTTTTGGGCATTGAAGTCATCCAACCCATCAGAAATGAAATTGAAATTGAAAAGCTCTGCATCTAGCTGCTTGAAACCCATGTAAAATACTATAATTCACAATCATAAGAACATTGGAGTCTGTGTGTGTTTTGTTTTTTTTCTGACATAGGATACTGACAAGGACACGTCAGCTAACTGGGCACGGCTTGTCCAATTTGGGACAGAAACTGTGTCCCTGGTCGGCTGGAAAAAGCTGATTTTTGGTCAGTGGTTAACATTAGGGTCAGGTTTAGGCTAAGGCAAGTAGTCATTAGTGTTAGTGTTAGTGTTAGGGTAAGTCTGCAGGAAATGAATGGAGGTCAATGTAATGTCCCCAGAAAATGTCCTAAGTAAATGTTTGTGTGTGTGTGTGACATTTTGTTCAGTTTATTTTATCTTGTTGTGGGTGTGCACCTCCTGTGTAAATGTGTGTCCTGGAAGTAGGTGAAACATGCCTTCTGTTGCTCTGACAAGTTCTCTTAACTGTGTTGTATTTCCAGCGTGGGTATTAAAAATGAGTAATTTGGCAAGCTTTCTGTGTGAAATCTCCTCAGATTTGCAGTGAGTTGGAGGCAGAGAAGCTCCTGACAATGACAGGATGCCATCTTCTGTTTATGTGGGATATTTTTTCTTCTTTTTACTTGTAACAAAGGCAGTAAATGCACGCGATCATGTTATCCTGTGTCCCCAAATTCCTGCCCTGCTCCTCTTTCCGCACGTAATCTGTATTTTCTTTCTCTTTTCCTCTCCGTGTTTGTTCTAATTTACCCTGCAGGGTTTCTGAGCACAGGGGACCAGTCTGCTAAGGGGAACTATGGCTTGTTGGACCAGATCCAGGCCCTGCGCTGGCTCAATGAAAACATTGGCCACTTTGGAGGAGACCCAGAGAGAATCACCATCTTTGGCTCAGGAGCCGGAGCCGCCTGTGTGAACCTTCTCATCCTCTCCCACCACTCAGAGGGTAAAGATCCTTCACTGTCATTGTCACATTAGTAGTCATATACCCTGCGCAAAGGAAATTAACATTTCAGGACAGTGTGGGTAGTGTATTTCTTTGAAAAGCATGCTGGTCATTTCAATGAACAGCCTAAACCAGATAAGAATATATGACAATATTCAGAAATAAACATGAAAAACTGCAGAGATTCAGTAGTTTACAAGGAAACCAGATTGTCAGTCTGGACAGTGCTAGAGTCAGCAGATGGTTATGTGCCATAAAACTGTTACTCACCTTGGGACACAAGCCATGTAATAATCCCATATAACATAATTCCACAAGGGTCTAAGATCACTGACTGCACTGACAAAATTGTCTTTCTCCAATGAAAGTAATCCTGTCTGGCCAAGGCTTTAGGAATGGATACCAAATATATCTTGAATTGGATTTTTTTTTTTCATGATTTGAATGCTTTGGTGATCCTAAGCAGAGATGTTCAGAAACTCACACCATGGTGTTGCAAGTTTGTTGCTCAGTTAATCCATGGGACAATAAAAGCCACACACCCTTGAAAAAAAAAACAACAGTCAGAGGTCGTGGACCCAACCTCTGACAAGAAAGTTGTTTGCCTCCATACTTTTGCCTGCTTTCATTTGTTTTTCTAGAGTAGAGCGCCGTCTGAATGAGCAGGCAGTTGTTATATCTGCTGCCTCAGTAGCAGTCAAATATTTTAGTTCACTTGAAAAATCGCTCTCATAGTTTCCTATAAACTTTCCCACTAAGAACTTTTCCATCATCTTGTCCATTGCAGTTGTCACTTCCTGCCCTCCATCTGAATTTAACGCCACGTGACTGCAAACAACCTATTTTGCTTTATCTCATGAAGCCTCTTGAACTTGTTTGGTGCCAGTTCTGCATTTGACATTTTTCACTGCAGAGAAAGACTGAGGTGTGGTTCAGCTAGCTTCCCATATCCACCAAAAACTATGAGCAAAGAGATTTTAACCATACAGTCACTACTCCAACAATCGTTATTTCTGGATAACTTTAAAACTGTGTCAACCAGCAACTGTGAGATGCTCTTACCAGCTGCATCATACAGTGACTGAATATTCAACATTGTTTTTTAATAGAGTGATTTAAATGTTTGTTCCTCTGTTTTGATACATTTGAAAGCATAATATAAAAATGCAGTTCATGTGAAAATGTCCAGTGTTGCACCCTTGGCACGTCCTCGAGGCACCACATCTGGAACCACTGCAGTACACTGCTTATAAAGGACTGTACTGTACTCTGTTTCTTTTGTTTGTTTCTGAACGGCAGATGTTTAAAACACCCACCAGATGTTTGATCACTAATCCTCTGATTTGGTGGGCACTGAATGGCACTTTATACTTTACCAAGAATTCAGATTATGTTATTACAGTACCTCAGTGTTAACCTTCACACTGACAAACTAAGCAGATCAAATAAAAGCATTTTTTTAACTGTGCTGTAATGTGTGCACACACGTATCTCTTTGTCTATCAAGAGTTGGAAAACGTTCAGGAGGACATGGAAGAGCATTTCAACAATTGGGCAATATTGGCCAAGTTGTTAGCTGTTCTCAAGTTGCCAGCTAATGTTTGCTGTATCGCTGCTGTCCAAGAACAAAAACACACATCACACTCGGGCTTCCTGGTTTAACCTTCAGTCTCACACACTTCGTTCGGTGCTGTATTTAAAACATATCCTATCATTATATCAACATCGGTAGCGCCTTCATTCGCCTATTTGGCCAAGCTTTGCTACTCCATTTTGAAGTCAGGCTGGAACACCAGAAAGTGCAGAAAAAGTTGGAGGGTGAAGCGTTTTTCAAGGTACTGTGTGTGTGCGGAGGAGAGATGAGATGAGGAGTGGAGCTGGAGCTGCAGCTGAGAGGCTTCTTAATTGATTTCACAGGGAGAGGAGCGGGGGTGGGGCACATGCAGAATATGGGGGGGCTTAATTATTAATGACAGAATCTGCAGATAAAACAGAGGGACAGCAAGCCACTTTACATAACAGTGCAGCGGTGCAACAGTGCGAGCAGTTTTCTTTCTCTCTCTGTCTGTCTTTCTGTCTTTCTTGCTCGATACAGCACGGCCGTCGAGCCCACTGCTGTGCGTCGAGTTGTCACCATTTCTCTTGCTGCTGTCTCTCGTTGTGTGTAATGGAAGCACTTCATTTTCCTGCCCTAATGTTCAGAGAGATTTTCCCCGGTTATGAAAGCAGCAGAATATCTGCTTCATCTTGCTTCGTATGTGATACTCTACCATTGCTCCTCCTCCAACGTATGCATTATTGAAGTCGTACTGTAAGGCCTTGAAGGCCCTATCAGCTGCTAACAAAAGTGTGTCAGAGGGGAAAAAACAGCGCTGTGCTGAGAGAGAATAAGTGATTGTATGTTTTCTGTTGAAGCTGTATGTGCTGTATATTATGGACTGGTCTCTGTGAAGGCCTGTTCCAGAGGGCCATCGCTCAGAGTGGCTCAGCCATCTCCAGCTGGGCAGTCAACTACCGGCCTGTGATGTACACCAAGATCCTGGCAAGGAAGGTTGGCTGCACTCTGGGGGACATGGCCGAGTTGGTGGACTGCCTGAGGAGGAAGAGTTTCCGGGAGCTAGTGGACCAAGACATCCAGCCTGCACGCTACCACATTGCCTTCGGACCTGTGGTGGACGGGGACGTGGTGCCTGATGACCCTGAGATCCTCATGCAGCAGGTCAGAGCTGATTTCTCTGCATATCATCCAGTGAATGATTGCATTGCGTCTGTCATGTCTTTGCTCGTGATGTGTGAATACTGCATTCTGTGCTGGCATGTCACTCTGTGTGTGCTCTTTGTGACACCAGGGCGAGTTCCTGAACTATGACATATTGCTGGGTGTCAACCAAGGAGAGGGTCTGAAATTTGTGGACGACAGTGAAGGAGAAGACGGAATATCAGCCGCCTCGTTTGACTACACCATCTCCAACTTTGTGGACAATCTGTATGGATACCCAGATGGTCAGATTCTGCCCTACTTTACCTTTAGATTCTCAATTTAAAGCTCAGATCTTTAACTGTCCATGTGTGGTTGGCCTCTACTGAGCACTGAGAAGAACTTAAAATAATGTTCAAGCATAGTTTCTTACTTACTTAAGTCAAAGTAGTAGTACCACACTGTAAAATTACTCAATTACAGCTATGTCAGACAGTGAAAATTGTAACTACATAAGTATTATTAGCAAAAAGTACTTAATGTATAAAAAGTAAAAGTACTCAGAGCACAAAAATTGCATCCTGTTATTAGATCATTATTACGGATACATTAGTGTGAAAGCAGCATTTTTCTGTTTTAGTTGGGCGCAGTGGAGCTACAACGCAGTTTGAACCATTTCACATACTGTTGGGTGGAGTAATCTGTATCAATGCATTGCATTTTATAAGCTCATCAAATAACTGAGTGAGATTTTTATTATTATGTCATGCATACAACTAATCCCAGCACACATAGGCTTTCAATAGGCTTACATATGATTTATATGTGAAGTCTTTATTTGTTAGCTATAACTGTCAGAAGTACCATATTTCCCCTTGTAGCCTAAAATGGAAATACTTGAATGAAATACCTCAAATTTGTTCTTAAGTACAGTGTTTGTGTAAATCTACTTAAGTGTACTTTCCTCCATAGCTGCAAGGTCAGGATCACATGACTGGCTGGGGTAGCCAATCCCACACTACAGCTAGCATGCTCATCTGCTATCGTTTCCTCTTCATTATCTGAAGCTTTACCAGCCAGACATTCTGTACAGAGCTGGTGGGAGTCTCACACATTAAAGAATCTGCGGGAAAATCTGTGATAATGGAAGTGTAATATAAGAAATTTTCAAAATTTGATTAACTTTAAGTTTGTTTTTCTTAATAATAGTTATAAAGCACTACTGTGTCCAAAATGAATAGAAGTCAATGAATAAAGAAATGCAGCAGCTTGATTAACAAGCTTCACTGTTTCTTTCTTTGCTGTAGATTCATTTTGCAGGGACACTTGTGTCCTGCACTTCTTCACTGATTAACTTAGGTGTAAGTGTGCTGTAAGGAGACAAGCTGGCAAGGCTACCAAAAACTAGCCAGCGACGCCTCTGTCCATCTTGGTCAGTCATGCCTCGCCTAGTGTTCCCTTGGAGAGTCCCCAGCTTGTGACATTGTCTCGCCTCAGTGAACTGCTGTGTAGCTGGAGAAAGTCACTGATTGAACAGATCATTTGCTGCAATGAAACTCGCAGTAATGTAGTGTCGGAAAACATCGATTTTGCAATATAAAAAACTATAGTCACAGTAAATTTTGTTTATGACATTTTGTGGGCGATGAAAGTCCATGCAGTGAGACAGGAAGTGGAAAGAACAGCTAACAGAATGCCACTGTGGAGGCTACATACATTTACAGTCTTTCAGCCAAAAAAGTTTGAGCTTTAAATCCTTTCACCTGATGTTGCAGATGACCAAGCTCTCTCTGACTGCATACATGCTCATGACCCACTTTGTTTCCTGCAAGGTAAAGATATCCTGAGGGAGACCATAAAGTTCATGTACACAGACTGGGCTGACAGGGACAACAGTGACATGCGTAGGAAGACCCTCCTGGCTCTGTTCACGGACCATCAGTGGGTGGCCCCGGCTGTCGCCACCGCCAAATTGCACGCTGAGTTCCAGTCGCCTGTCTTTTTCTATACCTTCCACCACCACTGTCAGACCGAGGCGAGGCCAGACTGGGCAGACGCAGCCCACGGAGATGAGATCCCCTATGTGTTTGGGATTCCCATGGTGGGAGCCACTGACCTGTTTCCCTGTAACTTCTCCAAGAACGATGTCATGCTCAGCGCCGTTGTCATGACTTACTGGACCAACTTTGCAAAGACGGGGTGAGCGTAATGCCAAATTTAAGAATTACTTTCTGACATTAAATGCAGTTATCTTACTAAATGTCAAGTTGGTGTATTATGTAAATGATCTAAAAGCACTCAACACATTAAATAATGCACAAGCACATTGATGGTTTAAAGTTCAAAAAGATGATTATGATTATTATTATTGTTGTTAGTATTGAAGTGAGCAAAAAGATCAGGAAATTCTTTCTTCTGATTTGATTATTTTCCAAAGTTACCCAATATTTGACCAATTGGCAAGGAGCCACGAGGTATGCCACACTGACCATAACTTCATTGGCGTATTGATAACTAATAGTCATGTTCTGAACATACAGTGATCACATGGCCTCATATTCCTTAATACACATTAAGGAAGTTACACACACGGAACATACAGGCCCCCATCCGTGTGTTTTCCATCTTGCCTCACTCAGTGGGGCCGCTTTTCCAGGTCACTGTGACACAGAGAATAGAACAAGATAATATGTAGAGCTGAGTAAAGTGAGTCACAGTTTAGTCTTAATTTTGGGGCTAATCTGTTGGGTTCTTGAAGAACATGTTGTGTGTCTGAACATCTGGGTTGCACTTGCTCTTCCTGAGGCATTCTTTCTGCTGAAACGTGCTCACCCAAATAGCACATCAGCTCTTGTGTTTTGGTGTATTGAACTGCTGTATTAGCAGCACATGTAATGCTTAGTCAATAATTTAATAGTGATAATAGTTCTTAACGCAGAAATAGTTTTGATTCTGTTATTTCTCTCTCACAGGGATCCGAACCTGCCAGTTCCTCAGGACACCACCTTCATTCACACCAAGCCCAACCGGTTTGAGGAGGTCATCTGGACCAAGTTCAGCTCCAAAGACAAGCAGTATTTGCATATTGGCCTGAAGCCTCGTGTCAGAGACAACTACCGGGCCAACAAGGTGGCCTTCTGGCTGGAGCTGGTGCCACATCTCCACAGCCTCCACAAAATCATAAGCCCCATCACCACTCACCTGCCGCCTGGAAGCACCAACCGCTGGAAGGTCCCCCACATCCCCGGCACCCGTTCCACACGCCACCCTGTAATCTCCACCGACCCTCCTGATCTTGAGCCCGATGGTTCAGAGAGACCCCGCTACTCTCCCTTTCCAAGTGAGACTAGGGACTACTCCACCGAGCTGAGTGTGACAGTCGCTGTGGGTGCCTCGCTTCTTTTCCTGAATGTGCTGGCCTTTGCCGCTCTTTACTACAAACGGGATAAGCGCCATGAACTCATGCAGAGACGCCACCGCCGACTGTCCCCGCAACGTGGCACTACGATGGGCATGGGTGTTGGCATGGGAGTCGTAGGGGCCCCACCGCACAATGACCTGGCGCTGAGTCAGGAGGAGGAGCTGATGTCGCTGCAGATGAAGCAGCAGAGAGTGGAGCTGGAGCACGGCACACCCCTCCCTTCTCGCGGCGTCCACGGTGACCTGGAACCCCTGCGGCCTCCCGTGTGCCCACCTGACTACACGCTGGCCCTGCGGCGGGCGCCGGAGGACGTGCCACTGATGACAGCCAATACCATCACCATGATCCCCAGCACCATCAGCAGCATGCAGCCCCTCCACCCCTTCAACACTTATCCCCCGGTTCCAGCCCCCTCCACTACACCTGTCCCCAGCCACAGCAACAATGCCCTGCCACACCAACACTCCACCACCCGTGTATAGGACCAGGCACAACCCCACTCTGGGCTTACAGAGACGCACCACACAAACTGCTCCATACAAACTCCACTCTCACCACCCTCTATCCTTCTTTACTATATCTTTGTCTTTTCTCATTAAGCCCTCAAATAAAGCTGCAGTTTGTAAGATTTTAAGCAGTGAAATACCTCTAAAATGTAATCATAAATCAAGGAGGAGCTGATTAAGAGGCTCCTTCGCCAAAAGCCTGTCATCATAGGTACGCACTGCTTGCACCGTTACAGCTCTTTCAATATCTCTTGCTTAGGTGAGCCACCAGATGCAGCTTTAAGCTTGTAGCTCTCTCCCTGAGGGGTATGGAGCTAATCACAATCAGTCAGGCATCTTACGTGTAGCTTGGTTGTTTTGCGCATGTGTTGTTGTGTCCGTGTTAAACTATGTTTGACATAGAATACATACATTCATTTTCATTCATTTAGTAAAAAGATAACACAGTAGTGAGCAGCGTTGTATGAGGCGACATACGCCCCGACAAGCTGTCTGTCATAAAGCGGGGATTTCTTGAAACTTACAAATTGCAGCTTTAAAGGCCCAATCTGGAAGTGAAATTTGGCACCCTGTGTTGAGCGCTATGTCCCAACAGCTGTCTCTGCGTTCTCATTTCGGAGACTTTTGTTAAGTGTGAAATGTGCTGACAGCACTGGAAGCACGAGGAGGAACTATTTCACCGTCAAGCTTGAGTTTTGCATTGCTTTTCAAACTTAAAGGTGCACTATGCAGGAATTGTCATAGTTTGTAAACAAACAGTTTACAGCGATGCGGCCGCCATTGCTTACAGTCTGGCACCTGGTTGCTACCTTTTTATAGTCCTCACCTCACTTGCAAGCAGTTGACTGGGGGCTACACACCCCCTGCCCGAAGGCTGCAGCCCAGAAATGTTCCAAACGCAGCAAAATAAGAAGAGAATACAGACAGAGGGCTCTGCAGATAAATACACCACCACACACTTCTAGTGGGTCATAAGTGATAATTGAGTGGAGTCCACACATTTTTTTTTCCAGAAAATCCTGCATAGTGTATGTACCTTTAGTCTTTGCTGTTACCATATTATTTCATGCACCTGTTTTCAGCAATGATCAGCGACCTAAATGCCAAACATCCTGCTACTTTAAAAATTCTTATGCTCACAAAAGCTGCTTTCAAAACATTTCCAGATTGGGACTTCAACTGTTAAACTGTGGCGGTACAGGAAATAACTGAACCATGCTCAGTCTGTGGGGTGCAACCTGGAATCCAGGCTGCCCATTAGAACTCGCTGCATCTCGCCTCTAATCATGTCCATTACTTTATTTGTTTCTCACTCATTATCTCTCTGTCTGTATCGCCATCTCAGCCCATTTAACTGCTTCTATCTCTTTCCCGCTGCCTCATGCTCTCTCTCTCTGCATCTGCCCTTGTAGCTCTTTTTATTATTGACATAATCCATTTCCATCTTCACTTCTTTCCTCTTTCTTGCAATCACTACTAGACTCTCTTTTCCTTTTGGAGTCTTTTATACAAAAACACAAATGTAAATGATGTATTATTAATAAATTGTAAGGATATGAATGAAAAAAAAGATATTCTGATATCTCGTTTTTACCAGCATTCTTGGTGCCAAGTACTGTGATAAAGTTCCTCTTTCACTGGCGTCCAGTGGACCGCCCGGAGAGGTCTGTCCTGACTGTATCTTACAAAAGGAATTACCATCATAAAAAGTGCCAACCCCTTCATCTTTCTTTTTGATCCACACACTTTTTTTAAATTCCACTCAATGTTGCACTGTGGCTGGTCTCTTCTTTAAAGGGAAATCAGATTCAATATATCCTCGTTTAAAAAAGAAGAATATAAAGTCTTATTAAATACTTTGCTGTCTGGGATATTTGCATGATTTTTTTTTTTTTTTTTAAAGAGTGTGGACAGAGAAGTTTGTTTGTCATTCTGATTATTTGCCTTGTTCTTCATTGATTTTTGTTTTTCTTCTTTTATTTTGAAAATCATTTTCAGTTTCTATTTTAATATCAGCTGCACTTTGTGGTATTTCAAAAAGGTATTAAAGTATTAAGAGATGAATATTGTGTAAAACTATGATTATAACAAAGAAAGTAAATATTTCCTCTTTATTTTTTTCATTTCCTAACACTGAGGCTGTGCCGCAAAACTACCAGAGAGACTGATGAAAGCCTTTTTCTTTCCTCCCTCTTTTTGCTCTGTTTCTCTTTATCTTTTGCAACTGTCAAGTTTGCAGTCTCTGTATCTCAACTCACCTGAAGATAGCACTTTTTTTGAGTTCCAAAAAAAAGAAAAGAAACAACTACTTTTCATGAATAGTCTAAATAAGGTTTATGTCTGTGACTGACATTAACCACATGCTTCAAGTGTTTGAAGACTGCCTGACGGTTATCTTTTCGTCTGCTCTTATGTTGTTTCATGACTCTCCCCTCTGTAAGGTGGGAGAAAGGATAAGATATATTTATGACGGTCAAGAGGTGAGAAAGCCTTGCATTGCGCGTTTCACATCTTTCGCACAACTGAACACACAGACGGGTCACGTCACTATGGACAATTCTGAAAACAAGCCAGTGACATTAGGACACCACTGGACAAACTCTGACAGTGATTCAATGGCAATGACAGGATAGCTCATCAGCTGCAGTATGATCTGTCAATGCACAGAGGATGCATTCTAAACACCTGATTAAAAAAAAATTAACAGCAGACATTACTCATACACCATATACCACAAAAGCAAGGCGAGCGGGATTCGTTCCGCCTCCTTGTGATGCTCTGTATCCTGTCTGCTGAGGATAACGACACTCTGGAGCCAGACTGCCATCCCTCACACTGGACTGGAGCGAGCTGCGAGGACAAAAGAACAAAAACCAACACATGAAACAAAACTGTACATTTTTTAAGTGTAAGAGAACAAAACTGGAATTTGTAAATATTATGTTTGTCGTTTGGTTTTGAGTGATTGGCCGGATCTTTTCTTTGTGACAACAGGTGCAAGTTTAGATGACTTACATGATTTTAGCACTCATGCGTGTGTATGATTCTCCTTTATTTCCTAGATCTCAAGGACAAATTCCAATAGGTTATGGGCACATGAGTACATCTGTTAACATACATGAATAATTCTAAAAAAAAAAAAAAATCACAGCATGGTTGAGGTCAACGTAAACACGAAAAGGAATGCTTACGGCTCAGGTTAGCCTCGATATTGTGGTGATAAAAATGCTCTTGCTGCATATGTGGCTGTCTAAAGCATAACCTACACACCTGGCACTATCCCATCAATCATGAAGGCAGCTTTTGAGTGAAACAAGTCCTTTGATTGGTTAAAAAGCCAAAGAACAGCTGCAGGTACAGATGAAGCAAGGGGAAGATGTGAGAAACAAGAGACAGGGTGGATGTTTCAAATGTGCTCAAAACAAACCACAAATCAAGGAATTTTACTTGTGATGCTGTTGGATTTAATTGTTAGTGTCTCACGTTGTCTTGAGCATTGTCATACAGTATAACCCGTAATTGGGAGGTTGTGAAATCCTTTGTACTCCTTTGGTCTTATTTCAGACTCTAATAACGGTGGTTGTTTTGCTACCTTTTGCAATTTTGTCTGCTCATTCTGTTTCTGAGATTATTGACCCAGCTGTTTGATGTGAGTTTGAGTTGCCCACGCTTCCAAAAACAGCATTAATAAGACAATATTTTTGTTTTTAGTTGGTTTTGTTTCTTTGAAACGAGGGTTTGGACAGCCAACAGATAACGGAAGCACACTCACTAAGTTTACCTGTTTACACTACAGTTGATGTTGGCTTAAGGTAAGGGAAAAAAATAAGAAAAATTAAAAGCATTACAAGGATCCAAGTATCTTCTTCTTACAACATTTATTGCTAGAATGGTAACGTGAAGGCTTGCACCTGTTTGTCTGTTTCATTTAGTCTGATTCAGTAACCTGCTTGAAGCTCAAGATACTGTGAGAGAGCATAATGACCAGAAGGGGTTGAAAGAATTAAAGTTAATATTTCTATTTCAAATAGAGGCTATTACACACTGTATGTTGTGTATCTGAACTGGAAAACATTAAAAGACATTCTTAAACAAACGCTTTGCCATTTTTGTCACATTGTCAGAGATGCAACATATAAACTGAAGTGAATTTTCTCGCCACTTGGGGGCAGAAGAATCCCACAACAAGTCGGTACACACAACCCAGAGCAATTTTTAACATTGTTACAGCTCACTGGTTAGCAGGCAATCACTTATTTAGACAGCCTGCAGATACAGAGCTACTTTAAAGGTATACTAAACGTATACTATGCAGGAATAGTAGAATGCACCACCTGCAGCATTACATACCTACATAAGGCAGCGACTTGACAGCGGGGTACCCGACGTCTTGCAGGAAAATGAGTGACGAGTGTCAAATATTTTACCAAATTACTATTTATCGTGTTAACGGTGTGGTTGGTGTATATGAACGAACAGCTGTGCTAATGGTTGGATGGCTTGCTCTAATTAGTCAGAGTTTAGCCATCATCAGCCTAGCTCACTAACAGGCGTAGTAGTAGACACTAATTAATAATGTAATTACAATTCTTTGTAATCTGTGGAGTAACAGCAACATTAACTAATTGTTTTTGTGGTCCACACAGGAGAATTTGCGGGGGGGTGGGGGGGGGTGTCATAATGATTGAGAGGAATTTGTATAAATCTGCACATCCTGCATGATAAACCTTTAATTATGAGCCGTGTTTCTGGCCTCCTGCTGAAAGTTACCTTTTAGCTCTGGTTTGGTCTCCACCTCCTGAGAAAAATACCTGGGCCTATGAGCTGTGTGTCCGCTAAATGTATATATTTGCCCACTGCTGCTGGAAAGACTTGAAAATGGAGAGCCTGATGTTTGAAGAAAATTTGCCTCTTTGTCGACATAAAATTAAAAAAGCATTAAAGAGGCTACAAAGGTCCATAGAGCAGGTTGGTCGTGACTGTCAGAGCCATTTGATTCATTGACAGTGTGTAAAATATTGATTTATTGGAGCTTGAAATATGTGGTAATGATTGTTTTGTTTTTGTTTTTTTTGAAGAAGAAGAAGAAGAAAAGAGGAAATAGTGTGGCTTCTCAGAGAGAATATCTAACATCAAGATATACACACAGTAAGATTGACAGTTATCCCTCATCATGGTTGCTTATTTCTTTAGGAGTAGGGATGACTTTGAGGACATCAGAAACAGTTTTGTGGTTGTTGCTTTTCAGCTCCAGCTAGCATTCACCACAGCCTCTTAAAGCTGAGCTTTTGGAGTTCTGACTTTCACTCCATGAGGTCCACAAGTTATCTAAAGGATTTGAATTTCAAAGCCTAAAATAACTTGGCAGCTCCAGTTTTATGAAGGGAACCGTCCTCTGATCTCTGTTTATTCAGCTGTTGTACTCAATAAATCAATATTACAGCAAATACTCTGGAACAGACTGATGCACTGCTCCTGTTGGATAAAGCATTTGTGTTAATGCACGGCTTTCCATTCATTCCAGGCCTGATGTGGAAATAATTGAACACTTGTTTTTTTTTTTTTTGGTGACTGATGCATACGTTTCTGTGATGGTGCATCAGCACTTTTAGACCACATTACACATTTTTTTTATCTCTCCAAAGTCCCATTTTACACTCTAATTATTATTTTTATTTATTTATTTATTTTTAATTCGCCAACTACATTTGCAGCATTATAAATGTCACAGGTAGAGTATAGGAAAAAAAAATACATATCATTTCAATAAGCCAGCCCGGCAGGCAGCTGTACAGTTGCACTATCCATTCATATACATTCAAAAAACAAACAAGCAACTTTTCAATAGTTCTTAATAGTTGGATTAGAATAATTGTCTTGAATTATTGCTGCAATAAGAGGCAAGTTATTAAACCCACTGGGTTTAATAACTCTCATGGTTCACTGTATTAATCCAAATCATCTTTATCATAACTTCACATTCACTGTAAATAGATTGCATAAGTGTTTGGATGACTGATGCACAGAGTAATGTCACAGCATTTCTCTTTTGCACTCAGCTCAATAACCTCTGCAGATACAGACAGTGTGCTGGTTTCCCTGTGAGCACAGAAAATACTCCTCCTCTCTCACTAGATGGCAGCGTGCAGCTGTGATGTATAGACAGAGCCTGCTGCCTCAGAGAGTGAGTGCTTCCAGCCTCTATTAAAATTAAACCTCCTCCTTAGAATTGCAAATGCCAACGTCAGTGTCAAAACTTTGAAGATGCTCTTCAGCACCACATGACTTATGAAAAGTGAAATATGCTTTTATGATTTTCACAGAGGTAATATTCAAATGTTTCTCACTGGATACCCACACATTATTTTCACTGTCTCTAAATAATGAAATGTAGATGGTAAAATTGGGGGTTTAAAATCCTGCTGGTTTAATGTGAAAAACTTAAAAAGCTCTGCAACGAATGTATGCAGTTTTCCATAGATTCCTCTTTTTTATTATTGCATTCAAATGTCTTTTATAACTTAGAGATTAACTAAATGATTAAAGACACTAAAACCCATCAGACAGCCATGAAAGTCAAATCCAACTTTTATAAGGACACCAAACATTCAACCTGACAGGAAGCTGTTTCTAAGCTCAGCACAGCTTTACACTCAGTTTACAATAATTTAACAAACGGACTACAGGCGAGCTTTAGTCAAACATGGTTGTTGTTTGTATTTTGCTCTCGTTGCACATTTGTGATTTTTCACCTCAGTCACTACAACCCCCTTCATAAAGTTCACTATTTTACTCATTAAAACACAGTACAGATCAGTAAATTAAGATAGTTTATTCAATGAGTTTGCAGAAAATCCCAGCAAAGTGTCTCTCCTGTGACATGTTTCTGTTTTTCATAAGAGGAGAGACAATGAAGGCATTTATCAAAACGATCTAATTGAAGAAAATACATTTTAAGAGCACATCAAACCTCTGTTTGGAGCTGCAAGGATAAAATAAACATTGCAGAGAATTATGACATCTTTTCGTCACTCCTGAGGGGGAAAAACACAAATATCTACCATTACGCAAGTTAACCTGAAAGTAAGTAGGAACCCACGTGCTTTCAGATAGTGTGCTGGAGGTAAAGAGGAAGGGGTGATGGAGAGATGCAGTTGTCATAGAAGATCTGAAGGTTCTGGTCCACATCCATGCTGTTTTTCAGAAGGATCTCCAGTTCCTGCACCGGCATCTCATGCACGCTGTTGCCCTCTTTGGCGTTTTTGGCCATGGCTGCGTGAGACGGGAAGCGGATGCGGACGTCATGCGGTGCGTTGCGGTCGTAGTCGGTGCAGCAGTACGCGGACCACACGTCTTCCGGGATGGCCACGCGGTCCTGGTTGTTTCGCCGGATCATGTTGCCCCTGGTGGTCACGCCGGTGACGATGAAGGCCGTGCCGCGGCAGAAGTTGTTGAGGCGGACCCGGATCCGCTCCTCGTACTCGCGCCAAGGCCCGATGTTGAACTCCCGGATCTCTGGGACCACGTTGGTCAGAGTGTAGGTGGCGGCGCGGTCGTGTGGGGTGGACTGGTGCTGGTCTGGGTTCAGGTGACCCCTCTCATACAGGACCACGTCAGAGTAGTCATCCAGGACTGCCTGGCTGTCCTCAAACTTCATGTGCAGGTAACCAGTGGGGAAGGGCAGCATGTTTCCATTCCCATCGATTTCTGCCAGCTGGAGACACAGAAACAGCACTTACAGCATCCTTTCAAGTGATGAATAACACAAAGCCAGTTCCCCTGTGCCTCTGGACTAGAACTATTGAAATTCATTAGATATTATACTTCAGTGTCTGAGCTACCTGCTGAGAAATGAAAATGAATGACAGAACCCTGAATGACAGATCTCTGACCTGTGGCTCATACATCCATGGATAGTCCACACGTCTGTCTCCCTCAGTTTTCTTGAAGGTGTAAGCCGAGTAAACTGGAATCCGCTTCTGGGGGTCGTACAGGGTCACAAAGCGAGGTTTGTCGGCGTAGCGCTGGCAGATCTTCTTCAGTTTGGTGTCGACAAAGCCCCGGGGTGGTGTCCCCATGTACAGGGAGTCCTTGCATCTCTCTACATGATTAAAATCAAAGACAACCGTTGCTGACACGAGAGGCAAAAAGCAGATGATCAAAGGAGAAAAAAGTAAAGGGCCCAACATGTTCATCGTGAAAGACGTTTCCTGCTGTAGCATCTGCAGAAACAATGGCAGAAAATGTATGCAGTTATGATTTAAATGTCACAAAGCAGATATGCAAATTGAGTAGAGTGTCACCAAAAGACAGGCTTCCAGACACATGTGGGTGTGGATGTGCAGGTCATTGCATTGGTCTGACCCACAACTCTAAAATAATATTTAATAAAAAGCTGTTTGTTGTCTTGAATATTATCCTAAATTGGATGTTTTTCTGATTGTTGCTCTTTGACACAAAGTTACTGCAACAAGCACGTGGAAGTGTATCATCTCTGTGGCCACTTAGGCTACACTGAAAGGTTTGTCCTTGGGACTTCATTGGGGTAGATTCATATCATGGTGGTGCAATTCAATGGTAATGAAACTAGCCTCTAGATGATGACTCCTTTAGGTTTGCAGTGTTATGTCACATCTTCACCCTGTCATTATTCTGTACTGCAAGGAACTCATAACAAACAAACCTATTCTGAACAACCAGCATCCACTACGCTTGTGAAACCTCCATTTGGCACAAAATGTAAAAACGCAGACTGCCTTCCTCTTGCAAAAACATTTTGACCTTACAAGGTGTGTCGTAAGCATATCCCTGCTTCCCTCTCATAGATGCCTTAATTCTACTGAATGTGGTGAAGAGACACAGGCCATATTGAAATGGGATATTCAGTGATGTGCTCAGTGTAATGGTAAAATGCAAAACTGTCTAATCTGTCTCAGTGATGAACAAAAGGCCTACAGTGACCGGTAGGTACTATGCTACTCTGGTACTGTGAATGAATGGTGGAGATAAAGGATGGAAGTTGACAAAGCAACAAAGAGCGTATGTGTGCTGCACGTTTTCAAGTCAAGGTCTGAGGAAAGGATCCCGCTGAAATGCAGACATTTCATTTAACAAGTCAGTCAAGAGCAAGAGTTGTACATCAACCAGCTGTGGAGATAATGATGAATATGAAGAGGCAAAATAAGAAAGTAATCCAGTACTCCACAGCAACTGAAGAAACTTAATTTGCCGTGACGTAGAATGAGTGTTTCATAGCAAATGGTTCAATGTTCTGCCAAAATGGGTGCTTGACCTATTTTGGCAGCTCACTTTGTACAGAGCAATTAATTCATCTGAAACTCTCTTCCTGTCTCCAAAGTTTTTTTTTGTCCTCAGTCCTTCATAACAGCTTGGACACATTATGCAAATTCTTCTTCTTTTATTAAACACATGATGACTGTGGCTGCACAGTTTTCTCTTTCCAGTACTGTGAGGTGCACCTGCATGTTTCTTGATTTTCCAAGTGTCGACGTCAACATGCCATGTGGTTTGTGGTTTTGCAATGACCTTCCTGTGACAGAGGGGTCACTGATTGATCCGCTCAGCGACCACATGTCCTGTCAGTGTCCTTGATCTCATTGCACATGCTCTCAAGAGGATTATCATCGAAATCAGTGATTCCCAACCAAGTGGTGGTACCTTTGCACTGGTTAGAGCCTATTGTGAAAGATTTTGGAGTAGCTAGAATAATAATGAGCAAAAAAGGAGAAGAGGAAGAAGAAAGAAAGAAAGAAAGAAAGAAAGAAAGAAAGAAAGAAAGAAAGAAAGAAAGAAAGAAAGAAAGAAAGAAATTAGGATTTGATTAAAAACATTCATCCACATATTGAGTCAGCTGCACCTGAACAACCTGGAGTGCATGGAAGCTAGTTAGCATGTGAGCAATCAGCAAGTCGTGGATAAATGGTTGAAGCAGCTAAAGTAATGGATGAAAAACTGAAACAGAGCTCTAAAATGAATGAATTGAATGATTGAAGGGCGGCACGGTGGCACAGCAGGTAGTGTGCGTGCCTCACAGCCTCGGTTCGATCCCCGGGTTGGGCAGGGCCTTTCTGTACGAAGTTTGCATGTTCTTCCTGTGCATGCGTGGGTTCTCTCCGGGCACTCCAGCTTCCTCCCACAGACCAAAAACATGCTCATTAGGTTGATTGGTGACTCTAAATTGTCCCTAGGTGTGAATGTGAGAGTGAATGGTCGTATGTATGTTGCCCTGCAGTCGGCTGGCGACCGGCTCAGGGTGTACCCCGCCTCTCGCCCATTGACAGCTGGGATAGGCTCCAGCCCCCCCCCCGACCCCAAAAGGGATAGTCGGGGGGTATAGAAGATGAATGAATGAATGAATGAATGATTGAACTAAATGCAGCAGCTAAAAATAATAGAGAAATTGCTGAAATAGTTAGCTAAAATCAATCAATAAATGTTGTAATGTTGTCAAATTGTCATAAAAACATCCTCTTTTATAATTCATAGTAGAGAGTTTAATTCAATTCTTAATTATTATTAATTCAACTATTAATTGAAAAAGAGCTGTGGGAAAGACTGACTCCAACAATTGGAAGCCACAGATCTGAATGTCTGAAATGTAAAGGAAATGAATAATGTGCTGCATATCATCGGCTTCTGGTGCTGTCCTATGCTGCCCTCTTCTCAAGTCTGTTTCATGCAAATGGAAACTGTTTGTCAGATTAGCCAGAGCAACAATCCTTCACTGCCCTAATAAGTCAATTTGAGTGATCGAGCGTGGTTATCCACTGAGGGACCAGCTCGCCTCTCTGATCTAATCTTGAGTTATGACAATCATAACTTATGTAGCCTGGGCCGATGGCGCAGTTATGTGAACAGACATTTTTCAGCCGTCAGCATTTTTACCAATTAAAATTATAAATTCTCACTAAGCGCAGTCCCGGCTCGGCCGCCCTCTGCTGCCTCATCTTCAGTAGAAGATGCTGCTGTTGAGTTTGGTGTTATCACCGCTGGTCATGACTGTCCATGCAACACATTTCTGTTTTCCTCAGCCATTATCAGTGTGAGTCATGGGGCAGCACTTTGGGAAGGCTCATCATCTGTCTGTTTATTTATGTGTTTCTAATGGTGGATTAAAGATGTCCAGTAAACCTCTGATTCTCATGCAAAGTCTTTACAAATGTAGATATAATGTGTGTATATTTGACCTGGGATAACTACTTTAAAGGAAAATTAATGTTTAATGACAACTGAAACTAATTGTTATTGATTCTGGTGCTGGGGGCTGGACAGTACAGAGTGATTTAAAATGCTGTATATAATAAAGGCAGTATGATAATTTAGTATAAGACCTACTCATTTTTTTGTTGACCTATTCTACTGTATTTTTAGCACCCACTCCTTGTGCTTGTTCTTCATAAAATCAAGTGTGTCATCATGCAGTAATATATATCGCCCACTTGGAGGCAGTGTAGGCTTGTTTGTTGCTTGTTCGCATTTACTGCTTGTGATAAATGCATTAAAACATTTTTTTTTAAAATTCAGCACATTTTCAATAAAATAATAAAAAAAAACACTGATGTGTTATGAAGCTTGAATCCAGTTTGTTTAATGACAGGTGCTCTACATTGACAGACAGGCTGTACTGTGGGGATTATATTGTTAAAAGTATTCCTCTGAAACTGTTTCTGGGTAAATTCATCTGTTTTAGTTTTCAACATGCTGATACAAATCTCCTTCCTGGTGCTCAATATGAATGATTTTAGGAATTCGTATTCAAAGAGGGCTTAATCATATCTTCCTGTTTTGGGCAGGTCTGTTTCTCCTTTTCCTTTCTTAACTTTTTTCCTTTTGTTTTCATTCTTTTGTTGCATTGCTCAGTTTGCCATGATAGGATTTTATCAGCTCTGTATTTAGAGTCAGAATATGAGTTATTAGTTATTATTAGTTATTAAGAAAAAAAAAACTTAACACATTTGTTATTTATTATTTGCTGTGATTAAACTAGTGTTTAATAATACAGCTTTCAATTCAATGAAATCCACATTAGGATGATATCTATAATTTCTTCTGCAGACACAGTGAAACATTTGCAGTATAATGATTGTGTGATTGCATCCTAAACCTGACAGCCTTGATGGGAGCTGTCGAGACAGAACAGATGCTCCCTCTGCTTGCACACTACAGGAGACAGTTTCTAGGCCTTCGCTGATCCACCAGGGGGCTCAATTTAGCAGATATTCTGAAGCTACGAAGCTGTCCCCACTTAGTTCTGCACCAAAGCCTGCTGATTGGTCCAAATACCCACATGGGGCTGAGCATTGACCAATAGAGTTTGGGCTGATCAGGGGCTGTTGCTAAGGCACTTCAGAGGTAAAAAAAAAAAAAAAAAAAAAAAAAAAAAAAAATCTGTCAGCAGTATGCTTCCACCATTTCACTCTCGCACTGGTCTGCCTCCTCCTCAGCTCGCTGTCTCTGTGCCTCTGCCTCTCTCTGTGCTCTCCGGGCTCACAGCTCTGCCCGCTTAGCTTTTATTGGTCGCTGATGGGTGAAATGAGCAGAGGAGCGAGTGGTGGTTTTGCATTATGAGCCACAAAGACTAGACCCTCCCTCATGAACCTAGAGCTGTAGCCCCACCTCCCCCTGGTTATCCTGTGTCACTTGATATTTGAGCTCAGCCAACAGCCCCGGCCCTTCTGTCACCATTTCCCTCCACCTCACTTCCCTCTTCATCCAGAGAGATACCTGACTGTCCTACCCTGCCGAGAGAAACCTGTGCACTGTTCACATTCATACTGCCAGGCCTAATGTGATTCTGTGGCCCTTTTCCTCTTCTTCTGAAAAATGCTAGCAGCATGACAGTGTGCATGAGGTGTGTGTGTGTGTGTGTGTGTGTGTGTGTGTGTGTGTGTTTGCTCAGGTAAACGCACGAAGCCAACGAATATTGCATTTAAAGTAAAACAAGTGTCAACCGGTTGCAGTGATTTTTGGGAGAAAACAGCTCGAGAAGATTCTCTTACAGCTGTGGAGGGATTTAAAATATCTCCTCTACTGTACTGGCCATGTTCCAACTCTCACTTACTCTATCTCTCTCTCTCTCACACACACACACACACACACACACACACACACACACACATTGTATATTCACACACACACAGAGGAAAAGGGAAATAAAGAGCCCCTCCATGCCTCTGTCTGCTGTTTTCCCCTCCTCCTGCCTCCTCTAGCTCACTGCAAAATGTGATAGATAAGAGGCTCTCCCCACTCATTGGCTTTCCTCTTGTGACTGACAGCTTGCTGGGCCCGCCTTGCCGGTCTCTGTACATGGATCGGTCTGCTGCCAGATCCCCAGCATCAGAGAGTGGAGTGGAAACAGGAAGAGGAGGAGAGGGGAAAGACAGGAGCCAGAGGAGAGAGGATCGGCTGAGACAAGGTGGCGAGGAGTGAAAGAGAGGAAAAGGGGAGCAGAGGGGTGTGTGGACCAAAGAGAACAAGGACACAAGAAGAGAGAGGTAAAAGAGGAGTGCAGAGGAGCAGCTGGATGTGCAATTGGCTCCTGGCTGGATGTGGATGTGCTAAATGCAGTGTGGAAGCAGTGTGAGCGTGTGTTTGTGTCTCCTGTTTGTGCAGTGCCCGTCCACGTGTTGATTTTTTGTGTGTTTTCTGTGTGTCATTGTTCTGAACGATCTGCCTTGGCTGAACATGCTGCAGTGTGTGTCTGCAGAATGCTGCACGTTCATGCATGAAGCCCACACACACACACACACACACACACACACACACACACACACACACATGCAGTGCTCACATGCAGAGACATAGTGCAGGGGCAGAAATGTGAACTGATGAATGTAGTGAAGGGGAGCTGTTGCGGTTACAGTTGTGTTGTGGTTACATTTGCGCTCTGGAACGTTTAACTGTTGAATATCAGCCTGTGTGTGTATGTGTGTGTGTCTCTCTCTCTCTGTGTGTTCGTAGGAGGTGTACAGTAGTAAGAGGCCACCAGTGTGACCGAGTGTGATGATTAATCTCCATTTAAAGTCATGTCCAAACTGTGTCACACACAGCTCTTAGCTCCGCTGAAAGTTCAGCTCTGTCTCTTAAACACCTCTCACACACTGGCTTTGTTGTGTTCTTGTAAAACATTTGGCTCAAATATGAATCTCCAAACACTCATTTTTGACTTAAAATAGAATAAACAAAGGGTTTCTATGGTAACTATCGCTAATGTAAAGCATGCACCCAGTGTCTGCTCTCAGTTGATATGATTGCCAGCTTAGGTAACCACCTGGATGTGTGATTCTAGGTTACCATCCCTCACACAAGCCAGCTGTCTGACACGCGCGCAAACACACACGTGCCTCCAGTGCCTTATTCGAACCTGTTAACCCACTTCATTGTCTTTGTTCACAAACAGCTGTACATTTTGCATTGTTTGCAAAAGACACCCCCCTTTCTTGTTCTTGACCTTGCCTTGGTACATTCCAGCACCCCTCAGAGGGCTATGCTTTATGGAGCATACACCGGGAGAAGCTGCTATTATAGAAAGGGAGAAGGGGATAGAGCAGAGGGAAGCGGGGCTGCGGGGATGTTATTTTTAGAAATGTGATTGATATTCGGCTTGTACTGTACATTCTCTCTCTGTGATCGTGACACTATTTCAGGCTTGAATCCAATGAAATCCTGCATGTGCAATGCTTTCAGGGTCTGTCTGTACATCGTCGCCTCTCACTTCCCCTCCATCTGTTCTCTTCACGTCTCTGCTCCTCGTGTTAGCTAGCCTAGGAGCCACCAGAGACAGGCCTGGTGTGGTGCAGCCCATCCTTCCTTTTATGGTATAGGACCAGTATCCTTACTACTTACACACACACACACACACACACACACACACACACACACACGCACACACACACACACAAAGTCTCAGCAAGAGATGCACATCTGCAGTGGTTCACTGCAGCTAGCAAGCAGATCCAAATATTGTGAGACATGCAAGAATGTGACAGACTGTTGATTTGTCCAAATGAGAACACAAATTGGAGTGTGTTTGCAGAGCTGCAGCAGATCTTCACTCCACAGTGTGAATTTTTTATTCAGCTGACAGAGCAATTGTACAGTGGCTGCAGACGTTTGAGAGGAGCGAGCAGAGAAGATAGAAATGTGGAATCATACATCAAATCCTATAGACTGTCTACACTTCCCCCTGTCTCTCTTTCTCCATGTCAAAATCACACACACACACACACACACACACACACACACACACACACACACACACACACACACACACACACACACACACACACACAGGCAAACACTCCCCTCCTTGCTTGAGGCCTTGCTCCCAGCTCTGGACTAAATGATATCATCGGTTGCCAGGGATACAAGGACACAGCGTGCAGAGAAAAGGGAGGGTGAGGCATAGGCAGAGCCATACACATCGCCTGAAAGAGAAAGGAGGAGGCTGGGATATTGGGTATCAAGAAAGAAAATAGCCTTGTTGAAACAAGTAGTGAAGATAGCAAAGGTAATGGGGCAGGGCCATGATGTGGAAAGACAGAGAACAGAAAGCCTACCAGCTTGCCAAAGGTTACCGGCCCATTCCTCCTCTCCTCTCTCTCTTTCATGTCATTTCATTCTTTCTTTGTCTGGAGAGGGTCAGGTTTGCAACACTGCAAGTGTGTGAGAAAGCATGTGTTGTATGAAATGAGACATGAGAATATAAAGGAAGTGAATGGCAGCAGTACCTGACGGATGGAGGAGAGACCCTGCTCTTGATTTGAAACAATAAAACCTTCCTGTCTTTTACATCTGTGCACCGACTGACTATGGTATTTCCTCACTCTCTCTACTATGTGTGTCTGTGTGTGTTTGGCAGTGAGCGGAGGATGAGCATGTCTATTTAAAGGGATCCGAGTCTGCTGTCTTGCTATTCCTGACTGGCAGCATCATCGAATTTAGACCAGAGTCTGTGTCCCCTTTTCTCTCAGTGCTCAGTTCAAGGTAAGATTGGTGACAGGGATACACACGTGCACACATGCACACACACGCGCGTTTATGCTGTTATGCTTTAGATAAATGCCTCCAATTTCCACTTAGCAACAGTATCGGTGTGGTGAAATTGCAAAAGGTTAGACAGCCAAATGGAGTTTTCAGCAGAGATGTGAACGGACGCATGGACATCCCTCTGTAGTGACAGAGACATGACCAGGGTTTCCTTGGTGACAGAGGAAGACAGGAAGCACACCAAAGGGTGCAGACAGCAGGTTTAACCTCCTTGTAGGTGTCAACTAAACACCCTGCAGCAAAATACATTAACATATTTACATGTAAAGCATCATGTGCATACAAATATTTCACTATAAAAGTTAGGAACAGAATTGTAATGTCATAGATGTCATGCCCACATTTAACACAGTACACTCCTGTACTGTACTGTTTACACTGCACATTCTTTTCTCTAAGTTATCTGACTGTGAAGCAGAGAGTGTACCTCAACAGCAACTTAACCCCTTTTGCACATGACATCATTTGGCCTTGGAGCTAAATTCCAGATGTCTGGAATTAACCCTGCACAGATGGGTTTAATATTGGGAGCACAGAGCCATTGTTGTGTAGAGTCAAATTTAAGCTGCTGTTGACTGACGGCTCCCCCTACAACACTGCTATGTATGTTCCAGTGTGCAACAGGGAGGGTCAACAGCAGATGGTATATCTACTGTCTGTGCACTGTTGCTCAAATGTTAGCAAGCTCAGGATTGAATGCACCGTGAGATGTCATGTCAAAGAAGGAAAACTGTAACACTGTGTTTAGAACTGTTGTAGTGCAGCACAAACTGTGAAACACAGTTTACAAGTTGTTGGCATGATTTGAGCACACAGAGAACTTATTTATTACCATTCAGGATGGACAGTGTTGTGACATTACCATAAATTGCCTTTCTGGGACACAGACCCAGAAAGGCAAGTCTGAGGATAATGTCAAACAAAAAGATCCTGAGCAAAGGAAGCTTTAGAGCGGCTGATGAAGAGGTTATTTCAGCCTCAGCAGAGAATTGTAGAAGCTCAGAAAGCAGATTTCAGAGGAACAGGCTATGATATGTGGATTAGAGTGGATATACCCAGACGTGCAGTGTCTATTGTACATTATGACATAGAGTGCTGCATGTTAGAATAAAGGTATGCAGTCATACTTTCTTGTATGTTAGCATTGTCACTGCTTGCACTGTCATGTAACATGTACATGAAAGTCTTTTGTGTCGTCTTTCTACTCTAAAAATAAATCTAAATGCAGTTGACTCTAAAAAGCCTGAAGCCACAGCATTAAGAACAGTCTGGCTTCAGTTGCTCTAGCAACTGGTTGGAAATGGACTCTTGAAGAGGTGCCTCACTTAGCTCATTCAGCATTCACAGAAAGGTTACTGCAGCACAGCTGCAACAGTCTTACCACAAACAAACCTGTATGAAACAAACATGGAGCCCGAGGGAAGTGGTAACATGTTGCACAGCAGTTCTTCATACTATCTATAAATAGCTGAGGGAAAATAATGCATGTAGAGATGCAACCTAGCTTCAGTAGAGCAATGCTCGCCTCAGCATGCAGAGTTGATCTTTACAAGGTCAGCTAACCTCAACACAATATATGGTGTTGAAGTGTTTGGCAACAGCAGCAGAGACAGTCAGAGATCATCTCTGTCTGTGATAAAAGAGACGACTGCACGCAACAATTGTCTTTTAATCAAAGTGAAACAAGTCAATAAAAGTCCAAACGTGCAGAGGAGGCTAAGGATTAGCAATTGTGATCACACAGTGAGTGAACAACTTGAAATTCTGCAGAGGCACAACCAGCCAAAAACCTGACCTGGTTTAGTGGTCCAGGACTCAGCAGGTAGCTGTAGAGCTCTGTGTGCCTGTACCATAGATGGCTGAACTCGCAGCTGATGGATCGGATGGAAGATGAGTGCTGTTGATCTGAGACACAGTTGCCAGTTCTGTCACAGAAACAAAGAATCAAAGCTTTTACTATACAGTGAGAAAAGAACTACAGCAGCCCACCCAGTTTTTCTCTCTGCTGTTCTTTGTTCCGAAGGCGAGGTTGCCATGGTCCATCGTCTTAGTGCCATGTTCTTTTTTCTGTCATTGCATGGCCACTGGCTGTGGTGACTGCTGGGTGGGAGTGATTAGAGAGGGGCTGAATGCACAATGCAGCTTTGGCTGACTGATGATACGAGCACTCAACACATACAGTGCAGCAGGAAAAGACAGGAAATAAAATCTACTGGAGGTACACAAAATAACACTTTGGTCAGATTGCAAATCACAGACCCACAAGGATAAAAAGCTTATTTGTTATGTTACCAGAACAAGAGCTTTTACTGTGTCGACATGCTATAGACTTATGTTTGTCTCTCTCTAGTCATATATTGATTGCATCTCTCATCCATGTGTCTTGTCTGCAGGCTGCTCTTTGCTCTCAGGTGTGAAGTGGAGGGCCTCCCAAACACAGACCAAGACTGGTAACCACAGAACATTCATTTCTGCCTCTGTACTTTGTGTGTTTGTGTATGGCTGTTTGCATGAAAACATGTAGCATGTGCACCACTGCAGCACTTTCTAGCATCACAGTAGTACATACTGCATTTAAGTTTTGCAGTGCAGTACTGCAAAGGCACTGTCCAATCAAGAAGTTATATGACGGTATAGATTATTGTCAACATTGTGTGTGAAAACAAAGCTCAGCTGTTACTGCAAATGTCACAGATAGTAGAATGATGGAGATGCAGAAATGAACCTTGATCTTGTTTCCACCTGCTGCTGTAATTGGATTTTATTTGACTTGATTACAGGGCCCTTCCTGTAGGCCTTATCAAATAATCAGTCAGTGTGTAAAGCAGTCTTGTGAGTAAGCATCAAGGAACTAAATTTTCCCTTAATTTGTGTCATACATCATTTAAGTGTAATAAGTAGGCACAAATTAAAACAGCGGGGAGTGGTGGGCATTGTCACTGCATAAGCTAAGATTTGATTGGTTGAAAGTGGCAAGACTTTGGTATTGCATTTTATCTGGTCAGAGACATCATATTTATTCATTTGTTCATTTATTTGTTCAAATCTGAACCCTGTGCACATTAAACAACATCTGTGTTTCAGGCTGCATGTATCACCCAGCAGAGCTGTACTCTGGCCGTAACACATGGGACTCCTATCCAGCTGGAGGACCTAACAGAGGACAATGGGCTCCTGCAAACAGTCGCCCCTGGAGCCACACAAGGTCAGCAGCACCCTCATACACACTTACTGTGTCTACAGTGTTATCTTTTATTTGTAAAACGACAATAGTCCATTCTCAGGAGCACACATATCATTTCAGATACAGAGGATATAGCCTCTTGTGTATTTAATGTACAGTAGCAGTCGTGCAGTATGTTAGTCGTGCACACCAATCTAGACTTCTAATGAGACTACACTAACCTTCATTGCAGCCAATGGGGACATTGTTGCTGTTGCAGTGAAGAAAGCAGATGCAATAAAAATGTGTTGCACACCTAGACAGTTGGGCTGAAAGTCTTCCTGAAAAGAATTGAAACTCAGTGGGAGTGGATAGCAGAACAACTTGAGGCTTGAACTTTCCCAACAAAGGTCATTCCAGCAGGTGGGACTCCAGCCTTTGTTGTCTGGGTTGATTCAAGATAAGCACCACTTTAAGGGACTGGCTGATTAACTGAAACTGTGATGAGCATATTCATGAAAAGCTCTTATTTCAGCTGCAGCTGTGAGCATGAGCCCATCTGCAGTTTAAACAAGCGGGACTCCAGTGAATGAAACCATAACTTCTTCAGCTGCAGCTGAGTGAAGCTTCAATATAACCGTTCAGCTGCAGTAGTTGAGGTTGGCTCTAATGAATATGGTTGTATGTGTAGTCTGGTTGTGGTTTTGGCAGTAGTAACAGTTGGGACTCTGATAAAGAGGTGTGACTCCCAAAGACACACTAAAAAAACTGTAATCCAATCCATCTGAGAAATAACACCACAAGTCTCCTTTCAAGGTCAAATTACAGACAGTATTCAGGACGCATGTTTTTGTTTATAGCAATAGAAAATGAACAAATATAAATTAGTGGGTTATCCAGTTGCCTGTTTAAAAAGTTCAGTATGGTCACAATGACAACACTACCCTGTGCATGGGGTTTAGTGAACCTTTAACCAGAAGTGCTTTATGACCTAGCTATGCAAATTTACTTTACAGTCTGTGAGGTCAAAGGTCATTGGTGTAAAAGTAGGCATTTGTCCATATAAGACATTAAAATGAAGGAACAAAAAAGAAACACCCCTCAAGTACCACCTCATTTTTGAGTGATCCAAAAATCATTAACAAGAAACCTTTGATTTTGACATTCAAAGAAAGAGTAAAGATACAAAACAAATGCTTGCAGAGAGAACTGATATCAGCAGTCAAGGAAAGCAACTAAGTTTGGCTTCAAGCCAACTTCTAGCCTCTACAAACAAGGTTCAGAGCTCCCAGATTTGTTATATTCTCAAATGAGCTGTATTTGTTCAACTCTGCTGCATTATTACCTTTAGACAGTATAGATTTTCTGTGCTTTTTTGTTGCTGCAGATGCCAAGAAGGGCGCAACCAATCACATCATCTGCCATCAAGTCGTCTTTATAATAGGTGAGTAAATCAGTATAAACAGTAGTTGTAGTTTGCCATTTATAGCACCAGTCATCTTTCTTAAGTAAGTTATGTACTGCAATGTGTTTGGTACTGAAAATACAATTGGAAGCATGACTTTTTAAAACAGCTGGAGAGACAACTTCATTTGTCACTTAAGCAGCAGAAAAGTTGATCACTTAATACCACCATGGATTCAGTATCTACATCATAATACTTGTTAATTAGTTCAGTTGGTCTTTTGCTTAGGGGGGAGAGAACAGTCAACCGTGTCCAGGACAAGGGCATCTCTAAGGGGCACAGACAACCTCTACGTCTTTGGGATGGCAAAGAGCGACCATTTGAGGCCCAGAACTGGCATCACAACTCCACACGCTCGTTCCACACCCGTGCTGGCACGAACAATGGTTATCTAACAGGACCAGGAGATCGCTATGTAAACTGGGACAACAGTGTCAGCAACTCTGTGGTGAGACCTGCTGATGTGGAACCATATTCTTTTCAATGGAGTTCATATTGTTATTGAAGTGTGTCATCGTTTGACTTTATGATTATGACTGTCCCTTTTCTTTCTTTGACTGATAGCACGGGGGTCCTCGCCTGCATCGCAACAACAGAGAGGTCCAGTCCCCACCGGAGAGATGGGCCCCATCAGACTGCCGCAGGAGC
The DNA here is from genome assembly GCA_037975065.1 of Chaetodon trifasciatus. Classification (NCBI taxonomy): domain Eukaryota; kingdom Metazoa; phylum Chordata; class Actinopteri; order Chaetodontiformes; family Chaetodontidae; genus Chaetodon; species Chaetodon trifasciatus. The sequence continues at coordinate 7,172,230 of JBBMOE010000011.1, forward strand.
TTTCCAGGCAGAATGATAAACAACAGACCAGGACCGTGGAAACGGCCAGACCTCCACCAGCGGCGAGACCAACTGCACCAGCACAGTCCACCCCCACAGCACCCTTTATCCCCTAGGGAGGAGTGTCCAGCCAAGAGGAGAAGGGACTCTGGCCCTGATCAGGTAAAGTCTCTTTCCTTAGTTAAATGTACACTGCATTTCATTTCTGTGCAGTAGCACCAAATCCCATCCACTGTGACAGGATATCTATGCTTCTCTATTTAGTCATCTCATCCTGGATCAAGGCATTTACCTTTACTTGCCCATGCCCCATCACCACCTCGCCACCACCGCTGCAGCCAAGATGACTGGAAGCCTCTTAATGACAGGGGGGGTCCTTGCCACCACATTGACCACAGGACCTCAACAACACAGCAACAGGTAAGCTTGTGTAATGAATACATGAAACACATATGTTGACCAATGTTGATTTCTCTTATTGACTGTGTTGCAGGAAACCTCTAAACTGCGAGCTGGAGGACATAGCTTCAGTAACAGTAACCTAGCAGCTCTAAACCAGAGCTGTGGCAGCAGACCACCACATCATGGAAGCAGAGGGAAGGTCGACCGGAAAATCTCGTCTTCACCAGCAGACCACACCCGTGTGCCTTACAGCCACCAAAACCATCATTACCACTATCAACGGCACACAGTCCACCCCAGAGCCCTACAGCACAACCCGTCGCTACACTCTCTTGAGGACTCGCGGAGCTATCACCACAAACAAAGCACAGTGAGACTTACACTTTTAAATAGCATGAACACACATACATCTGTCTGCTTTTTATATTACACCCTCTTCGCTCTTACTAAATAGAGTGTGTCCAAGTCAGTATTTGTTGATTCATCAAGTACATGGGGGTAATAAATTAGAAATGAAGGAAGTGAACGCTTTCGATATCTCTTCCTTTTTAAAACCTGGTCCATGTCACCAGGCCTAAGTTGCTCTTAATATTATTCATTTCAGTGTAACAGTGCATATATATGGTTTTGAGTGACTGATCCCTGAACAAATGTCTTAACGGATATAATGCTACCTCTGCAGGAACCTCAGCGCACTCATCAAAGGGTCATTTCAAGGGATCTGGCCCTCTCCAAGTCATCTGGTGCAGACTCGCCTCCCTATTCGTCCCTCCTCTGCAGTACTAATGATGGAGGCTCTACTGCCAGCAGTCCACGTGCTCCTTCCAGTCCCTCTTCATACACGGTGGCCATTGGCAGAAAAGATCCTTCAGTCATTCGTCAGTGTAGTCCTGGCCTCAGTGGACAGCAGAAACTCCAGGGAAGCCCTAATCACACCCTGAGACCTAGCCTGACATGTACCACATCTCTTCCATCTCATGCTGGTCCAAAATCCAGGTTTTCAGACGTCAAATACAGAAAGACCTCACAGCCCCTCTGCTCAAGACAGTCACCCCACAGCAGATCGAGAGCAAACAAGCCTGAAAAGGAGTTGGAAGAACACAAAAAAACAGATAAGCTGGTGAAAAAGGAGAGAAAGGGTGAAGCTCAAAAGACAAACAGAAAGGGTGAAGAAAGAAAAAGGCGGAAGAAAAAAGAGGAAAAAAGATTGGCTGAGAGAAAAAAGAAGAGGGATAAAGTGGCAAAGAAGGAAAGAAGGCTTGTCTTGAAAAGCAAAGTCATAGAAAAGGAAATGTTCACTTCCACGTTTACTTCCAACTCCTCAGGAGAGGCTAAAATGAGTAAAATGGAGACTACAACTCTGTCTTCAGAGAATCAAAGCCAGCCACCCCCCAAACACAAGCACAGGATGAGGAACGAACGAGCAGAGAGGACACACAGGCCGTCCACAAACACTCCTCATCCCAGCTGCACTTCACCACAGCCATCCTCCAAATTGGAAAGTCACAAAATGCCCAAGAAGAGCAGCAACCCCCAAAAACCTCCCGCCAAGAAACAGCCAATGCAAACTCTGCCCAGGAACACCAGTCCCAACCAGACCAGCAAGAAGCCCACTGTTGTCTCCCAATCAGAAGACGGACCAAAAGCAAAGCCCAATGATACACTCCCTTGTCTTTTATTTAAAGCCTTAGCACCTCTCACTACAGCATGCTCTATTAGCTTAGAGCAGCCCATGCATGGCAAAGAAGGAGGGCAAAGAGGACTGCTCAATGCCCCAGACCTACAGCCCGTGGCAGTGATGGGAAACTTGCATGAAATGGGAGACAACCTTGCAAACACCCCTCCTGTTCTCAGCTGGCAGGGCTCTCCAGTGTCAACTCTGGGAGAGGATGAGGAGGAGCTTGAAAATGGAGTGATAAGTAGACCTGTCCTCCAGCCCAGCCCCACCCAGTGTTTGTCTCCTCCACCTGTTGATGGCGAGAGCATTGATGATACGAATAAGAAGCATTGTGAAGGTCCACCGGCCAATCATTCCCACGATGGCATGTCTGAACTCTGTTATCTGTCTTGTGCAACAGAACCAGTTACTGAGGATGAAAAGGAAGAAGAGGAGGAAAGCAGTGGGGAAACTTCTGGCTCTCTTCTTCGTGAGCTTCACCATCATAAAACAGGTTTGGATGATGTCTTCAAGAGCCTGGCTACTTTTCTTGGAGGCCAGAGGGTCACATGCCGAGGCGGTCCGTTTGGGGGACCTCTTGCCGGCACCAACAGAGGAGTGAAGTACTCTTCTTCTCTTGAATTGGGGCCAGAGATCCACTGTCAAGAGGATCAGGATTTCTCCCCCAAATCAGATCCCACAGCATCTTCCAAACCTGGTAATCAATCACCAACTCACGCTACCTCAGATACGTGTTTGAAATCCCACAGTTCCACAGATCTGACGGAGGCTGTCACGGACACTGCGGTGCAGCAGAAGCAGGAAGAAGTTGAGATTGATATAAAAGAGAAACCAGAGGGCGAGGAAACAGAGATCTTCACTGAGAGAACAGAGCCGTCTCTTCTGGACGGGTCACTGAGTGCAAAGCTGAGACTGACCACAACACATACAGCCTCTTTCACCAGCCTCATTTCTGTCTCCACCAAGGAAGAGAGAGGAAAGAGCGAGAAGACCAAACACATAGGTGCAGACAGGAAGAGAAAACAAAAGGCTAAAGATGGAGGAGGAGAAGGAGAGATCAAGATTAAGATAAAGACAGAAGAAAGCAGTGTCATCTGTCATAAAAACAAAGCAAATGAAATAAGTGGTTTTAAAGAAGAGGATGTTTCATCCTCAGTGCTCGTCATCTCCAGTAACTCACCCACCCTCAAAGACAGAACGAAGGGCCAGATTCCTCAGGAAAATCAAACCCTGTGTGGCAAGGACACCCAGAGAGAGGATGTGGACGCTAAGAACATCGAGGGAAAGATACTTACAGAGAAGAAAGAGCATGTTGTTGAGTTAGAAAATAAGATATCCTCTGTAGCTGGAAACACAAACACCAAGACCCCTAGCTCAGTGTCAACTGTAACAATCAACACATCCAAATTATGTGTGTCCACATCAGCAAGTAAACCTCCCTGCTCATTAGCTCCAGTTGACCCACTAAAATTGAAAGCATTGTCCATGGGCTTGTCTAAGGAGCTAAAGATCCTCTTGATTAAAGTGGAGAGTGCTGGAAGGCAAACGTTCAACATATCCGAGGTTGAGGAGCAAAGAATCCCACTCTCCAAGATCAGCATCGAAAACACGGCCACCGAAGTGATCAGAGCTTGCAAGTGAGTACTCTGACAAAGATACTCTTCGATTAATAGAATTTTGACAGGAGAGTTTCAGGGTGGCTTTTATATCCAAGTTGGTCCTTTTGATGCATTTTGTCATTTTCTTCCAGGGCAACAAGGGTGAAAGGAAAATTCAAGGAGTCGTTCCTGCTTCCCGCCTTCTCTGTTAAACCCAGTATTTCCATTGATATCGCCATACCTCGAGAAAAGCTTAACCCTCCTACACCAAGCATCTATGTGAGTCCACACAGATTACCAGTACTCAATCCTAAAGACATGTTTTCAGCCATAAGGCCCACAACTATATTCTTTTCATAATTGATTAATCTGACGATTATTTTCATAATTAATCTGTTAATCATTTAGTCTATAGGGTATAAATAATCTCATAACATTTTGCTAGAGCCCAAAGTGATGTCTGCTGATTGCTTCTTTTGTGCAACCACCCGTCCAAAAACCAAAGACTCTGCATTTATTATCACAAATGGCAAAGAAAGCTGCAAATCCTGAAATCTATGAAGCTGGAACCAGCAAATCTTTGACATTTTTGCTTTAGAAATTAATTAATCAATAATCAAAATAGAATTTTTTTTCAATTGACTGAGCAATAATTGAATGAAAATAATCTGCCATACTTAACAGCTGGTTCTAGGGATGGAAATGGCAATAACTGTGTGATGCAGTGGTGCAAAATTTCAGACATTTGTGTTCCCCTCAGGATGAAGGGTTATTACTCTGGTCATCCCATAAATTTTTAGTTACCATCAGAATTTAAACTAATCTAATACTTTGACTACAACTAATGACAGTCCCATCAGCATCAACTGCACTTTATGTTTGGTGCTAATTAGCACGTTAGCATGCGAACATACTAAACTAAGATGATGAACATGGTCAGCTTTTATATAACATCAGCATAGTTATCAGGACCATGTTAGCATATGCTAAGTATTGCCTCACAGAGGTCTTGGCATGTCTATAGACTCTTAGTCTTGTTCTTATCTGAATAAAAGACTAAATCTCCACCATGATTTTACTGAAAATTAAAAATTTTAATAAATTGAATTGAATTATTTGTTGGATCATTCTTTTGATAGCATAAGAGAGAGCTGCCTTATCACATCTTGTTTCAAGATATCTACAGTTTTCCAAGCCACTGTCAGTATTTATTCCTTTACTGCATTCAAATGTTTCTAACTACTCTTTTTTTTTTTTTCCTGCAGTTGGAGAGCAAGAGGGATGCCTTCTCTCCTGTTCTGCTCCAGTTCTGCACTGATCCCAAAAACGCTGTTACAGTCATCAGAGGCCTTGCTGGCTCTCTCCGCCTTAGTAAATTTATACACCATACTCATCACACCTAATTTATGCCACTCCGTTTACTCTATTTAGCCCAACAGAACTGACCAGATTCCATTCACTACATTCACACAAGTTTTTGGTGATTAATAACAGATTTCCATTAATTAGAGCCGTTTGTTTTGTGAAAATTGTCATGCAAGCAGCAGGGAAAGAGAACAAAGATGGGACTGAGGCATTTATTGTTCAGATATAAATGAAGGTTATCATAAAACTGTGGGGTTTATTTTAGCTGCAATTGACATTTTAAGCATGATCTTCTTAACATTTGATCGTTTTAATGCTATGGATGCTGCATCTTTCCCCATCATCATGAGAGCAACATGCAAATATTGTGGGGGTGGGGGTGAAGATTAGACAAACAAGGCAAAACCTGTCAGGTCTAAGTAGTGCCGTGTGTATAACCAAATAGGGCAACAGACAGCAGCACATTCTCACAGTCTCATCACAATCACAATTCTTTATGATTCCTATTTGAATGCAGACCATCTATGCTCAGCCATGACATGATGCTGGGCCACTGCAAGGCTGTGCTATGATCCAGGGTTGTTGCTTTTAATGCATTTGCATATTTCAGTGTGTGTACTGTACAATCCTCCCGTACAAATATGCCCTACTCATTTCTATTCCTACTCCTTTTTCCTCTGTCATACTTTGTTGAAGAATGAAAATCAATTCATGTTTCAACAAAATATTAAGCTTAGAGTCTGAAAAAAAAATAATTAAGGCAGCATCACTGGGATAGCAACAGTTTTGAGTGTTTAAAAATCCCAATGCCTTGCGAAATCAAAAATTAATCAAAAATTAAATACACAGTTTGTAAATTCAGATTTATCTGATAGTTTTCTCTGCTTTCTTTTCCTTATGTGAGACCTTGGTCTGTTCTCCACCAAATCTCTGGTGGAGGCCAATGCGGACCACGCTGTGGAAGTAAGGACTCAGGTTCAGCAGCCTGCTGATGAGAACTGGGATCCCAGTGGTTCAGCGCAGACGTGGCCGTGCGAAAGCAGCCGCTCACACACCACCATTGCCAAATACGCCCAGTACCAGGCTTCCAGCTTCCAGGAGAGCCTGCAGGTAGACATCTTCCCTCATGGCACATGCACACATGCACACAAATGGTTTAATATTCAGGGGATGTTGATATAATTAAAAGCATCATGAACTGACTTAATCCGTCCTGTATTGCAACTTTCAGCCAACTTTAATGGAATCAAAAACCAGATATGCTTGCTTTGCATTGGGCCTCACTGAAAAACCACCATGTACAAGCCATTTAAGAGTGTCCTCATACTCAGAGTTGAGGTATGCATGAACCTCACGGGTGGTTCAGACCTGTGGAAAGAGGCATAGTCTGCGTCTGACTTCATGGTATTTTTTCTTTCTGTTTTTATTTTTCTGAAAATCTTCTTTTTACTCTTCTGTAACTTTTTATGAATAAAACCCACAAACACAGCAGAACAGGCAGCTTTATAGAACCATACTAGGGCCGTTGATTATGCTTGTGATAGACATCATCAGAGTCACTGAAACAAGTGATTTAGTTCATCACATCAACAGAGTTTGCTGAATCCAGCTTGGAACAGCAAACCTCATACTAAAGAGAGGCTCAGGAGAAGAACACAACAATGTTCTTGCATGAGGCCCATTGTGTGTCAACAGTGATAAGCACTAACTGTTCCTTTAGATAAATATGTTTCTGAAGAAAATTTGATTTTAGTTTTTCTTTGAGTCATCTCTGGTGTATAACTGCTCTTGAGCTTCCAGTACGTTTCAATATGTTGCTTTTGATGCTGCTGGAAAAGAGGATGGTACATAATCAATACATAAGTACACAGTATATACTGGAAATATATGCAGCTCTGTTTACTTTTGCCAGTGTGAAACGTGGTTAGAGTTCTTTGTTGTATACAAATACCATGACTGCAATGCCATGTAGTTACTATTATTGACACATATATTTTCCCACAATTAGTTCAGCCCTTTGCACCACAGTGATCCATTATTAAACATTCCTCTCATAAGCCTGTTAATTTCAAGAAATCTCTATAGAAAAGCAAAGTCAACATGCCAAGTGCATGGCCTGATGAAATCCATACACGTGGCAGGTAAATAATGATCTATTTCACATAATGTTTTTCCAAGACTATTCTTGAAAGAGAACTGTGTAATGATGCACTTTTAGCTAAGCTCATGTAGATGTGTTACAGGAGGAGAAGGAGAGTGAGAATGAAGAGGAAGGAGAGCAGGCCAAGCCCTCAGACCCATCAGCCACTACAAAAGCTGCTCTGACACAAGCCAACAGTAAAGCTGCTCCTGTCCTCAGCAAAGCCCAGCCTGTTAATGCCGTCGCCACACCCAGGTTAGCACAAACCTGTCATCAGTTTGCATGAAGAATTCACCATTACACTGCGTGAACAGCATTCAACTCAGACTTTGTTTTTCTCCCCAGCTCAGAGCAGAAAACAGTGGGAAAGATCATTAAATTTGGGACCAATATTGACCTCTCTGACCTTAAAAGGTGAGATTATGTCAGAAAATTCTGCCTGTTCTACCTGCGCCGAGCTACCTTTCAGGATCCTTGTTGTTTCACATTACGCATCATATGTGTTTACAAGGTGGAAGCCGCAGCTGCAGGAGCTTCTGAAGCTGCCAGCTTTCATGCGCGTGGAATCCAGCAACAACATGCTCAGCCATGTTGGTCACACAATCCTGGGCATGAACACTGTGCAGCTCTACATGAAGGTGCCAGGCAGCCGCACACCAGGTCAGTGTGCGTCTGAAGTAAAGTTTCAAATGACAGACAGTGAATAAAATGACTGCATCTCTCTTCAGGTCATCAAGAGAACAATAATTTCTGCTCAGTCAACATCAATATTGGGCCTGGTGACTGTGAGTGGTTTGCGGTCCACGAGCACTACTGGGAGTCTATCAACAGATTCTGTGAGAAGTGAGTGAATAGGCTGTTTGATTTAACATGTGCAGCAAGGAGCTGCAGTGTCTGTGCATGAGTATGATCAATTGTGTCCTTCAGGCATGGAGTAGACTACCTGACAGGGTCCTGGTGGCCAGTCCTAGAAGACCTCTACAGCTCCAACATCCCTGTGTACCGCTTCATTCAGAGGCCGGGTGACCTGGTTTGGATCAATGCGGGGACTGTGCACTGGGTCCAGGCGGTGGGCTGGTGCAACAACATCGCCTGGAACGTAGGACCACTCAACTGTAAGTTATGAGGACCACAAAACAAGGGAAGAGGAAAGATTGCAGCTTAAAACTTTATAGTCAGGTGTTCCTTGTCCTGAATTCAGAATGAGATGCGCTGTTTAATATGCTGCCTTCTGTCAGCCTCGCCACTGTTTGTGTGTTTTTTGCTCTCCCAGCGTACCAATATCAACTCGCCCTGGAGCGATTCGAGTGGAACGAGGTGAAGAAGGTTAAGTCAATTGTTCCCATGATCCACGTTTCCTGGAATGTTGCTCGCACCATCAAGATCAGCGACCAGGATACCTTCAAGATGATCAAGTAAGATGTTTCTGTGTGTTTGTGTGTATGTGTGTGTGTGTGTGTGTGTGTGTGTGTGTGTGGCAGCGTGTTTGGTTACATCTTTCACTGTCTGCTCCTCTGTGTCCCTTAGACACTGCCTGATGCAGTCCATCAAGCACATCCAGATCCTGAGAGAGCAGCTGGTGGCTGCAGGGAAGAAGATCTGTTACCAGAGTCGTGTGAAGGACGAGCCAGCCTACTACTGCAACGAGTGTGATGTGAGTCCCTCCTCCTCCTCTGGCCTCCAGACAGTATTTGTGCATGTGCTGTGGATGCATTACAAACATGATGCTAAGCACAATACCACACCTGTGTCCATGCAGGTGGAGGTGTTTGACCTGCTGTTTGTGACCAGCGAGAACAGCACTAAGAAGAGCTATGTGGTGCACTGTGAGGACTGTGCCCGAGCTAAGAGCCCATCGCTGGCAGGAGTAGTGGTGCTGGAACAGTATCGGATGGAGGAGCTGATGAAAATCTACGACAGCTTCACGCTGGTCAGTCTCGCTTTCTAATCTTGCATAGTAATAGCAATGCCAGAGAGGTGATGACTTTGAGACACGATCAGGTTTGAACCAGAGTTCATGTTGATTCATGTATATAACACTGTCAGTCAGTGCAAAGGCGGAGGGCGATATTACAAATCACACATCAGATGTGCCAAAAGAGTGAAATCATAACTGAGATGAGTTTATGAACAGTGATTCTTGCATGTTTTAACTCATTGTGTATAATTTGTGTTCACTTTGCGTTACTCTTGACCTTTTTCCAAACCAACCTTAAGATTTTAGATTTCCTTTCTTCCAGTCCTCATTGTTTCAGGTCATGTCAGAAAATCTGAAAATCAACTTAAAGAGTCTTGAAGCTTGTCTGCAATTGATGATGCATTACAGTGAATGCCTGTGTGTTTATTTGTTGTCCCAGTTTACATTATTGTCTTGTTCTGTTGCTGTGATCAGGGACTGTTTTAAAAGCTCCACTTTGTTGGCGCAGAGGAAGATATTTCAAAACAGACTCCTCCGCTAACGGCTGCACTGTCAGACAATCAAAAGCAAATCAAAATGGTCATAATTTTGAACATGCTTGAACATAGAAAGCCACCAGTGTGCCTCCTTCACTGATGGCTGCAGTAAAATCTGCTAAATACATACATGACCTCAACAGTATAATACCATCCATTCTAACACTATGTTGTATCATCTAGTTTTATTTGGTATGTATGCTTGTGTTCATGACATAAAGTTAGATTAATTTAAACTGAACATAGGTGTTGTTCACATGGACCGATAATTCACAAAAACAAAACAAATGCAAACATCTGGACACAAAATATTTCACAAAAATGGTAAATATACATAATAACCAGAAATTATTCACAGTATTTTCTGCATATTTGATATTTATTGATGAACTACTTAAATTGTTTCTAATTGGAAATTGGTCTCTAATTGTTTTCAAATCACAATTTCATGTGCGCGCACACACACACACACACACACACACACACACACGCACACACACACACACACACACACACACACACACACACACACAGTTCTGAAAGTGGCCAGCTGAACTGTCTCTCCCTCTTTTTCTCCCCCTTCAGGCTCCATCTTCCTTATCAAAGTGAGGACTCCTCCCTGGTGTCTTTCAGCCATAACCAAAACTCTAATGGCAGCACAAATGTCGTCTTCAAGGCAATCTATTCCTGAAAAACACTCTCTGAATCAGCCAATCACGTTTACTCAGTATTGTTTACATCACACAGTAAGGTATGGATACTCAGCCAATCCAACTATAGCTCACTGTCTTCCCCATACCAGCTGCTGATTGGACGTGTGTTTTGAAATAGAATGACTAGACTGGTACTTCTTATGAAAAGCATTTCAGATGTGTACAAAAAAAAAAAAAGAAATGTGAGCACTGCTAGCACTGAAAATCAGGTTATATGTTCAACGGACACTGCTGTGATTCAAAAGCGTCAAGTAGCCGGTTCTGTGTATTAATTCAGGTACTTTTATGCAAATTCAGTAGAACTTTTTTACACCAATCTAGTTATTCTATATGTCCATGAATTTGCTGTGATTCTGTTGTACCAGCAGGGGAATGGCTTCACAGGAGAAGTAGCTGATTGTCACATTTGGCATCGTATTGGTTCCTGTTTTTGTTTGGTATTCAGGTAAACTCTGACATTTGTAATTCCTGTCTGTATACTCTTTGAGGTGCTATTCCAATCTTATTTATTCTCGTTAGATACTTAAGAAGTTTTACCAGCCTAGAAGTACACCACATTGGCCTTGCGAACTGTATTTAGAGGAGAGGTAATTAGAGGATTAAACACCCATAAATAAGGTTTTATGTAAGTATTAAAAAAAAGTGAATCAAAAACTTTTATCAGTTTCTCTAAAATACGGGTTTACTAGAGGACTAATATGGTTTCATTCTTAGTTGGAAATCCAGTGTCTAGATGGAAAAATTCAATTTTTTTGTTTTCCAGCAAAGTCCAGCTAAATAGTCTTTGGTGTGGTTTCTTTGATACGCCCAGAAAACAGACATAGTGTGGTTTTTATTTTTGGAAGGGGAAATCGATCCCAGTTTTATACCTCTTTTGTTGCTATGTTCTTGTTTCTAGATGACAGATAAAACAAATAATTGTAAATTGTGAATGAATTTATGGGATACACAGTGGTGTGCATAGATGGGCTACGGGGGGCGGGGGGTCGCCATTGATGTTTGTGTCAATGAAGTGCCCGTTACAGTCTGAAAAACGTCCAAAGAGACACACAATCATAATCCTATGATGCAAAAGCCAATGAGGCCAAACAGATGAGCAGACTGAAAGGCACCTCAACGTTTTCATTTTGTCCCAAATATCCGTCCTGACGAGGTCCACCTCCATGCACTGCCAGTTTCCAGGTTAACAGGTTGAAGAGCACATGAATTGAGACGTGACAAGAAAGAGCCAATCATCACTTTTTTCCTTCAAAATAAAGGTCTTATTTTGTTGAGGCTACATAGTCCATCATATGGCTTTATATGTTATTATAATGCAAGGGTGACAAAATTTATACAGCATAGCCTGACCCACACTAGATTTTTGAGGCTGATATTTATATTGTTAACAATACAATCAAGCAATAGAATTTTTTTTTCAACAAACACATAACTTTGATAATTCTTGTACAGATCCCTTGGATTTTTTTTCTTTTTGAAGAAGAAGAACATTCATGCTCGCTGCTCTAAACGACTTACCTGCAATAAGCTAATATCAGCTGATATATTGGCCTGGATGTTATTGGTCCAGCTCTACTTTAAAGTAAAAGCTTTGATTCCTGCATACAGTTTGATCATCACTTACTACACTGGATTGTATTCACATGCAGTGATTTGGCTGCATAGGTTTGGCCTGTTTTTTCATAATTTGAATGAAATGACAGCTTTCAGATCTTACCCCTGCCCTCATGAGTCTGTGCACACCATTTACTGTACATAATGTATCTGTTTTCAGGTTTACTAGAAGACTTATGTAGTTTTGTTTGCGATCAAAAATCTAATTTGTATATGGTCAGATGTGTCCACCTCAGTCACTTGTTTTTGTTGTTGCTATATTATAATACACCATGAAGATATCCTGTTTCACTCTAGTTTAAATTACTGCAATGGGAATTTCTTCCCACTTTTATACCTCTTTTTGTTGTCAGTTTCTGTTTTTGGAATACAGAGAAAATGGAAAATTGTAAATTGTGACATTATTTATACTGTACATGGTTGTTTTCTTATATATTTATTGCATATCAAAGGGTACTTCACTTGATAAGGGGCTACAAGGTATTTTAAAATGTAGTATGGTCATAATGTGTGGATGGGGAAGTGCAATCAGAGGGCGGATTAATTTTCATGGTGCTAGACCCCTCCTTGCCTCAATGCCCCCTCATTAAACAGCATATAATGATGTATGAACAGAAGTCAGTGATCGAACTCAAACCAACCGGTTGGTGCTTAGAACCATTTCAACACAGTTGCTTGTAACAGAAATGGAATGATGTCTTTGTACTGTATCTAACAGATAAATACAAGATCTTTTAAAGCGTTTTTTTTCCATTGTATGAAATTCATAATCTTGTGAGGCGTTAGTGGTTTTATGATGAGCATTAGCAGTAGATGTAATTCTTGACACTTTTGCAGAGACTTTTAGGGATGTGACTTTTGATGACGTCAAGGTTTCGTTTTTTTGTGTCTTGTCCTCATTATTAGTATTATTTGAAGGATGTAATGATGCTCTTTTTCCTCTTGACTTGTTTGATTTATGCTGCACTTATTGTTTCAAAAAGAACTCACATAGAAGAAAACCTGAGCCAGACCTGTCTTAAATCCCTCTGTGGTTTTTCTGTGACATATTGTATTGTTGTTCGGGAAAATAAAATGTTTTGATAAATTATTCAATGACAAGTCGCTTCTTTTGATTTTTCTTTCTGTTGTATCACCAGTTGCTGTGTGGTGCGGACAGTTTCATTGATTTCTGCAGGCATTCATGTATATATGCTCCCCTCAGATGTTCAAAATGATATGCTGATATGAGTTTGATTTATTACGAGCTCTCAGTGAAGCACAGGTGGTTCACCATCAACCGCAAACATTTGTTCTTTTTCACTGCACGATTTAAAACATTTCACATGCTGCTTCTCATACAATATGTTGTTAGAAAGCAGGTCAAAGTTTTCTCCTGCTTTGTGAAATATCTCAACATTTACTTGATGGATTAGTGAAACATTTAATACAGGCATGTCCCCCTGATCTCCCTCGGGATGAGGGTGATCACCATCTGACTGTTCATCAAGCACCATCACTAGGTCAAAATGTTGACTTGTCCCATACTTTATGACTAAATGCCTGCAAAACTAATGATGTTCTCACCAGCCTCAGCTGTACTTTGTGTTTAGTGCTAAATAGCAAATGTTAGCATGTCAATAAGCTAAACTAAAAGGGTGATCAATGGGAAATGCAGCTGTTGTGCATCAGCATGTTAGCATTGTTGTTGTGAGCATGTTAGCATTTATCTGAAAGCAGTGCATAAGTGCAGCCTCACAGTATGCTTACTCTTGTTGTCTGTTCTCATGTTTGAAAGCATGTGAGTGAGTCTGCATACTGTGCGTTTCCATCCTCTTTTTCTACAGAGGACTACAATGGGAAATATCTTTTTATTGTTTTTATTCTCAGTTGTATTGTGTCTCAGGACTGAATGATTGCAGCACTTCACAGGCTCTTCTCTGGTCATAGTTCAAGCATGTGCATGCATGTTGCAGCTGCCCTTCAGCCACAGTGCGATGGCCACTGGGTGGCTCCACTGGTCCAGTTTGCTTAAGGCTAATGTCAGAGTTGAAGCTCCAGGAGGAGAGACCTTTATTTTTTCCCTCCAATATTTTCCCGACACCACCTACTCAAAGCTGCAGCTGCTCTGGTTCGTTAAGGAACACAGAAGCCCAAGTCCAAGTCTTCATAGGCAATAGTGTGGCCTGGATCATTTGACCAAGGTGGGACATATACTCATAGTGAGCCCCCAGCCTATATACTGCCAATGATATGAAACAGAATATAAAGTAAAAAAACAGGACAAATTACACATTTTTTTAAAACAACAAATAGCAACAATCAAAAAGCCTGCACATGTACCCAGATTGTCGCATTACCTTTTCTATGTGTAAACCAGAGGTTTTACCTGTCTGGTTGCTCTTTGCCACATATTCCTGTCTTAATCTCTGGGGTTTGAGGACATGAGAATGGCAAAGCTGCAGATGCAGGGACAGCTCATCATAGAACATGGTCACAGCAACGGATTTCCCGGTTCCAAGGACAGGAAGGCCGCTCTTCCTCCACCAACCCCCTCAGACACTGACATACACATACAAACAGGACACTGTGGCATTGTTAATAGCAAAACCACCCAACGCTCCCACATTTTGTACACACACTACTAATGCCATGGACTCTTTGATCACTTTTCCTTGTGCTGACTCTTAAAATGCCCTTATTCACTCCAGGGAGTGCATATATTTAAGAAATAAATAAACAAAGATGTCTAGAGTGGGATGAAAAAATGAGACTTCATATCAAAATACTAATTTCACCCTTTGAACTGAGCCCCTCTGGTTTCTTATCAGTCCCATGATAGCTTCTTTCCCCAACAAAATTAGTCAGCAGTCCCCCCTCCCCCTCCCTATCCTCATTTCCTTATGTTCTCTGAAAGCAGAGCTCTGTTTTTCATCAAAAGGTCAAGGTCCAATTCTCTGTCATTCCTGCTTCAGAGGCAAATTTTCAGCAACTCTGTCTTGCCCTTTACCTTCTTCTTTCAGCACTGTGTTTTGGCAGAGCAGTTGAGCCACACGGACACCTTCATCAGTACAGTTCATTGTCATGATGTAGCATGGCCTTTATCTTACGTAATGGTCAGTCTTAAAGCCACAAAGTGTGTTTATTGGCAGTTTATGGCTTTATTTTAGCATGAACATCAATACAAAACCAACTCAGCTGTTCTGGATTAAGAAACCCACCTTATCAGTGTTTGAGAGTGGAGTAGAGAAAGTCCTCAGTGAGGGTGTCAAGTGTTGTGGATTGGGCAGCATACCCTGACTCCTCTAATCTGTCCAAATAAACACTCTTCCTCCCTCCCCCTAGTTCCAGGGGTTATCACAGAAACCCTCCACTGCTCCCCTGCCCAGACACAAACAGCAGCCTTTAACACAGCCCAGCCTGCTTTCTGTGCATTCGCATCAGAGGCAACACAGGATACACACTCACACACACATGCACACACTCGTAGCCACTCAATCATATCACAAACTGGAGTCGCAGTGAGGAAACAGAATGTCAGGGAAGGAAGCGCTGAAGCCAGTGGGAAAGCAGAATTTGCCTCAAGTCTACAGAGCTCTTTTCTGACCCATGAGAAGTCTGAGGGAGAAGTTCACATTCAAATATCTGATGATATTTTTGGAAATCAGCCAGAACACAAAAGGAGAAGGTTTTAGATTTAATTAAGGAGCAGAAAGTCAACCTACATTTGGATACCACCCTCAAGATCTGGGTTTTCAAAAAGAGAAGACATACATCAGGAGGAAATTCTTGAAATTCTCTTTGTCTCTGAACCGCTCTGCTGCTCAGGTCTTTCAGCGTCCCATCATCTGTTGCCATCATCAAACCGCAGGAGGACACATCAGGTTTACAGCACAGTGAGTACAACAAACTACGTCACCATTTCTTTTTTAATAAAACCATGCTGTAGATACAGAAAAATGCTTGTCTGACCCGAACAAAAGGGCTCAGTTTACTGGAATACACACAGTTGATTGTTCTGTTGGAACACCCTGAATGTTAATGTTACTCTGTGATTCTGGAGAGTTAGTTGTGATTTCTGAAGTTCATCAATAAACAAGGCGGCTGTATGGATGACATCATTAGAGGGCAATGTTTGAGGTGCTCAGTGATTGAATGGATGAAAGGCTGACATATACTGACAAACAGATCCACCTCAAAAAGAAAACACTTTAAAAAATGTTTTTTAGGCCACAGGATTGTTGGAGACCTTGTAAAAGTCTCTCAGAATAAATCATCTGATTTGTATTGATATGTATACAATCTGAAGAAAAGACAAGAAACCACAAAAACTGATGGTTTTATGAATCCTTCCTCCTTTCTCTTCATGTTTAAATCCACTTAAGCGTCTAAAATCCTACAATGTGCCTGAATCCTGTTCAAGTTTTCTCCTCATGGAGCATCACAAACATGTGAGTTGATGATAGAAGTGGGTGGTGCAGATGTAGCAAGCTGTAATTTATTTAAAATGATGGTGACAGATGGAAGAAAAATGAAAGATTGCTTGTAAAACACGTGTCCAGACGGCGCTTGGCGTAATAACAGTAGCTGCTAACACAGCCAAGAGGGAAATGGTGGAACTGGCCTCTGTCATTTTCTCATCACTTTTAATTTGTCACGTGGAAATGTTTCCCTCTGATGCAGTTGTTATAAAAAATATGCTCTAAACCAAAGTCATAACATGGTTGTGACAATCAGATCAGTGATTAGTGGGATTTTTCCAAGTTTTCCAGCTGTTCCTGGCTCATTGTTCTTAGACGTGGTTATGCTGGAGTTTGAAGGTGGGGTCACTGGAGCCCATTTCCTCACACTTAGTGCTCTGCGGTTATCTGTGTTGACTTTCCACAACTTTCACCACATTATTTAAGGAACTTATTGCTTAATGGATTAACATTCTTCAGCTTTAGAGTGAAGAAATCAGGGCATGCAGACACTTAAAATACTTGGCACTCTGTGATAAATACACATCATCTCAATGTTGTGAAACACAAATAGAGTTTATGCAGATTTTCTCCAAATGTAAACTTTTAGTCCAAACAATAGAGTTAAAATAAAGCTACTGCAATCCAGAATATTGGTTAGATTCACCAATTACGAGAAGCTATCAGGCTAACGATGCTTTTCTTTCCTGCAGCAGAGACCACAAGCAAGATGAGTCTGTCACGGAACGGGACACTAGAGAAGACGGTGTCTGAGCAGGCCCACTCTGAGCGGGGCTCCCCCTCCAGAGCGGGGTCAGGGGTCGTGGTACCACCCCCATACTCCCTGGGGGGCAGCGAAGCTGCTGACAGCCCCCTGGAGTTAAGGGGCTCTCTGGACTGCTGGGCTTGTTCTGTGCTGGTCACTGCACAGAATCTGATCATAGCCCTGATCAATGCCGGGCTGGCCAGCATCGTGTTTGGCACCATCCTCACCCCTGCTCTCACTATGATCATATTCGGGTTTCTCTGCCACTCCACAGTAAGAATCCTGACAATCCTTTTTTCTTTTTTTTTCTTTTTTTTTTTTACTTTTTTTTGACTGACAGATTGAAATGTAGTAGGTCAGATGTGCTGTGTCCTAATGTCACTACATACTATGAGCATATAGTCATAGTAAAACATGTTAAGAAAACTTTCGTACCAACAAGAAATGATGCTGACTGTCAATCAAACTGGGAATTTGGGAAAGCCACTGTTATGTTTTTCCAGAGATTTGATACTGTTTTCCAAGATCTTACTGGATCTTCCTGGAACTTAATTCTTAATTTGTTGCAGCTGTTTGCAGGACTCTGCTCTGGTTCCTTTGTGCAATGCACTGTGGGACAATAGTGTACCTTAACTGCACACACTGAAAAAAACCAGCATAGTTAGTGCATGCTATAGTTTGTGCTATGGAACAGGCTGCAGGTTGGGCCTAAAATGAGGGGCATACTGAAGAACTAGAGGTAGCTTTGTGTGTGTGTGTGTGCGCGCGCGTGCGTGTGGGTGCGCGTCCTGTATACTTGATTTTTGCATCCATGTAAACATGCCTTCATTCCCCCGTCCCCTTGCTCTCCAGGTGCAGCCCCATGGAACATCTCTGTATTGCTCAGACCTGCTGGATGACAGCGGCTGTGTGGCTCTGCTGGTTGTGGGCTTTCTGCTGCTCACCCCTCTGCTGGTCCTGGCTCTCGCTGCCTACTGTCGCCTGGCCCGACACCTCCAGCTGGGCATGTGTTTCATTCCTTACAGCCGAGCCGTCTACAAGAACCTGCCCGCCTCTCGTCACCGGGGCACTGGTGCAGGAGGCTGTTGTGGCCAGCGGGGAGCTTCAGAGAGGGAGGGGAAGGGTAGTGTGTGGGTGTAGGACAGGAGAGGGGAAGAGGATTGTATATGGTTGTAATATGTATCCCAGTTTAGTGACCATGAATTGGGTTGTTTGAGTCTGAATTTTTTAAAGCAAATTTCCATTGCATTTCTTTTTCTAAAGCCATTGTAAAAATCCATTATATTTCATCATTTATAGTCATTGTTTTGAAGTCAATTTTGTTTTTTGTATACAATTACAATATATTGATTGTATTTTATACCTTTTTACAATAAAGTGTCACTTGACCTGCCCAGCTTTGTGTTTTACACCTGCAGCATGATGGACTGAACCAATTATACTTATGAGGTGAAGTTTAAAGAAATGTGAAATACACTGAATGAACTAAACGGGTAAAAGTTGTGTGTCTCAAGCAAAGTTCCATTCATACAAATCCACGTATTAAACTGTAGTATATGTGATCAGAGTCATCAGAATGTAAAACCACAGCATTTGTCTTATTTTATTCCATAGACACTTATGGGACATTGTTGGGACAAGGTGTTATTTAGCTGTCAGACACAAGTTGCTTATTTTCATTTAAAATCACGTGACCAAACTGGTTACAACTGTCAATCTTCTTGGTAAAGCAGAGAAAGAACTTTATAATTTTTTCCAACATTCTAATGACTGTGTAACATGGAGGTATATGTGCTGTCTGGTTCATGGGTGATCATCTCTTTAGTCACACTGTCTTTGTAAGCAGAGATATCACAGGTTATTGTTAATAGTTTCATCCTGACCTCCACACATCATTGATGATTTGATATGTATTTGATGTGCTATTCATTTAACTGTCTAAAATGTGTTTTTGTCAAAGGGTAATTTCTTAAAAAGTAATAAAAAATTTCAAGTCAGACCAAATGGTTGAGAAATTACATCAGACAAAGGAGTTTGAAGTTATTCTGGACCTGCATCTACCTCTACTGGTGACTATTAGGAATTACAGATTTTTTCTTGTTTCAAAAGGTAAATACAGATTCTACATAAAGTAAAACAAAGTCTTTTTTTTTAAATGCACTTAATGACAAATATCATCAGTTTCATACTGATGATATTTTCTAAGCAGTCTCTTGAAATCATGTTCAATAAAGAGCTCTAGTTTGTGATGAAGGTTTATGTCCAGCCATTATTTAATTATGATTATGATTATTATTAT
>JBBMOE010000011.1:7192094-7285306 GCA_037975065.1 Chaetodon trifasciatus
TGATTATGATTATTATTATTATTATTATGATTATCATTATTATTATTATTATTATCATTATTACAGATGCATTAAGTTGAGGAAAAGGGGTTTAAAGTTTTCAGGCTGGACAGCAAACTGTAAAACAGACAGAAGGTTTGTAATGCTGATTATTTTACCAGAACCAAATACCTATAACTGCAGATGTCTGCCTCTGGATATTCTCCACAGACTGCTCAGAGAAACTTCAGTATTATTATATAACAGCTTTCTGCAGTGACTGGACAGAATGCAATAACTACAATAACTGCTAACTCTAACTCTTGGAATGGTTTTTAGGTCCATTTTGTAGGTATTGCTAATATCTCTTTTCATAGATATTAACTCAGTAACACAATTGATATATAATCCAGAACTCAGTTTTGACCAAATATATATTATATTTTCTGCTTTTGTAGGTCTGGCTGTTGATGGTCTGTTGGTGATATCAGAGATATTTTGTAATTATATTCACAAGTGGATCCACATTACAGTTTAATACAGTTTGTGGCAATTCTGTATAAGTGTATTGTATATGTTAGGGTAAAGTGGAGAAAGGGAACACTATGAAAGATCAGTGAAATTAACATAATGATTTAAATTGGAGCAGTATTGATAATTAGCAGTCACTGCAATAGCAATAAATGTAATGTAATATTTCTAATGTGTTCGCTTGTAATAGATACTTGGTGATAGATACCAACAGCAGCCTTTCAAACAAGAGTTTGACATCTAATTTCTGTGCTCATTTTACTCCTGATTAAATTAGATTTAAAAATGTATAAGACTTGACATTTTGATGGTCAACCATTTGACTTATGTTCATCTCATGTCACAGGATTTTAAATCTATACCTGCTTGGAGAACATTTGTTAGGATTGCCATGAGTTTATCTTGAGTGCTATTACCCTTCAAATCCACGAGGTGGTACCAGAGACACAGTTGGAGAGACAGTGAGAGCTACAAAGCCATGAATAAGCATGAAGTCAAATCATTGGGAAGAGATATAAAACCTTTATTCATATATAAATTACAAATATAAGGTTTGCCATGTGTTTGTATAAAGCTGTATTCCATTAAAATGGTGGATAAAACATTGAAACATTACATTTTAGTGTAATATTGTGCTTTAGTGGATATGTATTTCACATTGTAAAGTGGATTTGTATGTTTGATATATCTGAATTTCCTGGCCTGGACAGACGGGAGGTTAACAGGGTTGGTTGTTAATATTCATTAATAATTTGTGATGTGGGGCTTTGTATGGGGCAGTGAATGCTCCAGGTTCCAGGGTACCACGTCCTTCGTCATCCACTTGACCCATGATAATGTAGTTGATACCTGTTGGAAAGGTAAAAATGACCATAAAGATCGATTAGTATTATATTTTTGAGTAATTAGAAATGCTGGTAATCTGTGTGTGTCTAAGGCGCTGATACCTCTGCGGAGCAACGGGCACTTCTTGCACTGTGACACCAGCTTAACGGACATGGTTTCTCCGACTTGCGTGATTGTTAGTCGACCTGCCTTGTAGGTCTTAATGAGGGAGATGCTAACAAGGAGAGTGCCTCTGGGCCCGGGGGCCAGAGAGGTCACCTTCCCGGTTATCACTGGGAAAAGGAGGGCTCAGTCAGAACACAACATCGGATTGGTTGCTTGTTGCTTATGTGAAGGGTGGGAAACTTACCAAATTCACTGGCACAGAAGCTGGACTTGATGGTTCCATCTCTTTTACAGGCTTTGGCACACAGAGGATTTTGAGGGACAACTAGAAAGAATGCATTAAAAAAAGCACATTAGATATACATCTTGTCCACACTGATGCACAAACATAGTGTGCACATAAAGTCACCCACCAGGCCTCTTTCCATTGGGCCTTGTGGCGACCACCCTCCTGTCCTGGCCTGTGGTGCCCTGTCCACGGCCTCCCGTGGGCTTGACTGGTTTGGGTCTCTGAGTGGGCACATATTTGGGGGTGGGGGCAGGTGGCTGTGCAGTGGCAGCAGGACGCTCAGGTGTGGCAGGTTTGACTGCAGGCTTTCGGGGGATGGACCTTGTACCACCTGTATTAACTGTTGGTATGTTAGAACCCGCTGGGATGCTGGTATAGTGGGCGAAGAACCCATCAGATGTCACACTGAGGTCAGATACAAACTGGACCAGAAGCACGTTACCGCTGCTGGTAATGGGCCTGTACAGGAGACAGGTAGGAAGGTTAAGAGTAGTCAACTTTTTAAAAGCCAACAAACAGCTTTAGAGATATCTGTCACTTACTGTGGGACCTGATCGCCACAGTATCTTCCAATCAGGCGTGAATCATCTTTCTCTCCACCATTAAAGAATGCCACATAGTCAAACCGACAGTAGGTGTCAGCCTCCAAGACGAACTTATCAAACGTCACGTGGATGACCTGGTACCCAAACAGAAACAGAAAGATAATGTTAAAGGAACACTTGCTGTTTTCCTTGTTCAGCGTGTAAAAGACTTTGGAAAATCAAATGTTTGCATGCTGGGAGTGAGCGTGGCGCCAACCATATCAGGCTCCACAGTAATAAGCCAGGAGCAGCTGGTTCCAGGTGGGTATTTCTTGTCAGGCCAGTTGGGCGTCTTGATCTCTCCCTGGGCCTTTGTTATCTTCCCTCCACAGAACTGCTGGTCTGAAACAAGTTTTCCACACTCCATGAGGACAATGAATGAAGATAACAGCAGAAAATACTCTAAAGGTATGGTAAGAGTTAAGTACTGATTCTGTTCATTAACTTAAGAATCATTTTTTTCTTCCTGATGACTTTTTGACTTTTAAGGTCGAATCATCGATCATACAGGATGTTGCATCAGTCATGCTTATCTGGAAGTTGAACATCTTAGTTGCACAATTAAGGGCTGGTTATCTTAATGTTAGCAGAATCCAAAGTATACACAAGGGAAAAACATTACACAAGCTGCATTTTGCACATTCAGCAAAAGTGGGCCCCTTCCCCTCTTATTATTACATCAGTTTTAGATATGTCTTTTCCTTCTTTTTGGTGAATTTATGCTTCTATTATAGCACGTAGTCGAGGTATGAGTAACAGGAAATGGGAGAGAGGGGTATTTATACTTAGTATCTCCATGTATAAATACCTTAATAACAATGGATCAGTGATGGTTGTAAGAGCTATCAGGGATGGACTTTTTACACATCTTTTAAGTTGCATTTTCTGGCCTCAGAAAGGGTTACTGTGTTTCATGGTGAAAGGTGATGGAACAAGAGTTTGCTGGAGTCTTGTTTTACAGGGCTGGTTGTGTTCACTCTTGATGTTTGATGCAAATCTCCTTTCAACATTTAGCTCTCAGTGGTTCCTCGATACATCTTTTAGAAGTCGCTTTATACGCTCAGTGACATGAGAGGATGGACAGAAGGAAATGCTGCTGAATTAATTTGCAAGCTAAGCTAAGTTAAGCTAAGCTCCTAGGTGGAAGATTCAATCTACTGTTGTAAAACAGGGGCTAGCAATTTGACGTAAAGCATAGCTGTTTTCCCTCTGATTTCTTCCTCTCTCCTGTCTTGCTTTTCTCTTTTGCTTCTTGCAAAAGCATCGGTGCAATTATCACGTTTTGAGACATCCCCTTTGTGTCTGACCTGATTACAGGAGTGGACTAAACCATGTGCAGTCCTGAGAAGCTCCAATATGACACACAGAATTGTCTATTTAGCCAGTGATAATAAGTTACTAACGAAACTCATAATATAAACATTTAAAATGGCTCCAGGGCCCTTCACATGTTTGAGTCCTGGGTAGCTCCACTATTCCCATCAATACTAGAGCAGTATGCAAGCTGTGTGATAAAGGAGCAAGCCTTTTGGATACACAACAATGACTTAAGAGTGTCAGTTGCTCATGAAATGGCTCTTTCAAATAATGCATCATTTATAAAGAGTTAAAAGTTGGAAATATTGATGGTTAATAAATTATTCACTAATCATTTATAGATCTGTTCTTAATCATTAATGACAACAAACTTTGGGTTGCCATGTTGTGATAAATCCCTTTGACTTTACTGTATACTTTGTGGTGTGTTGTAAGCCCATGCAGGCTGCACATTTGTAGGCATGACTTAACATAAAAACAGACAAAAACTTGACCACATACCATCTACATATGGTTTGGCTCCACTGAAGTAGGCCACAAATCCTCTGCCCTGTGTCTCTGCATCAGAGGCCATCTCCAGCATCATGGTGTTTGTGGTAGAAATAAGAGCGCCGGGGCGGAAAGTTCCACAAAAGCGACCCAGTTTTTGCACCAAGTTGGAATGGCCGTTGTAAACATCCAGATAGTCGTAACGGCATTGTGAGTCAGCTTCCAGGTCGAAAATACGGAAAGAGAGCATGACCACATTTCCCTCTGGGACCTGGAAACCAGAGGGATTGCATCTGAGTCAGACACTGAATGGCTGCGTGAGGCAGGAGTCAGTATTTAGACATGTTGCAGGGTGAGTGACTCACGGTGATACGCCAGGTACATTTGCTGTTAGGTTTGTAAAAGCTTGGGAAGCCTTCACTGCCAACAAAGCCTGAGTCTGCGACCAGGTCTCCTCCACAGTAGAACACAGGCCTGTGGAGCAGGAGCCAGAAAGATAAAGGTCATGGGGGAAACAGGGACAATACTAATGGCACTGTAGGTCTATGAGACAATAGAACTGCATTCATACAAGTCCACTGAGACTCTCTCTAGTCCCACAGTGTTTTAACTCACTTCCTTCAAAGGTCTGTCCGTAAATTCTGACCACTTTAGGCCACTGAGGTCATGTAGAATTTACTGGAAGAACTGAATGCAATGTAAATAGACAAGGATCTTATTAGCCTCTGGGGTGTTGCTACATCTGTTCTTGCATATATGCAAACTGCAAGTCTGCAGTGAGATGACTGAGGACTGAAAGCAAGTAAAAGCAAAACAAACAGAAATAGTAAAACCACAGTCAAGTTATTTATGCCAACACTTGAGCTCTGTAGGAACATGTTTAGAAAAAGATGATTGATGAACACAGACTCTTGTTTACTCATAGGCCAACTTATCCATCTCAACCATGAAATATGCCTTAAAATAGATGCGAGGCCTCACGTTATTTGAAAAGTCAAAAGCTGATGCTGATCATAATGCAAGGAGCTGTTTATTTACAGCAGCAGCCTCTGGTTTGTTAACTCCGAATAACTTCAGGATTGTAAGCTAACGGGAGATAACTGGCTAAATGTTGCTGTCAGTGTTGATCTTAAGACAGACAGGTGGAATGACTGTTGACTTGTTGGTTCATTTAGATATTTCACACCACTTATTCATGTGATTATTTATGCCCACTGTAGATGTTTGTTTTTCTTTTTTAATGTAGGCCTATTTAATATTGAGCACTTCCATAGCTATGACGTGATTTGTTATTTCAGCTGATTTAATATTTCTGAGTAAGTGTTTGGCTTGGTTGAGGTAAAGCCGTCCAGAGTCTACAGAGAGGCAGCAATATGTCTCAAAGAGTCAACAGTACCACATTGTTGATTATTTTGGAATCTGAAGTAAAAAGTTGCCAACTACACGCATAACCAACCCGTTTCACATTTTAATATAATTTCATCACATTAAAAATGAAGCTTTGTATACTTTAACTACATGTTTATCTTACCAATAAACATCAGAATCACCACACAGGATTACAAACCCTGTTAAAAATGAAGTGAAGCCACAGAGCGCTGTGGCTGTCTGGATGGGTTCCTTGGTTTAAAGATGTCCACTAGTGCTTTAGAGTTACAAAGATGAAGACGCATGAACAAAAAAGGACTGTAGTTCAGTGTTAGCTGCCGAGCACATTTTACAGCTGACTCGTCTAACCTCAGAGTTATTTTGTTGCTTCATGTAATAAATTTTGTTGCTTCCCAAACACCCAGACCTCAGTGAATGTCGAAGCTCATTTCACAGAGGGGAAAAGTTCCTATTTCAGGCTGTTGCCAGCAGGGATGTATACTTATGAACCAAGAAGAATGTGCCTATGATTATGAAGTTATTATTGTTTGGCATTTTACTGTCTGTGATGTAGAGAATCGCTGTTTTTGGCTCAGTTGTGGAAATTATGTCTTTAAAGCTGTTCATGACAATTCACAAGAAGTACGAAAAGTCAGAGTCATTCTGAAGAAGTAAACCTATACTTAGGTGCAACACAAAAACTGTTTCCCACAAACTACGAGCTCAGACAGCCGAACCCCAGCAAAGCCAGACGCTTGCTGATTTGAGCCAAGATGTCCAGAGCCAGAGCCAAGTCGCTCTGATTCGACCCCACAGGCAGACCCGAAAGCATTAACATCTGGCTCAGCCACTGCAGAGTCAGCGTGCCTCACATCATGAGCCAAAAGCCAACAGGACAACTCTGTGCCCAATCATACAGTGAAGTGGAAAGAATTTACTTACAGAAACAGGAAAGAATTCAGTGTTTTTCTCTGTAGAGTTCCAGGCTTTAGTGAACTCAATTAGCTAATTCTTGTTAAAACTAAGACTAGTATCCTCACCTCGACAAAGTCACTTAAATGAAGAGTATCAGTCATTCCTCAAACATACACAATCTCCTCAAACTGCGACCTCACCTGGTGTAATTGGTTTGCTGAGCCGTTGTCCATCCTAAATTCAGAGACAGGAACAAGGGGAGAGCCCAGATGCAGATCACATGCATCATGATGCAGCGTGCAGACAAAGCAAAGCAGACTACTGCAGGAAAGGGAGATGATAGTAGGAGGCAAGAGGTGTAAGACGGGGGGGGGAAGGACGAGAAAGAGGCCGCCCGCGAGGGATGGGCGGAGAGAATGAATGAGTGTGGAAGAATCAGACGGGGAAGAGAGTTCGAGAACGGATAAAGAGACGGACAGTGATGCTGAAAGGACAACAGCAACGACAGAGAGCCACAAGGGGGGGGGTGACGTGAATGGGGAGGGAGGGAGGAGAAGGCTTTAATTAGAGCCAGATGTTTCTCCATGATAAGTCTGACTTCTAGGAAAGAAGGGCAGAGAGGAGTAGAAGGAGGCAGAAGTTGTGGCTGATGCTTTGTGGACATTCAGAAAGGTGTGGATCTATCACACAGCACATATTTCTGCTTCTTCACATTGAAACTTATGGTAAAAGGACTT
Organism: Chaetodon trifasciatus; assembly: GCA_037975065.1. Classification (NCBI taxonomy): domain Eukaryota; kingdom Metazoa; phylum Chordata; class Actinopteri; order Chaetodontiformes; family Chaetodontidae; genus Chaetodon; species Chaetodon trifasciatus. The sequence goes on from JBBMOE010000011.1 coordinate 7,199,255, forward strand.
GAAATCAGTTCTGGATGGCTGTTAGCTCCATTAACGTCCATCGTGACTGTCTGGCTGATCACTATGCAGGGTGCACAGGTGGGGCCAGAGCCTGAGGCTCTATGGGCTGTAGCACTCGACCAGTGGAGCCATAAATCTTTGCATTCCACAACAACGTGTGAGACCTTTAATCTACTCAGCAGAATCTTTTCTTAATGTTTTAAGTTTAGCTATCTAGTTCAAACAAAATAAGACCCAAAAAGGAGCTCAAGTAAGACCTAAACAAAGAAGTCTCCTAAAACAAATGATCTCTTTCCTCTTACCATATTTCCCCAAACCCCAGGGGCTCCTTTGGCTCCATAACATCTGAGTCAGAAAGCATCTATAACCCGTACAATCCACCAAGGCAAGAATAACACTGTAGAGGGGGGAGTATTCAAACCCTCTGGCCTACATTGTTGAGGCCTGTGGAGGGGACGCTGCTGCAATAACACTATAAAATCAGCTGCTTTTACACACTACAGAGCTGCAACACCTTGATCAAAGCCTGGGGCGAGCAGCATGCACAACTCATGAAAGCACAAAGCAGAGTTTCCACAGAGAGGCCGTGTCTCCGGTCACATGTGGCATATGCCTTTCACACTGTGATTGAATTCAGAATCTTCTTTCAGGTTTTGCAGTCTGCTTGCAATAGTTTTGGTGCCACAGGGAAGGGGGACTGGTGCTCATGGTGAGCAGGAGAAATGAGCTTTCCCCAGTCCTGCTGTGTTTGTGTTAACCCAAAGTCCTGATAACAGGCAGCAGAAGCAGGAATGCGATGACGTGCAGAGTCTGCTGGGGGGCGGACAGCGTCTGAGTGTGCACAACTCTGCAGCTACTGCCATTATGTGTGGGAGGAACAGCGACCTTTACACTTAGCAGGAATCCAAACTCAAGGGTGTAGGTTTCTGCAATAACTCCTGATGAATCCTTCGAGCTGGACTTGCATTCCTTTTGGAGCGTCAGAGGGAAGCAGTGGGGGAGTAGATGACTATTGTGAGATGGGAGACAGATGGGTAAGGAGGGGAGGGGTTGGAGAAATGAGGATAAATGGAAAACAAACTTAAAACGATCTGACAGAGGAGCAGTCTGAGAAAGTGAGAAGTTGTTTTTGAATGAAGCCCGGAGTCAGGTCATGTCCATGCCTGCCTGAGCCAACAGATGACTGTACACCACACATTCCCTCTGCAAATGACTCTGCTATTGTCCAAGACAATCACTTCCATTTATAAAAACACACCATTAAATATGACGCTAGAGAGGTGGAAAACAATGAATAGAAATGTGTGTGTGAATCCATCCGAGGTGACGGACCGAAACTGATGATTCCATAATAATCATAGACCCATCTGTTCTCTGTAATTGTGGTTCCTCTTAAATTCACTCCCTGCAGTCTCAAAAAAAGATCTGTCTTCCAATTATGCAGCGCAACACAGCAGGCCAAGTTTCATGTGACTTCAGAAATAAATAGAAACACAAGCACAGAGATAAGGATTCGACCAGAAATGCTGCTATCCTGCTTTTAATCTGAGAAATCCTTCAAGAGCATTACAGATGGAGCCCGGCGCCAGAAGACTGCAAACTGTGAGTATGAAACATCAGCACGAGTCTATTAGATTTAAAGAGGGAAGTCAATGAGGCATAATAACTTTTTCCTGGATGCACCTCACTGTGTACTCCATGAGAAAATGTGATGTGCTCAGCCGATGGACAATGTGCTAAAAATCTCACAGCACCTCATTTGGCTTTCACAGGACGCTGCACTGAAGTGAAATCTCATAATAAGCACCTTTAAACACTCTGTGGATACATGTGATTGTCTAACAGCATACAGTATCGCACTTACTGCTGTAGCCTTGCCTCACTTTTCATGGCAACTGCTCAGAAGACACATCATCATTTGCCAGTAAGTCCAAGGATTCTAATGACATTATCATGCCTGGTAAAGGACAAACCCTTTCACAGTGGAAACAGCACTCAAGCATCTCTTTTTCTCAAGCAATAGACGCAAATATGCTTTGTATTCTCGAAAATGAAAGGCAGAGCGGAAATCACAGACATCCGCCAATTTGTTGACTCTATAGATGACTAATAGGCCAAAAACAAAAGGACTTGTTCTTGCAGTGATATACTTTTGCAGCTTGCACATAAAAAGCAATGCAGATACAATTTTCCCTCTCTATTTACTGTTTACTGTATACAGCCCGTGCAGTGGTGGTTAATACTAACAGATCTACATACTACCATCGCAAAAGTAAGCATTCAGGCTTCAGATTTCTACACGGCGCAGCATTTTCTTTTCAGTATTCCTCTTCAGCACAGCAATCTGATGCACTGATCAAGACTGAAATGTTCATATGCACTTATGTTTGGTAATGCAGATGCTATGTGATACACGTTGATGATGAATTAGCTGACATCTTTCTGTCTGAACACTGACAGTGACGCCTCTGTCCATACTGGAGCTCACCGTTGTCATGGTGACACCTGGTGGTGAAAACTTGAAATTACAATGTCGGCGGCTGAGCTGCAGAGAGAGAGGTGGGTTCAGCGACTTGCAGCGACTCCTTCAAAATAAAAGTCGCCGGAAGTGACTCTCTCTAGTGGCTCCTTTCGCAACAAAATGTAGATACAGCAGCTTTTCCCCACTGTTCCTACACGACTTTAATATGATCACCATTACTATTGGTAAATTATGGAATGAACCAGGACACTGCGCCATCATTTTGCATGACTTTGGTCCATGAAATGTTAGCACATGGTCCTCTAATAACCCATCCAGTGCTTTAAACCTGTACTGCATGAGCCAGAAAAGAGGTTTAATAATGTTTCTCTGTGAGATCTGCGCAGTCACACAGTGATGAGCAATAACTGGATATGATAATGTCCCTTTAAGTGTCATTGTTAGCATGATCTCTTACGTGATATACTCTTCGAAAGGGGATTGCAGTTTTAACAGCTGACAGATGGGACTAAGTGCACATGCCATTTGTGTGTATGAATCTGTAGACTTCAGTGGTGTGTGTGTGTTAGTGTGAGGTTAGATGTGGAGGTCAGCGACTGTCTGAAGTGACTCTGGATGAATGCTGAAATGTGCACTTTCACGGCTCCAGGTCTCCATGTATTTTAGAAACACATGTAACTAGGATGCATTAAAGAAAGAGGTTTATCTTTGTATTGATAATAAATTTTATACTTATTCATACAGGTCAGATAAGGTCCCAGAACTGCAGTCAAAATTGCATCTGCCCATGGTTGCACACCCACAAAGCACATAAAGCACACACAAAAGTACAACTTGTCATAGGTACTGTTTTCCAATATACATATATTTCATGATGTTCATCAATATAATAAGACATTGATAGATTTACACTACAATTATTTTATGTACTTTAGTTTTTCATTCAGTCTCCTCTCCTTCACGTTGAGTCAACCTTGCTTAGTTCCTAATCCCATACCAAATGACAGCACAATAAATCTATCAACAAATAAAAGCAAAGTAAAAGAAAAAGATGAAATAAAACTGAGCACATTGCCCATGATCCTCCAGCCCTGTCCCTCCTGAAAGGCCAGATGACCAGGGGCAATATGGGCCTGCATCCCAGAAACCCCAGTCCCAAAGAGAAATCAAAATCTTTCCTCAAAAATAAACAGATTTAAACAAAAAATATATCTTGTAGATACAAACGGCAATCTGATGTAAACTGTAGAATCATTCTAATCATTCTGGACAATTGAAGGTAAAAATACTTTTTTTCCCATTGACTTCCCATTGTCTCTACCTTTTCCCATCAGTGCTTACACACAAACAATTCAGTGACATCTGGAGTTATTACTAAATTGATGCAAAAGAAAAACACAATATTTGGTTAAAAAAAAAAAAAGTTAACATATGTTAAGTAGAATATTGTATGTTTATAGCCATCCAGTGAACATTCAGAGACTCAGGTTCCCTCCTATCGCTGCATTCATCGCATTTGGGGGTGAACGTAAATGTCGGGGGAGCACTCCCCCCTCTGTACACACAGTATTACGTGACGCTTTGTTGAAGGATTGGATCTGCTGTTGGTCTCTTTCTTTATGATGTTTCCTTCCAGGTTTGAATCACAAGTTCATGAGTCATATTCCAAACCTGGAAGAGGGTCCGAACACACTTTCCGTGTTGGCAACTTGCATTTGGGACCCCCCCTAAATGACCTGAACACAGCGGTAAGTTGAGATCACTGAACAATTCTTTAGGTTGACATAAAACAATATTCTCCACTGAATCATGTTCCCGTCCCACCAAAATGAACGAATCACAACAGAAAAAGTGCCACGGTGTTAGAACAAATGCGCACTTCTTTTCATACAGACAATAAAGCAACAGAAAGAGAGAGCACTCACTTCATTTTCACGACTGTGATCAAATTGGTTGAGCACTCACAACAGTTGGATTAATGGAACACACAGAAGTCCTACCCCAATCAGTAGTGTTATTTCACTTCAGTCCACTGTGTGGTTAACTCCTGCAGGGTGGCTGAAAGGACCACATTTTAACCCTGTAATGATTTTCTATTGTCAAAACCCAATTTTACTGTTAATAATATAGTTTTTGTCCTCATATATATTTTGGTAAATTGGTAATACCTTAAACCTGAGGATATAGGACCCCCTACTCCCCAAAACACCCCCATATTACAACACCAAACAATGCAGATTTTTTATGTTTTTCTTGGTTTATGTCTAATAGCTATAGTTAAGTGTATGTCTTTTCATGTTAGAACTTGGCAGCACTATGGAGACACAAAAAAAGAAGAGTTGTGCTATTATTAGTTATAGGATCATGTGTCTAAAAACTTGTTACCGATTGAAGAGAATCTTCAGACCTGGAGACACCTGGTGGAGGAGTCTGTATTTGAGATTTGAAGCATGCGGTCCTTATGTTTTGGTTTAATTTGCATATGTTAGACTGGCACACTCACAAGCCAAACTGACACACCATGTAGATAGTGTGTGCTAGTTAAAAGGTCCTGTCGTCGTGGATAAGTAGGGTGAGGGTAGAAGCTATTTAAAACGGACTGGGATAGTTTGGATAACCTGTTTGTCTCCACTTGTTTTTGATGGCAATTGGCAGCATAAGCATGGAACTCTGGTCTTTGGTAATCTTCTGCAGTTTACTTTTGCTCTGTTTGAAGGAAAACTTGAAGGGGAAGGGGAGGAGTGGGTTTGTCAGGGTTGGGGTCCTTGCTAATAGAACTGGCGGGCAGATCTGTAACCTCTCTGCTTGTGTACTTCAGTGGTCAAGGAAACAACGTGCCCTCACTCTGAGATTTAAGCGGCCTAATCTGTCGGGATAAACTGGGGATATTCCCAAGACAGAGCTATTCTAACACACACACACACACACACACACACACACACACACACACACACACACACACACACACACACACACACACTGTAGGATTCAGAATCAGTGAGTTTAGCAAAGGGGGGCAGGTTGGTCTTCTCAGCTGGTGAGGAAGTCATGTTTAAAAGAGACAAGGCTGCTAAGGCTTTACACACACTTGGTTTGACATACTGTATGTGTTTTCATGGCCTCTTGAATCTTTGCAGTGACTTTAGCCAACTGTAAAGATAAATTTAGACATTTTAGGATCATTAACAATGGCAGTGCAGCAAGAGCTGAGTTACTTCCTGTTGAACATTTGTTAATGCTGCTCTGCACAATCAAAAGTCTTCAAAGACATTTGACTGACTGACTCACTGAACTCCAATGATTTTAGGGCTTAGATTTATCAAAGAATGCTCCAAATACCATTTGCAGTTTCAAGGAATTTGAGGCTTATGTCATCTCATGTGTACAAGGCCTTAGTTTGACAGAGCATTAAAAAACAGGTGCATCATATTGCCCTGCTCTCCTGCTCATAGTGTAGCCCAAAGGGTAGCATACACAGGAGTGGACGCGGAGACAATGTAAAAGAATTGTTTAAGACCAAACCAGCGAGGGCACTGATTGAAAGAAATAACAATAGAAGCCTCTCCCTTGTTGCTTGGCAGTGTATAACGCACGGAGCTGAATTACAAAAAACACAGCAGACGGAGGTAAAGAGGAGCTCACTGCTGTTGGCAGCAAACAGTACTGATTGCACACTTCCTCTTTACCTGTCTGTTTCACACAAAAATATACTATAATAAAAAATAGAATCTATTATATTTAAAAAAGAAAAAGGCCTTAACTATAGGGAGAAACACTGAGACAGAACCACTGCGTTAGCAAAACACTCCTCAAAGGAGTGCTTGTCGTTTTGGAACAACTGCTTCACACGTCTCTTGTTGCGAACCTCTGACTGTAAATTTCTGAGCCTTCCCCCAAAGTTGCTGAACTAAAACTCAAGTGTGAATTTGACTGTTTCCTCATTAGCCTCTGTCCCTGTTCCAGGATTTGCAAAGTAAGGCTGAATTGTCTCTTTTAGTATGTGCTCTTCATGTCGAGAGGTTTTGCTGCACGAGGATCTCCGTTGGCCAGGCTATTGACCAGCCAGACAGCGCCATCAAAAACAAGGTTGTTTGTGCATTTTAAACAGATTTCTTCTCTGCAGTCAGCCACTCCCCCTACACCAAGTGTGAGGGTGTGTTTGACTGGAAATATTCCACAGTAACTGGCAGAGGTGACTGAAGACTAAGGCTTTTCAGTGACCATGTAGGTAACGGGCCGCAGAGAATTAACCTTTGCTTTATGGAAATGAATCAATTGTCAAATTTATGCGACGGCCCTATTTTATCACCTGGTATAAGGATTGTTTTGCAAGCCCATATCCACAGTTTGACATTAATGACATCTCCACAGTATACTGTAAGTGTAATGTTAGGATAACATCTTTAAGATTACAAAAGAAAAGAATTTGGACAGACTAAGAGTCTAATCCTGTCTATCCAAAACTTACCCTTACAGCTATTACCTATTTTCTCCTATGGTTTGTATGACTGACGTTTTAGACACAAGTTTCATTGCATGTATTTTTTTTTAAAGATACTTACACTTACATGTGCTACGGTAAGACCATTTGCACTAGACTGCAATGAAGGAATGTTTTCGAAATAAGACACTACGTAATATTTAAATTAAAAAAGAAACATCTACAGACATTGGTCCAACTGTACTATGGCAGTATTGAAATTATCAGAAGAAACTGAGGTGTTCAAGCATGCTGAGAGACAGAAGAGGGCTGGGACGTTTAAAGACATTCCAGATGAAAGTTTGCGGGGGGAGAAAGAGAAATGACATTCAGATGGAAAAGACTGGAAATGAGGATTACGAGGGATAAGTTTAACAATTCATGCATTATTCTGTATGTTTGATCAATATCAGTGAGCATTAACTCTCTCAGAAAGCCAGCAAAGAAGCTAAGACTTGATTTTTTGACGCCATCAAGTTACAGAAATCTGGAGCTGAAATAAGAGTATTTTCAAGGGCAGTTTTGTCAATGTAGTCGCTCAAACTTTTGTAACTTGACGATATATATATATATATATATATATATTATTTTTTTTTTTTTTTCAATGAAAGTTTTAGATCTCTGGCTTGTTTTGGACTGTCTGAGTGGACACGAGTAACACAGATGGACTTGAAAATCAACTGGTAATCCATCAGTTAGATGGAGGCTAACGCCACTGTGCAAAAACACACCGAAAGGAGAGAGTAAGCAGGGGACAGACAGATGATGATAACATGCAAGATACACACTTTGATTAATAGGCAGTAGTTAACGCTGAAGCATACGTAAAATTAATACAAAAATTAAAAAATACAAAATGCACACACACACGCACACACACCTACAAAACAGTATATATCAGAATAAAACTCTACAAAGAACTATATATATCAGTTATGTAACAATTATCGCCAATCGTTGTTTCCTTTTCTGTTGTTGCACCGTCACAAGTGTTTGGTTCTCAGTATGGCGGGTTAGAAAAGCCAAGAGTACCCAGAAAGGAGACAGGGCCACACACTCACAGGACAAATATTGACAGGGGTCCAGAGGCAAGGTGGTGGAAGTGGGGGAGCCATGGGGCCCTGAAGGGTTTAGGGGTGTTATATCGAAGCTAATCGGATAGATATATAGAATCAATTATTTTCTCATGGTTAAATTTGAAATCGATTTGAGGGTTTTTTCTGTAGCAAGGAAACTGGGATTAGACTGGGGTAGGAGCGACTCTTCTTAGGTGCTGAAGTACACTGTGGGAAGAAAGACAGGAAAAGGAAATGTGATGAAGTTTAATTCATAATGGATACAGTAATGCATCAGCATAAAACTTCTGTCAACAGCTTTCTTAGAGTTCTTCAAATGAATATAACATCGGTTGAGATAACAATGACAAATCTGTGTAAGAAAAGTTCTGAGGATTCTTACCAATAATGACGATGAGGACAATCACGCATATCACACCCAGGATAATCATCATCTGTGGTCAGTGGATTTGCAGAAAAAGTCATTAGAGAAGCAGTGAAATGTGTCACTTTATTTCAGTTTGATCACACTTACACTATTTTGTGTTAGCACAGAACAAATGCCCTGTAGCCCAGACAAAGTTTCACCTGTCCCTTTCTGTATTATTATTCATGCTGACGTATAATGAATTTCTCAACTGTACTGTAATCCCCGACTAAATTAACCTCAAAGACCTCAAAGTCCAGCAGCTTCTGATTTTTTTAACACTACTGTACAGGATGAACGCCATGACGGCAGCACACTGACTCCTAAAATGTTATGCTGTTGTGTAATCCAATGAAGATTTAGATAGTATGTGTTGAATTTATACCTTAAAACAACCAATGACACAGTGACATTGATGTCCCAGAAAGCCCTGAAACTGACATTCCTCGAGGTATCCCTCATTAATTTTTTCATCTGTCTGTAAACAGGATAGTTTAAGGCAGCCTTTACACACACGTATAGCAAATACGTGTAATCTGAGTGATGTGCACGTCTGCCTGTCCTCACCTTGGCATTCTTCCACCAGTATTTATTCTTCAGTTTTGCAGCGCTGGTCTCAAACTGAGAGGCTCCAGCCTGCAGGGCATCAGCCCTATCGTCCAGTTCTGACAGCTTCTGATCACGCTCCAGGACCTTATCCACGTTTACACGCATGATATCCACCACCTGGGGAAAGACACACAAAGCAATGCAGTGTGATCAGCTATTAAGACAGAAGAATGAGGGTGAGGGTCCGACAGTATGGGGCTGAACTAGCATGTGAGCAAGCATAGAGAGTCACCAGCGAGTGACCAGTGAGCAATGCTGAAACTGCAGATGTCTACATCCGAGCCTTACAACATGACTCTAGGTTTGCAGTGAGGTGAGCACTCACCTCGTCCACCTGTGCCTGCGTCTGCTGCAGACGACGGTTGCTGGTGAGGTTGGGAGGTTGATTCCCTCCCTCTGCAGCAGGGGCTCCAGCGGCTGGGGCAGACCTAATGATTAAAAAATACAAATATTCAGAGGTTATATAAAGCACACAAACCAAGAAAAGCCTTGAAAATACAGTAGATTGCCAGTGTTGAAGGGGGACAACCACATCAAAGGAGTAGGCTACAGCTACTGAAAGTGTGGCGGTGCCCATGGCATCTTAAGCAGGGGTCAACAGAGTTTGTGTGATTACCCTCACTGCCAGAAGGGGGAGACAAAAGTTCTCTACAGCAGGATTAACCATATTTTATAATGTGTAACTATATGTAGGGCTGCAACTAATGATTATTTTCATTGATTAATGTGTTGATTACTTTCTTGATCGTTGCTGTTGTTGTTGCCAGAAAATGGTGAAAAACGTCCATCCGTGTCTCCCAAAGCCCAAGACGACGTCCTTGTATGTTTTGTTTCATCCACAACCCAAACATACTCAGATTACTGTCACAGAGGAGTGACGAAACCAGTAAACATTCACATGTAAGAAGCTGGATTCAGCTTTAAAAAGTTCTTAAACCGAATAATCAATTACCAGAATAGTTGGCGATGAATCAATAAATAATACACATAATTGACAACTAACTGATTAATCGTTGCAGCTCAAATTATGTGTCGTATTCTGTTGTCTTGGAAAAAAGTTAATTAGTGACAACAACAACAACAACAACAACAACAGGCTCATAAATATGCTCATTTGGGGGAGCATTTGTTATTGTTAATTCCCTCAGATGTTGGTATATTTGCTCACAGAGTGTGGGGTTTTGCTGTGGACTGATCAGTGTTGGGAGCTAAAAGACAATGGCAATGCGATGGAGTCACTACTGGTACTTTGCTGTTTATCAAGGGGATGTAAAGTGCTGACATTCATACCATATGAGGCCATTTCAGTTAGAATCAGATCTGTTTTTCAGGAATTGGAAGATTTACTGTGTCCCAAAAATGAACAACTTCAGTTCTCAGTCCAGATAATCACCTTGTATCACAAAAAGAATCAACGACTGCAGGCTTTGCAAAAGTCAAGTAGATTTGTCATGTCATGTTGTATTGTGACCTACATGGACGTCTCTTTTCGGATGCACTATACACCAATAATGACCTCAGTGACAGACAGGACTTGTGCCTCCGCTCTTTGCAGCCGGAGAAACAAATAAACCATAAATCTAAAAAAATATATACAGTCATTTATGAATACTAATTTAATATTTACACAGTGTCATATAACAGCTGAGTCACAACCTACCTAAACAAACAGAATTGGCAGAATTTCCAGATTCATCTGATTCAACAAATATGCATTATTCACCTAATGCTCTGAGAGGTTTTTCTTTTTAACATTAGGAAGGAAAATGCATCCTAGAAATGCACTTTTAAATGCATTTTCTTTTTCTAAAACGCATTAATACACAGGTTTCATTTAAACAAAGGTGCTGAAAAATCAGTGGGTATCAATAGGTTTCTATTCATGATAATTCCTAAACCTGCTGTTTCTAAGGACATTTTTGACATGTTTCCAGGCAATTTGTTTCATTCTGTTTCTGTGATTCCCCACAAGGGAAATCAGGGGAAACAAAGTCTAATTTTAAAATACAGGCTCCACTACAGCTAAATATCATGTCTGAAATACAGAATGGACTTCAGGCACAATTACAGGCACGCAAAGGAAACACAAAAACAGTATGATTATTTGTACGATATTTTATCATGTTCTGTTGCTACCAATCCAAATAATGCAATAAAATCTTAAGTGAAACTGTAGATTTGTACTTTATGATAAAGCTAAAGCTAAGTTCTGGTGAATATACCCTAGTTATAACTAAGATACACTACCAGTGTGAGACAAAACTCTGTATAAAGGTCACCTTTACACGCTCACACATGACTAATCCTCTAGCAACAACAAATCCTTTTGAATAGTTGGCCTCATGGTGCTGGTGGTCCCTATCAGCTGCTAACCAGCCAGAACAGGAACTGGCTGATATATAACACTCAAGGCTACCTGTGATATCTGTAATTATTACTACTATGTCTTAAACAAAGATAAATATGTAGAAAACATTTTATTACTTGAGATGAGACTGATTATCATTCTGCAATTACTGTATGTTTGCAAATCAGCAACTGGATTGGTGCAAGGATCTGATAAAGAACTGTGCGCATTCACTGCTGAACATTAAACTAGACAACATCTGTGTAATAACTGTAGGTTTCTTTTCACCTGCAACGAGTGCCACCACAAGGCTGTAATGTGTGCAGAGGTTCACGCTATCATCACCTCTGAACTGGCACCCCAACCAACCAGGAAGAGTTGTGAGAGCAGTGACAAGATTTCTCACCAGCTTCCACGTTCTGTGCACACCGCCCACTGTGCTTGATGAAGCGACAAACTGGAAGCTCCACACTCAGGTGGGGCAACTGTGTCTGATCAGCGCCACTTTGGTGCACAATCTTCACTTTTAATTGAAAATTAGAAACTGAATTAGGTTTCTGAACGCCCCACTGATTGTGGCACTTGGGACAGTCATATCCTATTTACCGATACAGTGCATTTCAACAGGTATTGGTGGCAAATGTAACCTGGTGAACCTATGTCACTTGTCTCAAGATCACAAAAAAGGGCCCTAAATGTCAGGCTTTTGACAAAAACTGTCTCTCCCTGCTGATGAATTTGTGTGTGGAGGTAGAGTTTCACCCCATTTCCTGAGGATAATGCCAGAAAACAACTGAACAGAAATATAAACATATAAAACATGCAAAAAGGGAGCTAACCTAACCTAACATCCTGGCTTGGTAAAGTATCACATTCCTCTCCCTACAGTGCACTGCTTATGTCAGATTTGGTGTGAAAGCTAAATATATTAAAACCTCCTTCAAGACAGAGCTTATAAAAATAGTCTCGCCCTGTGGTCTCCAAAGAGTGCTGGAGCAACACTGAGGGACTCTGTGCAAGGTTTTCAGGGGCCCCTGATGAAATGCAGAATAATTTAAACACGTATCTTACACCTTCTGTAGCACACATAATATCGTCCCATCATTTTACATTTGATTTAAACCACTGAGGGAAAAGAACGGATTCCTGTTTGTTTGCTCAGTCATGAAGAAGCATGCTGTCTGACTTCGAGCACTGGAGAGCGACATTTCAGCACTGGACAGCGCCGCAGCAGCCGAGGTGATCCCAGCCTCACCATCCCAGTCTGCGCGCTGTCACTGAACTGGAACCGAACCCTCGCCACTGGTTTCTTTCGTTTCTGACCGTGTACACAGCACAGTAGGCCGACATGAAGTCCTGGAAGACATCACGTTTCACGACGGGCACGACGGGCCTGTAAATACACCGAGAGCTTACCACACAGAGGGCGTGGAGGCTCCTTAGGCACCTGGGTGGACATTTCTAGCAACATTTTGGATGGCAAATGAAACTTAAAGCCCACAGAGGGGGTGTTAGCAAACGTGTTGCCACAGTTCAGTGTTCAGTGGCTATTTCAACAACAATCTTTCCTTCGCATACCCTTTATATGTTTGCTTCTTGTGCAGTCGAAACCAGAAAGGAAGAAGTAAGGCAGCAGAGGAGACATTTTACAGCCTTAGTTTGACCATGAAGACGCAAACAGCCTGAAATATAGTGAGATATATAGCTGTCCGCCCTCGCACGACAATCGACGACACACAGTAGGAGGCTAGGCTATCCCCACCCCCCGCTGTAGGTTGCAAATATCACGTAAACTAGGCCTAAGCCTACTTCAGAGCTAATAATATCATCGTCTATAAGAAGGTCTGTAGAGTATTCGTCGAGTAATGTCGACGCTTTAGACGTTCACCGTCGTGCCCTTGCTGTTTCTAGAATTAGCCTGGTCGTCACCTGCGCTTCAGCGACACGAAGATGAAGGCCTGGCAAATGTTCAGGAAGGACGAAAAGCTTTTATTGTGCATGATGTTTTCTTTAATGTGCTTTTAATGAGCCTGTGGGTGCTCGCGCAGACGGTGTCCTTTTCAAATCAAACCAGTCCAAACTGGAAAAGAAAAATGCGTGCGTGCTGGCTCCAGTGAAAAGCACGAGACGATTGAATAAAAGAAGCACGCGATGGACACAGAGCTCGTTCATCGTGTAAATGGCAAAAATAAGCCTAATTATGTGTCTAATAACAAGATAAACCCGATGCCTCCGTCTGTTCCAAGGTTAGGCCGACGCGTTAGCCTCTACATTTACGTTTGGGTCATATTATCAGCGAAAAACAGCTGTAAAATTCAATCCAACAGGCAATATGTAGCAGTGGTATATTGATGAACGTGACAGCAGTGAAATAACCTCAGTATTTGATGGCAAAGATACACAAGCGACCATTCAGACCAGACAAATCCCAAATAGCCTGCCAAAATCAGTCGTGAGGACGAAACTGGAATTCATTAATAATACAGGATTAAATTAAAAAAAAAAAAAACAAAAAAACCAGCTTTAAAACGATGTTGTACTTACATTTTCCTGGTAGTATTGGCTAGACAGCTGTGCTGAAATCCGGGCTGGAAATGTTAGCGCGTACTAAGTGGCTGGCAGATGGATGTGGATTGCCTTCTGCGCTCCTCTCTACCCTCTGGCACCCTTTGGTTGGTTATTGTGGCGTTTCCCTGCCTATTTAGGCGGAACTGTGGCTTGTATCTGCCACTGAGATGTGTCCCCTCGCTACAAAACCTCTTTTCCTTCGTCCTACTTCTACAGTGATGCGGCACCTGCAGGCTAATACTAGTGCCGGGCGCTGTCGGAGTCCGTGCGGTAATGAAGGTGTAATAAACAGCCGCCTGGATTAGGTGGACAAAGATGGCTCGGTGACGTCAATCGCGGCGAGTTTCATGTTGAAATGGGTGGCCGGACGCTTCAAACACGCCGTTTTAATGGCCGGGACGGCGCTGTTTTTATCTGGGGACGCTGTTATTGGCACTCTGAGCATATTTCATTCCCAGTCATTACATGTCAGGGTCATGCACAGCGTTACAGCCCCTCTAAAAGAGCTTATTTTGATGGCACGTCTGTGTGTCAACAAAATGGCGTTCCACGAAAGGGGGTGTGGCGAGCTTCGCATAGGTGCCTGGTTATCATTTATAGTAAATATGGAGAGGGATGGAGTGGAGAGGAAACCCACCTGAAAGCGTTTTACCAGCATTTACTTTGAAGAATTGGGTTTCAGTATGACTTCAAGATGCTCTACATTCACTATGGTACTGTCAATAGTATGAATCTTAAATAATTAATGTGAGTCTGTTCAGGCTCATGTCCTCCAGCCTGGCCCTTTGGGCCCCAGAGACCCTTTTTATTGACTTCTAGCTTCCCAAATTCAGTAAAAACAAAATCTATGAGACATTTCAAAGTAACCAGTGGCTTGGATTGAACATTTTGGTTCTAATTAGATGATTCATGCTGTTTTTTTTTTTGGGTTTTTTTTTTTTGTTGTTGTTGTTTTTACCAAATAAAGCAGAATTTTCAAAATGATGCTAAGTGTATTATGACCCATAACAGCATCTTTTCAGCTAAGCCAATAAAGAAATGCATGCAAATGCTACTTACTGTTTTTTACATTGTTAATGTGAATTTAATTTTCACTCTACTCTTAAGTGGCCTTTCTCACAGTAGTCTTGAATCTGCAATCTTCACAGACAATGCCAATGAGTAAAGATTTGTTGATTCATCATACCATGAATCCAAAAAGAGTGGAAACTTCTGCCACAGGATCTCATCAATGATCTGTACATCAGTGGGCCTCAGTGAGTTTTATCATTGTACCCATTTCATGTGAAAAAGCTCCACCAACATGTGTAACAGGAGTAAATGAGTGTATATTAAAAAGCCCATTGTTTAGAATGGTTTTTGAATGTATCAACATGGTGTTTCTAATAAAAAATGTTGTATTATAGTCACACTGATGTTAGGAGACATTCCTTGCTGTGTGTATTGATTTTCTACATCCAAGTGTTTAATACTGTGCAGGTAACTAATGCTGGAGGAACCTCTAGTGGGGATGAATCCAATCACTCAAATGTCCAGTCATATATTGAACCTACTCAACTCAACTTGACCTCACTTGACACATCAATTGGCTTTCTCTGCAGCATTAGTCTCAGAGGTGCAAGTAAATTACACCGGCTGAAATCTCATGTGAGTTTGTAAATCCACTCGCAGTCCCACCGCTGAACTCTTGCTCAACCAAATAGATTCTACACGTTTTCTAGAAGGGCTTCCTCCCTTTTGTTTCGTTTAATGGTTTGAATTTACATCCATAATCACAGCATGTGTCCATATGATTTTAACACAACAAAATACATACCTGACACCCTGTCTATCTAAATAAATGACAATAATAATATTACATTTTCTTCATACAGTAACGTGCAAAACAACGTGACAAGGTGCTTCACGTGCTGGTCAAATCAAGAAACACTCAAAGAAGAATGTGATGAGGCTATATAACCCATATAATTACATCTGTTCACTGCAGTTATTTCCACACATGCTGCAGGGTGAATCATTTTGCCACAGAGGTGACAAAGTCTCATCTGAACACTGGTTGAACAAGCCTTATAATGTGTGGTTCCATGCACGATGGAGGTCCATCCTTGTAGCAGGGTGGTGTTGACTTGCCACATGGTGGTGCAATAGGACAGCTTTGGGGGGTCAATGCCCCCACTAATGCCTGTGGCCTCCATATGTTGGAGAATGTACAGCTGGCATGCTGGTTGGTAATCATACCTGAGTTATATTGTGTTCAGCTGCTCTCTGCAGAGCCCTAACCTGCTAATGACAATCAAAGTTAAAGATTTGGGAAAAATGGTCACAATCATCAAAGATCTGTTCAAGGTTTTCATGTATCGTCATTCTGTGAGGTTTCCACTTCCATTACTCACTGTGCCTTGATGAATTCTGCTACTCAACTTATTTTGATATCTTCTATTCAAAAAATGCGGTTTCAATATTGCAAATTGTTACTAATTAAATCATTGCAGATTTACATATTTGTGCACTTGTCATTAGGAATTAACAGAACACAAAACACCATTTTTCACTTGATAAATTCATTAGTACATAATCCTGACAATGCCAGCTGGAAACTGTGCAAAGCCATTCTGGATCGAAGCTGTGAACAAATTCATTGTCATGTATAACCTGCAACTATTTCTCCCACACCATGGATGAGGGAAGAATTGTAATGTGGAGATACAGGTACACTACTTGTATTGTGCAGCTCAAACCGGCAGTCTTGATCTATAATTGATCAAAGCCTTGAGCCATGACTTCTTCTAAAAAACAGAGGCAGTTCTTCTGCTCTATAGTCCAAGTGGAAAATGATAGTAGAGAGATTTGAAGTGTGGCATATTCTGCTCAGACATGGAGAAACACCTAGACAACAAATGTAAAATAAAGTCCAGTCTGGACAAATTAGCAAAATGTCATCCCAAACCATAAAAGAGTATAAATATCGACCTTTATATTTCAATTAAGCCTTGTGGATTTGCTCTTTCTTCACATTGCCATGTGTGTTCCTGTCTTATGTGGATCTGGTGGAAGGAATTTTTGTGCACTTAGAGACTTCCTGCTGACACAAAACTGCCAGTTTTCCTCAAGGACTCTGGAGAATAGGTTTCCACATGAAACACAGCCAAAGAAGCGGTTGCAACAGAGCTGGGAAATTTATTTTTTGTTTAAAAGTGCCTTTACAGTACCCCATGAGGTATACAGTTTTGATGAGATGAGATGTGAGGTTGTCAATGACTGACCAAAAGGTTTTGTGAACAAGACATTATCGTTGTATGGAGCGACACTCACTGTACGAACAATCACTTTCATGGCACAGTCTAGTGAGAGCAGAAAAAAAGAACAATGAGTCCAGAAATGATGTTTAACATGAGAAAATCCCCTCATTTAAAAGTCTGGATTTCATTCACAGTTGTGGTCCTATTTTGCATTTGCTCACGTTCCAACAATCACAAAAGGTGTGCGGCACCAAAACTATCCGTTAGCCCCTCAAGAGCCTCAAGCACAAATGTCTAAACAACCAAATAAAACAGCCCTGGTGAGGTTGTCGACTTTCTGAAATAAACCTTTCTACGTATTGCTTATTTTTTGAATGCGTTTGTGCAAAAAAATCTCAGTGACAACTAACATGAACCAAAAGTAAACCCATACACACCTGGGATGTCACTAACTGGTTTTGTGAGTGATATTGCACTGCTTTTCAACAAACAAAGGGTATTATAATGGTGCCAGACATCTGTCAGTACACCCATGATACAGGCACCCACTGTGGGGTGGAGGTGGCACGCTCCATGGCCTCCTCCACGCCTTTCACGCTTTCATCCACGTCGTTGTTGACAAGAATCACATCAAAGAAGTGTCTATAAGTGGTCAAAATGGCGTCCGACTCTTTCTGGATCATCTGCAGGTTTTCCGTCTAGGAAACAAGACAGAGGAGATTAGCAGGTGATCGCTGATGGAGTTTCAAAGTACTCGAGTGGGTTCACATAAAGATATAGAACCTGGGTAGCTGTGGTGGTTGGAGCGATGAACACCACGAGAGGCGCAAAGTCAGCAGTCCGCAAGAGCTTCAAGGTCTGTAAGTGCAAGATCAGTGGGATCAGTAGCAGCTCAATGGAAGTGAATACGCCTTTTATTTCACGACAGATGAACAGTTTACTGTACCAACACGTTTTCTTTTATGAATTTATATCACGTAATTACACATTTGTTTTTAATTAAACAAATGAGGTTATATATTTCAAAAGATATGGAGTGTTAAACACATTCGGCATCTGAGCTTACTGTCTTGCCTTTGAATGGTCAGTCTCACCATTGTTAAAACTTTGCACCTGCTCAAAGAGGCATAAAAAGCCACCCTTTGACTTTATTTGTGTCTAAAATTTCATGTTACGTCTCCAATCAACTTGTGAATGCTAACCTGTGGCTCCACGTCCAGCACAGCGATTTTGCCCTGCTCGTGGATCTTCTGGATGGTCTCAATTTTGGTACCGAACATATTTCCCTGGAAGCTGCCGTACTCTAGTAGCTCATTTCCAGAGATGCACTTGGTCATGGCTTCGTTGGAGATGAAAAAATATTCCTGTCCGTTCTCCTCATCCTTACGTTGGGGTCTGGTGGTGTCTGTGTAGAAGGACAGAGACTTAACCAAAAGACAATGTTGACTGTTCTCTTGAAAGTGGTAAAAAAAACTTTATGGGTCTACTTACGTGGTGCCGGATAGGAAAACTTCTCAGGGTATTTAGTCAATAGGGCATTTTTGATATGGCTCCTTCCTACACCAGGTGCACCTGCAGACGTTTTCATCAAAAATTAATTTTGGTCACTTAAAATACACTTTGAGATATATTTTGATCAATACGGATGATCAGAAATGTCTTGTTACACCTTTTAGAATTTGAGACAGCAAAATAAATAATGTGACCGAGCTAGGATGCTTACCAATAAGCACCAGTGTTTTCCTTGTAAAAGCTGGGAGCTGAACAACCTCCTCATAAGAAATCACATCCAGCTGGTCAAAAACTGCAAAAGAAGGTATTTTGTTTGAGACAAACAGTCAAAATGAGAAAACTTCCCGGAAACGTGAATCCAGTGCTGCACTCACTCGAGCTGTGCTTGGCCAGATATTTGTCTTTGCACTTCTTTTTCTTTCCGAACGGGCTGCAGGACTGACTGCCCTCTCTGGCCTTGCTTTTACTCGCCACCCTCCTGCGGGAAAAAAGAGATTTAGGTCAAGCTGGGAACATTTGAGCTCTAGGTCTATGCTGATGTAGCACATTATGTCAGTCTTTGGCATGTCATGGGAAACGTGACTTCACACTGCAGGATTCATCATCAGACAGGACGACAGAGCAGTTTACCATTCCTGGAGCTCTGGGGAGGGTATGAGTCCAGCAAAGTCAGCAACACTGCTCTCCACTCGGCCTTGCCACCAGTTTGGATCCTGCTTGTTGATGATCTGAATGATGTCAGCAGTTTGAAACTTCAGGCCAGCCTCTTTGCATGGGATGAGGTCATCCTTGGTGGGGTCATAGTCAAACTGGGCCCTCATGTACATCTGTAGATTAAGAGAAGATATGGTGTTTCTGCTATTTAGAAAAAAAAAAGAAGAGCTCGTAAACATTCGCAGCATCTATTTGGTGTTTGTGACAGGACATTACTGATATCCTGCGGCCCTTACCAATGTGTTCAATAATCTCCTACCACCTACGTTAGCTGTGAAAACAGTCGCTGGCAAATGTGCATTTACTGTTTATTGTTTAAAAAGTATCTTTCAGCTAACCTTCAGACTTTCTCACCAATAACTATTCATAGTAGGACACATATATTTGGATTCTGCAAATGTTAATCAGGAAAATTTACCCCTTGACAGAATTTACAAGTTCATTATATGATCTTGGACAGCTCAAAATGAACAATTTTCTGCAGGAATGAGATTGAATTTATTAAATCATCACTTTTCTTCCTGTAGAAAACATATAGAAGAGCAAACAGAAGCTAAAGTTCTACCCAAAAGAGGTTCAGTAAATGAACAGATGTCTGGACATTTGGTGTCTAGCTGAGCATTTTGTTCATACTCCAGATTAGATAACTAACTCTTCTTGGGATTTGTTATTTTATTTTTGAGTGGGATCAGTTTATGTTCAGTCATTATCTAAACTGTCAAAGATCACAGCATGAACATGTGTAAGTTCTCCACAGGGTAAATTCTGACTATTGTTAGTTGAGTTCAAGAACATCTGTGGCTTCCCCAAGTTGCTCCAGCCACAGCTGTACACAGAGTGAATACACCCACTGTGTACTACGAGGCCACACTGGAGTGGTCCGGGTCACCAAAAATGATGTTCTTTGAGCGTTAAGCATGAAAAGTGAATTAACTAAGCCTACATATTAATGGACTACAAGCTTTTGAGTAGACTGCCATCGCTGACCACAGCAAAGATATGAAGATAAGAGCAACATTAGTGACGACAAGGTGTTTTTTTTAAGTCACATAATTGTTAAAACAGTAGCCGTTGACAAGCCAGAAGCCATTCTGTTGCCACAGGAGGCACGTGAATGGCTGCAGGAGAAAATGTGCTGCGCTGTGGCCAGTAGATGGCAGAGTGAAACACACTACCACAGTGTTTCAAGTTAAACTAGCAAAAACTAATGCAAGTGACGTTCTTTAGATTTAAGCTCATTTTATAGTCACCTGGGTTGTTCACTGACTAACAGAAGATTCACCTAATAAAGAACAAAATCCTTTTCAGAAGTAAGTTGTAGAGGGGAAAAACGGAAAGAAATGCAATCAAACCCATATTTGTAGATTATATCACAAGATGTTACCACTGATCAGAACAAAAGACTAATTTTCTCCGTTTATTCATGCAAATTTACAGGAGTTCAGAGAGGACAAATGTGAAACACAAAATTCACTCAGAACAAAAGCACAAGGCACCAGAGCAAAGCTAAGCGCATACTCTGCTGCTCATCGTATTACCTCACAGGCTTGGGATCGACTCTGCAGGTTGGGAATGATCTTCATTGTGACAATTCCATTGGTTTCTTTCTGTATGTAAAGATGACGCAGTTTTACTTGATATTTCGTGATACAAATGCAGTAATCACATAAAGATAGTCATCGACTTTAGTGTCAAACCTGAGAAGCCATCAACTTACCAGGATCTTTTGAAGCTGATCCACACTTTGGTTCCTCACACTTTTCCCATTGATTTCTTCTATTTCGTCCCCTTCATGTAAGGACCCTGGAGAGAAGAAGACACCAGGAGACGTGTAGTAACGTAAATGTGCTGTTCTGTGTTCAGCTCACTTTCTGTATCACAGTTATTGTGGTCCTAACATGTGTTAGCACCTACTGAGCTAATACTTATTCTCATGAGAGGTAACCTAAAGACAAAACAAGACATGCAACACAGCCATGTATCAAAATAACAACTGCAGTAAAAATAGTCCAAAATAGGCACTGATGAAGACAGAGCTCCTCCAGTGCACACAGATGCTAACGATAAGACGCACTCTCCCCATTAACACTCATATAAAATCAATGTGTGATTAATTACCTTGTCTGTGGATCATGCCCCCGTGCAATATTCTGGCCACAGTGCACTTTTGCTTGTCATTCAGCTTCAGAGTGACCCCCTTCAGACAAAGACAACAACCAATGGGGGGGAATTAGGAACACAAATGTAAAAATATGAAGTGTGTGTGTGTGTGTGTGTGTGTGTGTGTGTGTGTGTGTGTGTGTGTGTGTGTGTGTGTGTAGAGGCAGATGATATACCATTGGCTCTGAGGGATTCTTTTCAAATGCTACTTCTTTCATCTTGGTCAGTTCTGCACCATTCATGTGTCCAGCACTACCATTGGTGTAAATCTCAGCTCCTTTATTGTCATGGGTTTGCATAGCCGCCTGTTTAAAGGGAAAGAATAATCAATTTATTGTTATATCTCACACAAAATGAACTCAGCTTTGCTCAAAATGAAGGTTAAACCTTCGTCTATGCACAGAATTGAGGTCCCTGTTCTTCCAGTCAGCCTGTCGGGACAGATCACATCAAAGTCACAGTGCTCTTTCCAATACCTGCAGTGAAAAGCTTTTTGCTAATGTGTGCCAACAGCTACGTTTCATTTGCAGTTTCAACATATGTTCAAGGTTGAAAATTAACCCAGTGTTATAACACCTCATTAACCACGTCCAGTGATCTGGTCTGCCAGGTTCATGTGGTCATGGATACCACCAGTCTCAACAGGTGATCACGTCAAAGAATAACATTAATAAAAGGAAGATGAGTGTGCAAAGAACAGACAAAAGGCTGGTTTTGTGGATTCATACTGTGCTTTTACGCTTAAATGAGCCCAAAGGGTCCAAAATAAGGACATCCCTGTCCTCCAGGCTACTTCCACAGTGTCAACAAAGATGATCTCTGGTCCAGATCACCGTCAGAGACAGATCCATGTATCTTTAAAGCCATAGAGAGAAAGAGCTCCTCTGACAAAAACATCGCTGTGATTGAGAAATCACATTAAATGTAATAGGAGCGAGATGCCCCGTAATTATTCCCTCTGGAGTAAACTGGCATTCAGCGGAAAGCACTCGTGTGCCATTTAGAACAATGACGCACGATATCAAACGGCTCAGAAATTGGTCACTAAACACATTTAGCTGTATCAGCACTAACTCTCTGCATGAAAATGACACATCAGCACTGCTTCAGCAAAAAAAAAAATTATTATCTATCTTCCAGCATCAGCACTACAATAAACCAATAAATAGAATTATTGCCCCCCCCCCCCCACCTCCTCGCCTATAACCTCTACCTTAAAATACTGTGCAGAGCAGCAGCTTGGTGTGTAACGCATGCAGGAATTCAGACTGTATTTTTATTCATTAAAAATATGTGTTCTCTGAAAGATGACTTTCTTGAACACGTGCATGTCTGTGTTCATATTATTTTGACTCGTACCTTCTCTGAAAAACTTAAGAATCTTTTAGATAAATACATAAAACAAGAATACTACTTCCCTGCTGTGGTACTGTCTCTCAGAGAGTCAACAGAGAACTGAATGTACGCGTCATGAAAGTCAAGCGGTTGTTTTTCTCTGCAACATGATCATTATTTACCAGCCTTGTGGAGTAATATAGCATGCCAGGAATGTACAGTACCAGGAGGGAGTATCTGGACGGCGTCCCGTGGTGAATAGATGAAATTACATCTTCTGAGGAAAGGAAGCTGAACAGCAATTTTGCTGCAGATAAGAATCACCACAAACACATTTAATCCTGAAACACCAACTCTCTCATTTCTGTCTCTGAAATCCAAACAAAGGTGTAGCACTTATTATTTTCATTCCTAGAGCAAAACATTTCCATCTGGAGCTGCTCCAAGGACAGCAGGAAATGAATTTTGTGTTTGTGATCTTATGATTAGTGTAAGATGAAAGTGCCAGAAAAAGTACAAGCTGGGCGATCGCATCATGACATTTACTGGTTTTCCCAATTTAGAAGCTCCATACTCACAAATGCCGGGTCCTTTTCCTCAAGGCTCAGAGCAAAAGGCTTGATTTCCTCTCAACAAGGTGCTCAAAGGTTCAATCTAAAGGCCAGACATTATCACTGTGAACAGCTGAAGCTATCTGAAGAAGGCTGGCAGATTACTCACGTGCAGCAGGTAACAGAGGAAGTGTGCCTTCCCACCAATTGTTAAGATGACTAGGATTGGCACTACAAGGCGTTTTTAATTAACGTGTCTCATCATCAGCTCATATCACTCACACTACAGTGGAGGGAGATAAGCCCATGATTAAAAGGTATTCATGGGGTTTGTCACAATCTGGTTCAATCACTGCTAACAGTCAACACATGTAACTATAACTGGGGTCAGGAAGTCCTTTCAAACACTTGAATACCAGTTGTGGGTGTGGAGAAGCAACAGGATAAACAAAGAGCTGGGTGGAAGGCATTCAGTGAAGAAGAGAGCACTTCCTGCTCTGGACATCTGCTCATCTCATCTGAAGATGAGGTTTGGCTGTGTTTATAATCACAGTGTGATACAAGCATCTCTTGATAAGATAGTATAAATCCATGGCCATTGTTCTGGCTGCTTTTCTTCATATACTGCAGCACTGTGGTCTAACAGCACTGATTAGATTGTAATACAATCTGCCTCCTCATTTGCTCTTTCTCTTAAGATGATTTGCCTTTCAATCAAGCCATATTAATTATTAATGCTTTCCCCCTGTTGGATTTAGGGTGGATCTCCTGGCAACAGGCAAAGAAGTATTGATTTCTTGGAGGAACACGGTCGGAGATCAATATTTGACCTAGATGAAACTCCATCTTTTGAAAAGAAACAAACAGCGTAGGTAACGAGCCCATCAGACAAACTCCCAACCACAGCTACAGCCTCTTTGAATGCAGACTGGCACAAGCTGGATAGATGATAGAGATAGCTGAACGTACTGTTGAAAAGCAGCCCTGAAATAAGACATTCAGGCCTCCATCTCATGCCAGCTCTCCTCTGATTTGCCTGGACTTGTCTGGGTCTTAACATTTGAACTTTCACTTCAAGCCCCAGCAAGTGTGGCAAACATAACAAGTAGTGTACATGTCCTTGAGTTGACACATGATGGACTGTGTATGCAGAGCTGCTGGACAGCAAGTCTTAAGTATTTGGAGGAGTCTCTCCAGAGAGGTGTAGCATGCACAGAGCAGAACAGGCCTACTCCATTTACACATTACCAGACTCAAGATAAAGGATTCATAACCAGCTAGATGTCATGTAAAATACACTCATACACCACAGCATGCTCAACATAACGCACAGCAGTGTGCACAGTAAGATAACGGACCATGTGACCTCACTTAAAGACAAAGATTTCACAAATCAGCGCCGAGCAGAGGGACACACTGGCAAGACTGTAGCTCAACGCTATTGAGCGGCAAACTGCTGATGTCAGGAAAGGAGTTTCCTCCCTTCACCATTTCCCTCAGTAGCCCAGTGCTGACTTTTCAATTTCACAGAAGAAGTTTAGCACAGAGAGCTCCCTCGGTGTTACAGGCTGCCAATCCGAGGCCTGGAGGTCGTGGAGGATTTAAGTGACAAGTGTTTTAACCGCTGTGGTCATACTGAACATGGAAGATACTGCCAAGCTTAGAGGCGAGGTCGGTGGTTTCACGACCAAATCTGGAGTTGATGTGAAGTTTGTGCTTGTAACAACAGTCTGGTACAGTGTGATGTGGTAAACAGACTGCCTGCTCTCAGCTGACTGTTGACACTACTTCTCCTGCAGCAGCTGCAGGCAGTATTACACAGCACTGCTAAACACTGGGCTAAGGGTGACTTATCTCCCATATATCTGTCTTCTTTTATATTGCATAACACTGCCCAAGAAAACAGGCCTATTGCTGGTACTTTGAGATGACTTAACATGTTAACATGGCTACTATGGCATCAATGCAATACCACGGTATGGCTCTATACCACTGTCTTCCAGGCTCATTGTCTCGTGATCACAGCTGGAAATACAGAAAGTCTGACATGTGATCATACAACCCCCCCCCCCCCCCCCCTTTTTCAAGTGATCCCATGTGTAGTTTGAGGGAAAGCAGAAGTGAAATTGCCAGTGCAATGTCTGTTGGTTCCCAACTCAGGCTGACTGAGCAGTGCAGTGGTTGCTGACACAGACCAGCTGATTTGAGAAGACCTACATGTCTGGCTCTTTGTTTAAGAGATCAACACATCCAGTTGCTGTAAGTTTGATTATGAAAACGCAGCAACGTCTATTTTTAGAGATCTACTCGAGGAACAAACAACGGTCAGGTGTCTCATCTGTTTCCCGGAAGCGAACATATAGTACACCAAAATATGGGGGCAAAAAAGGGAAAAACGACACCTTACCTTTTCAGACTTTGGTTTGTTTTGAAGGAGCTGCTCCAGGTACAGATCGGAGAGGGCTGTCCGGACGCTGTTGACAGACTCCAGTATGACGGCCGGTTCGTTTTTATTGGATTTTAACGTCATCTTTCCCTGTTAGCTAGAAAAAAAATTACCCGTGAACCCGACGTGCCCCCGCTCAAGGTCCGCAAGAGGCTGGCCACGAAATGTTGCGAGAAGGAAACAGCTGATAAAGAGGCCTGACGGTGTGATAAGTGCCTCTCCGAGATAAAAGTCCAAGGTTTCGATCAGCAGCAGGTGAGGTACATGAGAGATCTGCTGCGGGGACACCGCTGACAAAGCAAGTAAACATGTAACTGACTGCTGCTCGGAGGGGCAGGCTCATGCTGCGTTCAGGTGCCCCCTGGAAGCTCCAAAACATCAGTACTCAAAGTTGTTTATGTTAGCATGCGCTGAACTGTTTCTACGCGGAAGTTAAAGCACAATTGACCCTGTAACCGTCGTGTTTTTGTCCTTTACATTGTTTATTTCGAATAGTTAGGGCTACATATATTGGCCAGCTATACTACTGTGCTTATATTATAGCCTAGCATATGTTTTTTATGTTCATTCGTGCTTCTTGCACGCCTATTGACTACTTTGTATCTGTTAATAAAGTAATTAAGCCTCTTGTAAAAACCTTGGAACCAAATACATACATTACTCTCTGGTTGCCTTGTTCTGTCGTTTACTTTTTTCTTTTCTCATTGTTTTGTTGCGTATCTGTGGCATAATCTCCTCTCATTTTGATTTCACAATCTGCCGCACTTAACTTTTCACATATTTCATTTTCCTAACAGTGTGAGAGCCGACAAGGAAAATTAGAAACATACAATAATTATTGGTAAGAGTTGCCGAACAATGATACAGCAGCTTAATCATTAATTACAAGCGCTACCATGCCGTATTAAAGCCCTTAACTTGTCGCTCAACCGCTGTCGTATTTCTCGCTGTAAACTCTTGGAGCACACACAAAGCAAACGCTTTAAAAATTTCCTGACAGTACCTGAATGCATCATTACCGCAGCTTTCTCAGCTGGGCTGCACTAACAGGCTACAGGGAAGCGAAATAACTGGAGTCCTACTGACGGTGCACACAGCACATCACTTGCAAACCCGTCCATAAGAGAACACCGCGCTAAGCGGCAGACTGTTTGGATGCAGCATTGCAGTCAACCACGGGGTCATATACCTGAGGCTTTTACAAGGGCCAACGCTCCCTGATCTCACTATATGGTCTTCACATATAGTAGCCTGTGCATTCTAATGTGCACAGATTCAACATTAAAAAGCATGCATATATTATTTCGACAACAAGCCCACAGGAGTTTTAGTATATGGATACATATTTAGGCTACATATTAAAAAAAAAAATGTATATATTTATTTTCCCTAATGGTTCCAGTCCTTTTCCACACAGCCTGCACTTTAGGCTCCTGAAACATCATACAGTAACGCTGTAACAGCATTGGCAGATGAGAGGGAATGTACGTGATATATGCAAAGGCAGCTGAGCCCTGCTGCTCTTCATTGTGAAAACAAACTGGTTCCTGGGGGCAAAGGAAAGGAGTGTTCAGCCAGGTGATGAGTGTTACCTCCCTGATAAGCAGCCAGTGCCCAGAGGGGACTCCAGAGGGAGCCAGCATGCAGGTTTGTATCAGTGAAAGGCAATATCAGCTTGACCACACGATCACGTTTGGTTAATATTGCTTTCATCTCAGTTTTTGCTCATCATATGTTGTATTTGCTTGGCTCGACTGTTTTTTTGATATTGTCTGTTGTTACTGTCTTTACTGCTGCACAATCAGTTGCCCCTCTGGAGACAAGTTAAGTTTAACTTGACTTTTTATTTTTATAGCAAATGTTTAATGAGTGTAGTTTTGGGCCTTTATCACATTATACATTTTGACATGTCACATAAAAAAAGCACAGGTGCAACAAATTGTGGTGGAAATTCTAGTGAGCTGAAGGAAGGAGTTCACCAGGAGACTTCTGATGTCTTAAGCAGAACTATTAATTGCAGGTTTGATGCATCAAGGAGAAGTTGCAATACAATGTCCACAAGTCAACCGAGGTAAAACCACATCAAATCCTGAAGATGTCCTTATTAATTGGGCGTATTAATACTGCCAACGTCACATTTCTCCCTTCTACTCCTTGAATTATTCCCTCTTATGGATATTCTATGCCTATCTTCTACATTTGTGGTGCTCTATTGGATAGTATAGGAAACTAACCATTAGCTCCTACCGTACCTATGTATACCCTGACTTCCATCCCTCTAACCTAAGACACTTTGACCTTATTTCTTATTAAAAATGTGAATACTTGAGTAATCCTCCTTGAATGGTCCTCTATCTGAGCACAGTTTATCTATAAGAGCTCGGTTACCACTGAGCTGAGACAGGGAGAGACTTTCTATCTGCTGTCTGCTAGAATGGTCTCTAGATATTATAGTAACGTGTGACTGTCTGAGGTCTCTGTGCTGTCG
Source organism: Chaetodon trifasciatus (assembly GCA_037975065.1). Taxonomy (NCBI): domain Eukaryota; kingdom Metazoa; phylum Chordata; class Actinopteri; order Chaetodontiformes; family Chaetodontidae; genus Chaetodon; species Chaetodon trifasciatus. The sequence continues at coordinate 7,227,668 of JBBMOE010000011.1, forward strand.
AACCTTAAGACCTTTGGGCTCCTAACTGTAGAGAAGGCCTGCGATAGAAAATTCCTTCACATTAATGAATTGAATGATGGCTGGTATTGTACATTTCTGCAAACCATGACTCCATGTCAAAACTTCATACTTGTTATTCAGTTTTATGTTCGACAGTGCTGTCATTAAGGTCTGGTTAGGTTTAGACACACAAACCACTTGATTAGGCTTGTGAAAAGATCATGTTATGGCTCAACATAAAATGTAATAAACATACTGTTTTGTATGTGTCCCACCTGGCTGAACAGGAAACCCTGCAGTCACCTGTTCACTCACCCGCCTGCATGTCTGTCACCTATCAGCCTCTCTGCTCCTCTAATCTCACACATCTTGTGTGTTACCTGCCTGCCCACCTCTTCGTTGCTGACTGACAGCTTGAGTTTACGCCAGGACTGGTTCATCCTCTACTGCTCTGTCTGCTGAGTCTGCTCATGAGCCCCACAGCACAATTTTAATACCCTACACACCCACTGTGCACATGCTTTCACTTATGATGACTGAGTCTTCCTCACTGGATTGTGTTGGCAGGTACATATGAACAATATCATATTATACTGACAGGTGTTTCTATTTTTTCATCTACTCCATTTGTATCAAACTACAGCCTCTAAAATGATCATAAAACTCAATCAGCAGCTCTTAAATGCAGCTTCAACATGTCACAGCCTTCATGAAGGGGGATTTACTGCAGGAGTGTGGCATTAGGTTTAGCCAGGTGCACCTAATAAACTGGCCAATGAGTTAGTTCTTCAGTTGTGTCTGGGACTCACATCCTAATGCACTTCTTAAAACATAAACTAGTTTCACAGTTTGAAGGGCTCGTAACCTTCTCTCTTTCTCATTGGTTTCCTCCGGCTGTTTCTTTCAAACTCATCTACCTCCGTCTTTCCTCATCACGAGTTTGCAAACGTATGGCTATGGCCTTTGCGTTTCATCCGGGTGTTAGGGTAAAGAGAACCACGCATGCGCCCAGCATCGCTTCACGGTAAAAATGCCGCGGATGGCTATGATTCCAACACTGAAGGCAATTGACAGTGCAACATTTAGTAATTAATCTTACTTTCTTGGCATATTTAGACATTTTGTGGGATTAAATACTTACTCAGGTGAAATCGGAGGGGGGACAAAAGCGCACCTCTTTTTCTCACGGCTCGTGCACTTCTGTCTGCACGCTGACTTCTCGGGAGAGTGGAGGTTGTCATTTTAAGTGTTGGGTTTTCATACGCGTGTGTCTTCGCCCGGGATGTTTGGCACGTTAAGTAGTAAAGTGCGTGCTGCGCTGCTGCAGGTCCAGGTGCTGTCTGGTCCACCATGGACACACAAGCTGCAGGTTCGTGCGTGTGCTGGGCATCCTGCAACTCTGCAGTTACTTGAAGACTGTCTTGGTGAGTTCCAGTACATTTCAAGCAGATTTTCTACATATCTGTTCAGCTAAATTCATTATTAACCCCTGCATATGAAATCACCAGTGCTCAATTATGGAGGGACGCCGATGCGCTTTAACTACGTGTGGCTGCGGGATCACTGCCGCTCTGCCTCTTCATTCAACTCCAGCACCAACCAGAGAAACCTGGACACTGGGAGTATAGACCTCAACATCCGTCCTGACAGTACAAATGTGCAAGACGGCCATCTCGTCCTCACATGTGAGTCTGTTAGAAATATTAAGTGTGGAAATAAAAGGGTGCATTGCTGAGGTGATCTGCCAGGCAAAGCACGGCCAAAGTGTTTTTAAGCCTTGTCAAGTCATGTTCCACTGCCCACAGCTCAGAATATTCAGAATATATGCATCTAATAACAGTAATAACACCTCATACAAGGTTAAATTACCAACTGGGTGAAAGGGATAACTGTTCTGCTATATGTTCTGCATGTTATTGCTACGTTATTGTGCTCAATTGCACCTCTGACAGGGGTTGACTGACCATCACAGAGGCAAGGCAAGGCGAATTTATTTGTATAGCACAATTCATAACCCAGGCAATTCAAAGTGCTTTACAGAAGCATAAAAATACATTACAATCATACATTTCAAAGAAAGAAAGAAAGAAAGAAAGAAAGAAAAAGAGATTAGAAGAGAATAGAAAAATAAAAATAAAATACAATTAAAGGAAAATTTAAAAACAGAAGCCAGTAAAAGACAATAATTTAGCATTTAGAGAGTTATAACTGGCTGGAACAAAGATCCTTAAAGTTCCAACCTGAAACGCAGTTTGGTCTTTTAAAATCCTTGCATCAGTGATACACAAAAAATAATAAATCTTCATAATGCACATACAATTTTTTGCCAAAGTTGTGGCGACACAAGCACCAAGAATAGTAGAAGATGAAATAATTTACAGCATGTAACCTGAGTCAGTCATTTACTTTTAGTGAGCCAATGAATTGCATCAAGGAATTGTTTTTGGTTACACATAACTGGAAGAGGGAGCACATTACTTTTAATTATGACATGTGAAGGTCTTCTGACAGGCAAGCCTAGGGATGGACTTTTCCCTCTGTGGTGGTCTGTTGCCAGGTAATTCTCAGGGTGTGGTCAGGTCATGGAACAACACCCGGACTGTGTCTCCTGTATGCCATAAAAACAATATCTTTAACTTGCACAGTTAGACACTGTCACATAAAAAGATGCTCGCCTGAGAGACCCCAGCAGGCAGAGTGGAACTGGCTCAACCAGCACCAACCCCCAGCTAGCTGGAGGCAGCCCTTATTCCAACTGTAGTAGCAGCCTGCTCCTGCAAACAAAGGCAGAAAAAGCCATGTGGGATTTAGTTGTCTTCTTTTGGAGTAAGAGGAATAAATGGTCCCACAGCAGCCAGGTGTTGAAAAGGAAACAGGTGTCTCAGTGTCGCTTGCCAGCAGTTCATGTGCACATCCTCATATCACCCGCCTCCCCCCCACACTTTGTGACCCCACAGCCCAATTGGGTCATGTCAGGAGTGAACAAGAAGATAATTATAGCACTGGAACAGTCAAGCTTGTAATGCGACAGCAGTGCCAGCAGAGTCTGGCAGCTTGGACAGCGCCATGCTTTCTGTCTGTGGACGTCTGTCTGGCTTATGCTGCTGACTTCAGACTGACTGATGCCTCCCTGTGGCCTGCTGGGCGCCAGCATTTTCTTGGATGCTGGGCTGTTTTTATGTATCCACAAGAGTGGCACTGAACCTTACATAAACTGACAAATGAGGACCCGCTAGCCTCAAGACACCTGATGACGCACATACTACTGTGGGCATACTGACACTTGTGCCTCTCCCTGTTAGTGGTGCATATTCAAGATCAGCTGAGTCTGAGTGTGCACACCCGATCCATGAAGAGTGGCCCTCATAGACTTGTTCAATCTCGATGTTGAATGGGCCCCAGTAGATATTCATGTTGCACACAGGTCAGATGTACTCGTTTGCCGTACGCTTACAGGACATTTAGATGGTAAACTCTTCTGAGCTGTTCTCTAATCCTTTGTAACCTGATGTACTCTAATTCATGTTTCTGTTCATGCACATTGTGTAATTGATATAAAAACAAAACTATAAAATGATCAACAAAACTCAATTCAGTTTATCTAAAGTCAGTCATTTTTATACTTCACCAATCCAGCAGATGGATTAAGAGAAAAGTATTTAGTCTTACTTCATAACAAGGCTTTATTGACCCTGTGAGGCCCTGCTGACCTCCCAGTTGCCCTTGCTCTCTTTGCTATGCGTACATATCCTGCTGCCTTTAAGTACCCATCATGCACAGAGCACACAACAGCCATCGAATTAACCAGTGCAGGGCAGCTGGGGCAGTTGTCCATGCTGCAGGTACTCCTTAATGTTGCTAATCATCATTTTAGGTGTTCATTGTAGGTATTGAACAATAGATATACAAAAGTTAACATTTTGTTCCAATAACAGTTAACTCACACAATGTAATCTTCCCAATTCTACCTTAACCTTTCATAAATAACTGATTAAGACAAGTCAGCATCAGGTCATGCATACAATTTAATGCAATTCTCCATTAACTGCACCTAATAACCATTTTATCCATTTTTGTGTCTCAGGGCCTGGAGGTCATGTGTCAAAGTACAGCCTTAACTGGTTAGCTGAGAACAGCTATGAAGGAAGGAAGCAGAGCTCCATCCAGCCTCGCATCCTTTGGAATTCAGACATCTATAAGCATGCAAACATACCCTCTGCCAAGTGGGACACGTTTATGAGCAGCGATGAAGAGTTAAAGAGGTTTCTTCAGAACTATCTTCTGTACGGGATCGCTTTTGTAGATGGTGTCCCAGCTACAGTTGAGGCCACAGAGGCAGTTACCCAGAGGGTCAGTCTCATCAGGTATTGAGTGGTTCTTCCTGGCCTGTGCTTCAGTGAAGCTCTGTCTCCTACAGACGACATTCTCATGCAACTATTCAGCATTAGCCATTTGCATCCAATGGCAGCATTCAGGGCCAATGCAGAGGATGTTTGGTCCTGTCCGCTCAATTCTAATTTGTGTTTTGTGTGTCACTGATCCACAAGGGAGACTACCTATGGAAGAATGTGGTGTTTTACTTCAGATTTTTCCAGAGGAGACAGTGCCTACAGCCAGGTGGCTCTGGACCGCCACACTGACACCTCATACTTTCAGGAACCCTGTGGGTAGGTGCAGGAGAGATGCACTGATGTGGGATTCCAAAAGAGCCCCTGTGCAATGGAAGAGAAAGGATAATCAGCATTAACAGTTTTCATGATGCTGACTCTTAATTTTAATGTACCTTTCATGAAAATATGCTTTTTAATATTTTTCATGCAGCAGCTTTAAAAACCATTTATTGATTGTTGCTGCAGGATCCAGGTTTTCCACTGCCTTAAGCACGAGGGAACTGGAGGAAGGACGCTACTTGTGGATGGTTTCTACGCTGCTGAAAAAGTACGCCAGCAGTCTCCTGAAAACTTTGAGCTGCTTGCTCGCGTGCCCATCAGGCACGAGTACATTGAAAAGATTGACAGCCACAGAAACCACATGACAGGCATTGGCCCTGTGCTCGACGTTTATCCTTGGAACAATGAAATCTACTTGATACGGTACATCAGTGCTTCATTTGATCATGCAGTAGTGTACTGTTAACGTCATCTTCATCCAAGGCATCATAGATCTTGTACATCATTTTATACACACTCTTCATGGCTACTGTCAAGCTACACAGCATTTGTGGGACTTTAAAGTGGGGATGAAAGATTTCCACCTTTGAGCTTTATATGTTATTTACATCAGAGTAGTAAGAATAGTTACCGCAGTTTCTTGCTATTTTATATTATGTTTTTAAATGAATTTCTTGTGTCTTTTTTCAACAGATACAACAACTATGACCGGTCAGTGATAAACACAATTCCCCATGACCTCGTTCAGCGATGGTATGTGGCTCATCGAGAGTTGACCACAGAATTAAGGCGGCCAGAGAACGAGCTGTGGGTGAAACTGACCCCAGGGACGGTAAGAAAATTAGAAATGTTCCTCCAAAAGTCAGTTTCAGTCAATCGATTTACAGCTTTTGGATAGCTGAAAAGTAAACAGGAAGATACAAATGTGAGTGTACTTCAGTGTAATGTAAGGATTTTACCCTCTCTTGTCTACATAAGGTGATTTTCATAGACAACTGGCGTGTCATGCATGGGAGGGAGTCTTTCACTGGCCTGAGGCAGCTCTGTGGATGCTATCTGACCAGAGACGACGTCCTCAGCTCTGCACGCTGCTTCGGTTTGCAGACCTGATGCTGACCTGAAACTCCCTTCACCTCTGTGCCTTCTCGGTTAGCCTGCAGCGCATTCACAGAGTCAGACCCCTTCACGTTTTTGACACATTACGTAAGAATCGTTTAAATTCATATATTCCCTCATCAATCCATGCTCAATACCCCATAAGGACAAAAAATGAAAAAGAAATTGTCCAAGCTCTGGTGGGGCCACTCAAGGACGTTGACCAATTCGTTCCTAAGCCTGTGATGTCTTGGCTGTGTGTTAGGGTTAGTGTCCTGTTAGATGATGAACTTTGAGCCCAGTCTGGGTTCCTGTATGCTCTGGACCAGGTTTTCATGAATGATTTCTTTGTCTCTTGCTCCACTCTCTCAACCCTCATTCCCACAGCATGGTGCTACCACCACCATGCTTCACCATTGGGATGGTATGGTGCAGGTGATGAGCAGTGCCTGGTGTCCTCCAGACGTGATGCTTAGAATTGAAGCCCAAGTTCAGTCTTGGTTTCATCAGAACAGAAAATCTTGTTTCTCACAGTCTGTGAGTCCTTTAGCTGCTTTTTGCAAACTCCAGCTGGCTCTCATGTCTTTGACTGAGGAGAGGCATCTGTCTGACCACTCTGCCAAGTCCAGATCAGTGGAGCATTGCAGGGATGGTTGCACTTCTGGAAGTTTCTCCCATTTTCACACAGGATCTCCAGAGCTCAGCCAGAGTGTCCATCGGTTCTTATTTACTGATCGTAGGTTCATTAGGAAAAAAATAAGAATGTCTCCAATAATACACTTCAAACATTAAAATGTTTTAAGTTCTCAAATGGCTTCATATTGTTGAGCTCAAGCTGTCATTTGATCACATGAAATGGTGTAATGGAGAATGAGAGTGCACAGAATGCATAAAGGAGTCCATAATATTATCCATCAGACAGGATCATCCCGTACATTACAGCCTTTAGCACTAAACATGTACTAAGTACAAAGTACAGCTGAGGCTGATGGAACTGTCAGTGGTTTTTCATGTGCTTGGACAATTTTGGAAACTATAACGTCATGACTGTGCCATGAATGTCTGCACAAAATTTCAGGGCAGTCCACACAAAAGTTGAGATATTTCAATCTGAAGCAAAGTGGCAAAGTCCATAGACCGCTGCTGCTAGCATAGCTAAAAGGAACAGTGTATTCAGAAGGGACTAAGCTCAGCTTTGATGTCGTACACCAGAATGAAAACAATGAGTAACATACTGCAGCTGCATTACACAAAGTTGCATCCAAGTAGTGGCGAGGTGTGTGCTTATAATAGATATGCATGCAGTAAGTTGTACCACTCACTCTTGTTTTAACATGATGCTTTTTAGAGTCACTGTCAAACACTTCACGTGATGCCATCAGTAGATGTGAATTTGTTTGCTGACATGCTGAATCATTAACAGATTCACGCGTGTATCTTCAAGTTAGTGGACTAAAACTTTACTGCAAATTGGGAGAATACTGACAGCCAGTTGGCAAAGGACCAAAGGAGCCACTTTATTTAGATTTAGATAAAATAACTTTTGAAAATGTCAGATCTAATTTACATATTTGCACAAACTGTATTATTAATGACTTTCACCTATTATTTGACCATAAACACGATTTTTGTCATTCATTTCTGCATGTTTCCACCGCTAAATTGTAAACCCGTCACAGTAGCCTGAGGCTAGACTCAGACATGTTTATTATTATGGAGACAATGTGGGTTGACTTCACACAGACTTCTTGGTAGGGTCAGGTCAGGACAACCTGTCTTTGAGTTGTACAACAGTAGACTCTGTTAATTATTCACTCAAATTAAATTGGTAAAAGTTATTCATAGATAAGGTGTAACCAGTGTAAGATGAATTAAAATTAAGGTGCAGGTAGGATCCCCACTTGGCTCCATAAAGATGTCAAGCCACTCAGATAAAGGAAACATACTGAAGTCTCTGTGCTGCCGTTGCTAAATAATCATAAAACAGTGGACCCTAGCTTAGTGTTGGCAGAGGGGTAACCAGCTCGTTTTGCATTAAATTTATGGATTTGATTTGTGCAAAAGAAGGAGCTGTTTAATATTTGCTTTTATTAAAGGGGAAATAAATAATCTGACAGTATAATACAAAATGTCAGTAATTCTTCTGCAGCTGCTCGTAGAGCTGGAGTCAAACCAATGACCCTGAATTCTAGCTTTTATTTTCTCCCCTAGAATTGAATGGCTCAAGATGTCACCACTGCCCTCCTAAACATTCATAAATGAATACAGAACTGTAAATCCGGAAGAATATGAAGGCTACACATACTCATGGGCCTCTTCTTGATAAAGTATATATTAGTGGGATCTCTGTCTAGTTGACAAGTTAACCCTTATTGTCCTTATATTCTAATCTGTGAGAAAAGAAGTTCAGTTACTCTATTGGGGTAGCCACATGGTTTAGGCTTAAATAAGATTTGATATCTCATGAAAGCCACTGAAGGTCAGATGACAAACCTCCATGGAGCTCTCAGGGACTTCAAAATGACTGAACGCTTGAGTTGCAGTGGGCAGCTCCAGTGTGAGTCTGCTGCCACCTAGATGAAACTTGATATAGTCCATTATGGTCAGAGTGGAAGAGTTACATGACTCAACAACTCCGAAAACAAATATTTTATTGAATCAGTATCTCTGAGCATAAGTACATAAAACTGTCATACTTCATCTACAGCCGGTTGAGAGTTTGTATTAGCAAAGATTAATTAAAGCTCCATCTGGGAGTCACTGTAATATCCATTAACTGTTAAAAAATGATTCTACTTTCTATAGTTGTTATACGTTATATAATATAGATATTTTATCATGTAAAAGACTTTAAAATAATTTTCTAATTTTAAATTTTTTTTTTTTTTTACAATAATGTCTTATTATATCAATACACAGTGGATCTCACTGATCATTTGCATGGTACAGACTTTTCCCTCATGATATGAACCTTTTATGGAGTGTTTCATACAGTAAATTCAAATATTTATTCTAACATTATATCGCTTGTGTATCAAATGCAGGAATCATCTACAACAATGCCATACTATGAAATTGTAAAACAAACAAAAGCACTACAGACATTGTGTCTACATTCAAGCAGATTTTTAGTAAAAAAACAAAAAACAAAAAAAACAAATGAAAAAAGAGCTAAAGGCCGAATTGAATTCCAACTTTCTTGATTCAGAAAACGTGACAAAACGCAGCGTCAGACGTGAGCTCCACCACATTGATTACATTTGAGAGTGACGTACATTAAAGCCTGAACATCCTGTTGTTCAGAGCGCTGACGTCGCTCCAGTTGTTTTCAACAGGCCTTTTTTTAGGCTCGTGTCTCATCTCCCTCAGCATGGAGGCTGCTGTCTGTGGTTGCCTTGGGAACGCTGTCTGAGGCTCCCTGGGCCTGGGGAGAGGTCCTCCTAGTGGACAGAGAGGGAGTTGCTGTTACACGCCTGAATTAGAGGTGACGCGATGAAATGCTTCAACATTGAGGGCCTAAAGTTTCACCTCATCTCGTTGCCCTCGGCTGCTTTGACCGCTTTGTACTTGTGCCTCTTCACGGTGTGAGCGATGAACCACACAACCAGGATGATGAGGACGCAGCCGAGCAACGCACCAATCACTGCACCGGCAATCACTCCATCTCCCACTTCTACACAAACATGCATTTTTAAATCCATGAATCAAGCCCTTTTTTGCCTTATTCAGTTTATTGATGTACATTTTTGCACATTTTCTCAAAATACAAACATACCAGCACTCAGCTCGACAGTGCAGGTGGAATATCCCACAGCATTTGTAGCGTTGCACTGGTACTCCCCAAACTCAAACTGGGATATGTTTCTGATTTCCAGTATTCCAGTTGTGGTCGCTGAGAAAATGAGCGCACACGTGTTTATGAAAGGATGAACGTTAACAAGCGTACACACACGCACACACACACGCACACACACACACACATAGTACTCACTTCTTCCCAGAACAGGCCTCCGTGTCTTGGTCTGATCTAGTCTGGTCCAGGTGTATGTCGGGGTTGGGCTCCCACGCTCGCTGTGGCAGGTCAGAGTGACCAGGTGACCCGTTTCCACATCACCGTGGACGGCGCAATAAGGAGTAGAGGGCTTCTCTAGCAGACCACAAGGAGGATGCATGAGTCTGTTATGTGGCTTTACATATACTCTTCTAAATGTACTCGACTTTATAAAAAAACACATGTTTAATCAGCAGATGCAATTATGGTAGTTTGACCCAGTGGTTCCCAAACTCAGGGCTGGGCCCCTTCCAAAGTCTGGGTGGTTGTCTGATCATTAATGGGGAAAACACAAAGTTGTGCTACACAAATTCATACTTACTTTTTGGAGTTTTCCTTTTTTTATGGGAACATTTTCAGATAATTTTAGCACTTTGGGTCTCAAACTATATCTGTCAAATATAATAGAGTAAAATGTACTGAAATGTAGCGGACTTGAAGAATTAAATAGCATGAAATAGTCTACAGTCAAGATTGGCTTATGCTATTGTGTATATATTGTTTGTATGTTTAGTTTCTATTAAGTAATTTGTGGTTGTTAATGCTACCGGCTGATGTTTGTTTCTGGATGAACCTGTACAAAAGAGTAGACTATATGATTATTAGGAGATAATTATGATCTTGAAACTAACAATATTCAAAACAGGTAAAGATAGTCAAATCAGAGTAGATAAAGATAACATGTAAACCTGTGCATCTTCTACCAATGACACTTCACAGACTTGAGCTAAAATGGCAAGACCTTTGCTTATTGTTCATCAACAGGACGTCACGTGTCCGTCCATTAGTCATCGAGAGGCAGGATGTGTGCTGGGAGTGGCCTCACAGCTCTCTGCTCCTGACTTGTGACTGATTCCTTACTGTGTATTTCATGGAGGCAGTCCACTAATCATTAGGCTTTTTAGATTGAACATAACTTTATTTTTTATATCTATTGTTGTCACGGTTCAGGCAAAGGCTCACACACTCACTGGTGATTTATAATAGACTGCTGACTCTCCTTGGAATATCACCATAATTCTATGTAACAGTGAGCAATGATGAAAATCATGTTTGATCCCATGACAGTCACACATACTCATAGAGCACTTACACATGCATCACGTTGAGTATGTGGAAACATTTTCATCAAGCTTATGAAATAGAGGACATGTGCTTGGCATGCAGCAGATGCTGATATATGTTCTGTATGCACTACAAGGATGCAGTCACAGCCCGACTCTAATTTCCAACACTGACGATGAGGAGACTGCTGCAGTAACCATGGAAACTACTGAGGATACTGAGGCCTGCAAGGTTGTCCCTGGTAACTCAGTGAATGAGAGGAATCAAACTAGATGTAATTCCCTAATCACACTATTCAGGGCCACTGTTTTCATAGACGTGTTGATGTTACAACACTGATAATAAATACAGCAATCTCAGCTGTGGAAAGAGCACTTTGAAATATCACTTTGAAATCAAAGTGCACTCGCCTCTGTGAAATTATTATAGAAATTTTACGTAGCACAGGGTTTATGTTAAAATACTCAGGTGAAAGGGGAAGAGTACTTCACTCAGATGTGGCTGATGCAGACCTGCTTTCACAGGAAAAATGCTGAGAGAAAAGACAGACGAGGAAACAGAATGGGATCAAACTACAGGATCACACCTCCAAATCAAAAATAAAGTCTGACTGAGTGCATGCTTTGGCTCTCCCTTTATCGAGTAGCCACACCCTGACCAGAAGGAGAATAATGGCCGAAGCGCCAGCAGGAGATTCTTTTTTCTTTTTTTTTTTCTGCATCTTAATAGCTGTTACAAACAGCATCAGCAGCTCGTGTTGTCAGACTCCACCCAGGTCCGGGTGTGAAGGCCAGTTTGAAAGCAGAACATCACAGCACCGAGCAGACGCAGAAACAATCAGCTACTTCTGCTTTCAGTAACTGAAATGTTCAACCTTACTGGAGGTTTACGCATTCTTTCCAGTTAACAAAACTTACCGAGAACATTCACAATGATATTGGCCTGAGACTGTCCATCCACGTCAGGAAAGTTGTGAACCTCACAGGTGTAGATTCCAGAATCTGATGATTTCATGCTGCTTATTGTTATTGAGGCGTTTCTGGTCGTGGCAGGAGAAGAGGGAGGCTGAAGCCTGCCCTCATAAGAATTTGTAACAACATCCTTTCCTGATTGATAGTAATACACCTGGAAGCAAACGGCAGCAAGTTAGACTGTTGTCCCCAGGGCCTAAATGAATGACTTTTCCTGTATTACGCCCAAAGGATAGTGGCATTTTATTTAAAAAGTCATTTGATTACCTGTGGTAGATAATTAAACATTAGTCATCCTGTTACATTCATTTAAAAGTCTGCATGATAATTCTACTCATTAACAACTTCAATCAATCATCTAGAATGGTGTTCTTATTAAAAGTGCTTTTATCTGATTTCTCAGTCACAGGCTCTGCTGACTCACTGAGGTGTGTCTCCAAAAAGAAAGGCGCCATCCTGTGTGTGAGCGGCAAAAGATGATTTTTTTGGTGGATGTTCAAGCTTTGTAAAGACTTTCAGCATCGTTTCAAATAAAAGCCACTGAGATTTTGGATTCTGTCTGAAATGTTGTTCTTTCATAAGTTTCCACCCGATGGACATGGACAAGGCATATTTTGGCAACAAGCTTTGACTTTGTTCTGCATTTGCAAACTTGAAAGAAACACATAATGACTGATGTCTTTACAGTATCACTCCAAACCTTGTACAGTCATTAAACAAACACATTGTGATTAAAGAGTGGCTTTTGAGCTCAGTTGATTTCATTGGAAATATTCAGATCTTTCTCACTTTTTATCAATGAAATCACTACGCCTGATATTATATCACTGATATTACCTGATATTTCCTGCGCATATATACCTCCCAGTTGATAATATGACACATTTTAAGCACATTTAAGCACATCAAAATTGCCCTGCTGCAAAACTCTGATCTGAGCAGCAGTGTGTGAGTGTGTGTGAGTGTGTGTGCGTGTGTCTACCTGCTGTGGCTTCATGGAGGACGATGAAACAAAGTCCCACTGGACGGTAAGGCTGGTGGTGGTCTGCTCAGTAGTCACAAACGTACATTGGAGGAAGACACTTCCACCCACTGTAACATTGATGTATTTGTGCGGAGTCCTAACTATGATCAGTTCGACACATCCTGCAGAGCAACACATTTATCAGGACTCAAGTACATATAATCCAGACATAATCTTTCTTCACAAAAACCACCATGTAACGCAAACCTACGCCTCAAAAAATCCCCAAAACATAAGATGAAGCAGCAGAAATGTAGTTACCTATGATGCTTATAAGCACAAACAAGCACAGCTTGGAGCACATCTTCAGAGAATGTAGGAGCACACTCACAGAGCTTCTTAAGAACTGAACTTTCCACAGTCTCCAGCAATGACTGTAGCAAGCAGCACCGGAAGAGAGGACAAAAACGTCACAGTATCATAGGCAAGGTTACAGTCTGCCTTGTAATGGACTGGCTGATACTGGGCATGTTGATAACACAATGTTTGCATATCCATGTTTGCCAGACTGGGTGTGTATAGTCTGTTGTTTTTCAAAAAACGTCGTTTTAGCCGTTAATAATTTCGGGTGGGGCCAAAGAAAATGAGAAATGAAGAAAATCAACTCACCTGTTTGCTGATGCATGAATAAACACAGTGTGCATTTTAAATAACAGCTAATCAAGTCACAGTCGGTGCAGCCCATTGTGTGTGTTTGAGGTTGTTGACTTTATGTGGCAGGTCAGGACCACAGTGTGTTCTGACACTGATGGTTAATTCATTTTTCAGTACTTTGGCAGTAGTTTCACTCCAGCTCATCACTCCATCCTCCTTGTCTTGTAAGTCATTCTGGGTCAGGGCTTCTGGCGAAGGAATTAATGTAATTTAATCTCCACCTGGCCTTTATCACTTGCCTCAAGGATGTGTAAGCCAAAGGAGTGCAACATGCAGCTTATCATTGGGGAGTTCACTCCCTGGTGCTGCGTACTTAATAAATCCAGTTTCACCTTTGTCATTTTCGCTCACGCAGTGTGGAGCACAATACTGTTGGAGAGACAGTGAATCACACATGCTTAATTGTCTATAATTACCAGAAGCTGACATAAGTGATTAACAATGTGAAAAATGTTGATCAGGGGTGACTGGAGGGGTGAGGGAGGAAGGCAGTGGGTAATGTAGAAAGTGGAGGGAGGTGTGTGGAGCTCATTATCCAGAAGACACGCCCGTGATAGGTTAGAAGATGATGATGTCCAAAGGCTTTGAACAGAACAACATGTGTTGGGCAGAACTGTACAGGGAAAAAACAAAGGGGCAGTCTTTTAATAGATGAAATCAACAGCATGACTCATGACCAGCTCAGAATCCAAGACTGAGACACGGCTATGAAGAATCAAGTCGCCAGCATGAGTAAGTAAGTGATAAGAGGGGGTGAACAAAAGTTCTCTTCTGATTCTATGAAGTCAAGTGGGACAACCAAAAAGAATGAATACATTCAGAAATAATGCACACATTTGATTAGATTTATGAAATACAGATAATCCATATCTGTGGTGTATAAATTGCTTGCACATCACATCAGAAATTGATACCAAAATGAAATGCAGGTTGTAGTACTTCACATGTGTGAACACTGACAGCCAACAGCCATGCTAGCAACTCTGTGAGGCTGTATTTAAGTACAGTGAGGCTTGGAGCTAAATGATAGCACGTTCATGATCGCAATGTTAACGTGCTGATGTTTAAGTACGATGTTTGCCATGTTCACTGTATTAGGTTAACATGGTAGCAGGCTAATATTTGCTAATTAGTGCTAAACACAAATACAGACAAGGCTGATGGAAATACTAATAGTTTTCTAGGTGCTTTGCTACAAACCTACAGAAGACGAGAATGTCCCTTCTTGCAATTATTTCACATTTCATCTCAAGATCACGAGTTCATTATTTTGTTATTTCAAGATAGTAAAGCTTGTTTTCTCATAATGTCGAGATAATTTATCATGAGAAAACGACTTTCACCAGGATCACTGAGGTGCATCCGGCCTCATCTTCTCCTTAAATGATGAGGACTGAGCTGAATGTCATCTTTCACTATACGACACAATGTAGTTTCTGCCTGCGTTAGACACTGACAGAAATGCAGCCTGATGTGTTGATCAATAACGGCTCCTCTCGATCTGACATTTTCATCTTAAATAAGTTGCTACAGTTGTGAAGACACCGTTGATGCACGCTGACATGGCACTCCTGATCTCTGATACACATCAGAAGTAAAAAGAGCAAACAAACTTCTCCTGATATTGACTGAATAATCACTTTATCACAAGATAACAAATCTCTTTTTCTTATCAATTAACTCATGATCTTGTGATGAAAGCTTTGAAAAAACGTGCTCGTGAGCGCAGCCATTTTCACCAAAATCATTAATATTGATCCTCTGGGCAGCATGTACAAAGCGCAATCCATCCAATACACATTGAGACAGCTGAGCCTGGGTCAACCCACCATCCTGAGAGCCCTGCCAGCTGCCAGCAAGCTAAAAACATCGCTTAAAATTTCTATAGTAGCAAATAACCTCCAAATTGTACAATAGATTGTAGCCATGTGATTGATTCACCTTATAGCAAACAATACAATCACATTAATGACTCCTCAGGTACTATTCTGAATGTGAGTGGACGGCTGGTGACGAATCCGCCCCCAGAGTGCACAAACAGAGCTGTCTAACACAGTGGAATGAAGGCTGCTGGGCCTGAAACTGTGTCCTACTCAAACCTCCAGTAGCTTCCAGTGCAATACCTCCACACAGACTTATTCATCCACCCACCACAACCAGTGTTTCCCTGTCAGCAGACTGCGAGGAGGTGTGAGTCAGAGCTTTGTCTCAGAAACTGTGAGTAGGTCTACAAATCTGAGGTGTGGTGTTTTCTTTTCCTTCACGACGGTCCTGTCTGGGGATTGCTTTCACATGATTTCAACAGCATATAATCAAGTATTCATCAATTGATTACTGTTCATGTGCTTTGTTCAATAGCAGTAACAGTTTGGTTGAGATACTGTAACTGCTGTTGCTATTAAGGAAGACAGATATGCAGTTCAGAAGGTGGCCAGCAGATGACAGACAAGGCTGTTAGATGTCGAGTGTGTATCGGTGTGTGTGTGTGTTGGGGTGCAGCTGTTGGCAACAGAGCCAAGAGCGCCACACTCTGGCCTCACTCCCCCTCACCCTCCACTCCTGCTGTCTCCCGCCATAGAAATGAAAAATATATAGGCCAGACATTTAGCATGGCTTCGCTTATTGTCCCTACAGGTATCAAGCAGCCACTTAGAAAAATAATGACGGTACAAAACCAAACCACATCTGAGAACAGGAACACACAACCTCAAAGAGCGGCGTGAAACATCATCTGACTCACACAAGACTAAAGGTCGCCTTTGCATTGCATTAGTTTTTTCTTGGCACTAAAAGCCAAATGCAGTGACACTAAACTATCATCTCACATTGGCATCAAATGCAAACAAAGCACCGCTTTCACCAAGACTGACACAACTGTGTGAATAAAACTTAAAAAAGCTCGGGCGCAGATAGTCAGGGGTAACGTCTCCTGATACTCGTGTCATCTCTGAAACACAGAGTCTGTCATTGCAGACGGTGACCTATCACAAACTGTTTAAAGAAGAAAGCATGAAAGAATGAGCAGAGGACGGGGGAAAGTTTATTTCAGCAAACAGGCTAATTGACAGCCCGTCAGTGCTGCATTTAAGATCTAACTTTCATAAAGTGCTGGCAGTAAAAAAAAAAAAAAGGAGCAAGCACATAGTTGACCCTTATTGGCTAAGACACATTATGTTCCCATATCCACTTTGTCTAATGGCATTTTTGATCATCTAAAATCTGTCCTTCAGTGACTGACTTCAATCCAGGGAAAATGCCAAAATAAATTGAGAAGCGGGCTGTTGAGATTTGCCAGAAAAGTGTAATTTTATGCATTTGACTTGTGATCTTAATTTAACTGAAAGATTTCACTTGGCTTGAGGAAGTTTGTGTTTTCCATGCAGAATGCCAAACTGATGCATTCGGTGATCCTTAGGGTGCTTTCTCTGTGACTAACATGAAGTAGTGGAGGGAGATTTCCGCGTCTTCCAATGAGATCTTGTGTGCTGATTGATATTCATGGAATAATGCAAACGTTGGAGGGCAATGACAAGCTCAAACACAGCCAGGATCAATTAATTGTGAAAAATTGCCTTTGACACAGATGACACATGCAGTCACATTCATCATACAATATGCAGTGTATACATTTTCTCTAGCACAGACTGTAACAATAATCTCACCTTTAACTGCTCCACCACCACCTCCACCCCCCACTCTGCCTTTGCTATACCCTAAGATTTTCTGATGCCCTGGGGGGGTCGGGTTTAGTGGTTCAGCCGTGGTCACATTGCATAAAAGAGATGCGTCTTAATATTTTATTAGACACATTATGTTTCCACTCTTCTTCATCTCTTCACTCTCTTTTCAACCCCCAAACAAGAACTCCATGGCAACCCACATGAACATCCTGCAGAAGGGAAGTAGATGGACACACTGCGCGACAGGAGGTGGAAGCATGCCTGACATTTTATCGTGTCAAAGATGCTTAAAGAATTTGTGATTCTCGTAAAGCATGAACAGATTTAATTGTTTGTTGACTGAATAATTAATGATTTTAGTGGACATTATCTATCCAGCAGATCCAGGAAGAAACTGGTCACAGTAAATCTGTTGGAAACTGGACATCTTTTCCCTGAATTGGAGGCACCACTGTGTTGTAAAATCTAGTCATGTGCATCCATTAACATGAGCTTTGCTTGAAATGCTGGATTGAATATTGAATCATGATGATCATGATTGTGACACCAAAAGCGCAGCATTGTTGACCTTTTTTATAATTTCTTTGCAACAGAATGCTTCAAATATTTCATATAGACTGTAACCTTCATGCATTACTTAGTTAAAACAATTAATTAAACACATGTACGTGGCGGAAAGAACAAGCAATTCTAAGCCGCAAAGCCAAAGCATTCACTGCTTTTTGGCCACTTTCATTTTTTTTTCTTTCTCACACGGGAACAGCCATCAATTTCTGACCCATGTTAATGGACCTTTTCAATATTTTATGTTTTTATATGGAGTGCTGACAATAGAACACAGAAATGGAAGGCACATTCTGCCGAGCTACTTCACTGACTCTGTATCCATCTTCTCAACAGAGCTATGCTCTCCAATGCAGAAACAGCCAATCCATGGAGAGAAAGATGAAAACACAGGAAAACCTGCTGAAGCTGCACGTTTTATATTCTATCCATACTAAACATGAAGTGTTGAAATAAAGCAGAAGTATTTATACATTCTGTTATCGCCATTGTTTCCCAAAGACCTTACCTAGAGTGCTTTGCGATGAGTTATAATGGTATAATGTGATCTTGATTTAATATAGGCTGATCTGTGCATCCTTGCATGTTGGACGTATTATTTATACACCTTCCCTTCTCTCAAGGTCAACTCTCTTAGCGGCGTAATCAACTGTTGAAGTGCTTGGTGGAGGCGACTCAGAGTAAATTAAAAGAAATCAATTAGGTGAGACAAACCTGTGCATTAAATCTGCCTTGTATCTAAAGGCTGACATGTCAGGAGAGGATCATTACGCAGGGCACAGCTACGAGAGGAGGCATACATCACACAGAACAACGACATGAAAGGAGCCTAGACACAATACACTGAAACCCAGCAATCAGTCAAATCAAGTTTGAGAATACGCCACGTGAACGTTCATGACAAGCTCTCTTTTGGGCATAAAGATGGAAAATGCTGCATCCAGGTGTGGCTGCACTGTCAATGGATCTGTGGATGACAGAAGAAATCCACCACTTACAGTTAACAGAAGTCAATCTATTTCATCTCAACTTTCTACTTGTATCTATTTTAATGATCCATGGTCCAAGCAGGCGTTGTTAAAGCCCTGTGATCAGATCGCATTTAAAACATGTTTTTGGGTTGGTCCAAATAATTAAACTATGGCTCCATTACTGTGCCTCTATTGGTGATGTTGTTACAGCAAACTCAGTAAAGACGCTGCTTTACCACAACTCGAACTAATGACCTGCTCACATATTAGTGACATTGATTCTGTCCAAGTATGAAGGTCCCCTGTTATCTATTAGTCGCTTCTCATTCCATGGGATCGATATTTGACCTCTGACCTTTAAATCAGTCTTGCTAATATGTATAAATTGTGGTCATAACAGTGCTCTCCAAAGCTCAAGGAGAAGAGTAACAGTGGCCACTAATCAATTGTTTAATGATGGAGATTTTCGAGCATGTATATGATGTATAAGAAAATACTGTACGTTTTATAGTTCTTGCAATAAAACCTTTCAACATCATCCTCTAATATCTTTAATTGTAGTTGAGTAAATGCTGTTGTTTGCTTCCAACGTAAAAAGAAATATGCAACGAATTAATATTTCTAATGTAACGACAATATTGTTAATCATCAGAAGTTAAACTTTTTTTTAAGGCCTTGTGTTGAGAAAGAGTTCTAAAAGAGCCAGAGTCTAAATGATGTATCACTTTTAATGCTACATGATATTTAAAAATCATCATCATCATCATAGGCCACATTTTCTGGCTAAACATGTTATAAGAAGTTCATTGCATCATGTGCTATGAACTACATACGATGGAAACTTACTCTGCACTACATACAGTACATTGGAAACTTAGAGAATGATTCTCTGCCCTTTAACTGTGCTGCTGTGGCCTTTTCTTGCCCCGATGCATTATTTATAGTAAAGCAGCTATGTCTCAAAAAAGAACTGGTATGGAGCAGAAAAAGGGGAAGTGTGGAAGAACAAGAGCAAGGTCGGCTGTAGCTATTATTTTAATGGCTGCTATTTGGCTGTTTTGCATGTTTGAGGACAGGTGTACAACAGCTATTCAGCTTGGTAGCTGGAAAGTTTTTTTTTTGTAAGGCAAACCACAAACAAAAATGTAGTGGTCAAAAAGAGTTAGCTGAATCAGCGCTTCACTCTCAGGGTCCTGAGATTGTGCTTGCTGCATTGTCACACTGTCATGGCTTACTGGCACACTTGAATGGAACACAGCCATCGTCATTGTTATTAGCAACACGTGTTTTTCCTGCCATGCCAAGTCAGAATCAAAGGCCTATTGGCTGGCAGCACAGCTGACCCTGCGCTGTCCCTCGACAGAGACAAGCAGATGAAAGCCTTAACCATCTTAACCACAAGGCCACAGGGACACTCGCCAATGTGCTTTATGGACAGTAATTATTTTCTCCCGACAGTTTGAAATGACTGAAATCTCATTAATTCCAATGCAATTTTGACATGAGAATTAAAAGGACCAGTTTGTAAGGTTTTGGGGTATGCACTGGCAGAGATGGAATATAAGAATCATACTTATGTTCTCATGTGTACAACCAACACAGGAGCTGTTCTGTTGTTGTGTAGATTCTCCTACACACTTGGAAAGGGAGCAGTGAGGCCAGGGGTATTTAGCTGGTTGCAATCCGGAATCTCACCACCAGATGCCACTAAATCCTTCACACTGGTCTTTTAACTGTTTTTAGCCATGGCTCCAGGTATGGCAATGTGGATCCACCACTTTGGTCCAGATATATCTCAAAAACTATTGGATGGATTGCCTTGAAAGCACCAGCAGGTAAAAGTTAAATTTGGTCTTTGAAATATCTCAACATCCACTTGATGGATTAGTACAAGCATTTGCACAGACATTCATGGTTCCCAGATGTGCCCTTTAGTGATCATCAGATCAAACCTTCAATTTGTCTGATACTTTAGTTCATGACAAAATGTTTGCAAAGCTAATGACATTCCCATGAGCCTCAGCTGTACTTTGTGTTCAGTGGTAATTAGAAGATTTGGCATGCTAACATCATTATGAGCATGTTACCATGCTGATATTTGCATTTAGCTGAAAACACCACTGTGCCTAAGCACCACAGAGCTGCCAGCATGGCTGTGGACTCCTAGTCTTGTTTAATCTCCTCCTGTTCTAAAATAATTGCATTGAATCAATTGGGATTTCAAATACTTTTCAGTTTTTGTGAGTCAGGATTTCGCAGACAACGGGCCGGGTAATATAACACACATTCAGTTCTACCTTTCATGCCTTGAACTGTACAGTGAAGTTATATTTCCACATCATAAATAGCTATCAGAAAACTCATTTTAACTTTGTACTGTAATAAAAGAAGTAAGTTATGCATCACCAAATCCCACACTCGAACCCTTTCCCAAATCTGCATACACATGATGTGTAGAATGCTCTCTCATGTCCACTTTACTTTTTGCTGTCCTAAAAGTTGCACACCGAGCTGCGTATGTGTCATTTGTATGCATGAAGCCCCAGGTCCTGCTCCTGACGACATTGAAGTATTAGTGTCTGGGGATGTCACTGCTCAAAAATCATTAATGAAGCCTGGAAGTGATGACTATTTAAAGCCATCAATGCGCAATTAACAACACAATCTGGCATACATTGATGTCCAACCACCCACCCATTTTCTAAAGGGTTGCTGAGGGCTGGAGACCACCCCAGCAGGCACAGAGTGTGAGGCATGGACATGTTGCCAGTCTGTCACATACTGTTGCTAACCCACATGTGGACAGACACATTCACACTCACATTCACACCTACAGGCCATTTAGAGTCTCCTGTGAACCTAACCTGTGTCTTTGGACTGTGAGAGGAGACTGAAGCCCTCAGTGGACATCCACACAGACATGGGCTGAACATGTAAACTCCACACAGGAAGGCCCCTGCCCTCCTTATATCGTACAGTACAAGAAAGGTGAGATTTTTGTGCTTGTGAGCTGTTACAGGCCAGCCATGTGTACAAACATCATTGATGCAAACAGCACTGAAACAGCATCAGATGACATTAATAACCTTGTAACTTGTCTGTGTATTAAAAGCCCTGTCAGTTTATGTGGAAGTGACAGCAGATTCCAGTCCTGAGTTTTGAATTTTGTTGGTGGGAGTGACTCTCTGGAATTTATTTTAGACCACAGATTGTGCTTTTAATCAGGTTGTTGCGTCACGAGGAACTCAAAAGTGGGGGTAGATGTTGCACCTAAAGGCCCCAAAAGCCCCTCTGCTATGAATCTATAAAATCAATGAGCTGAGCAGCTGCAATGTTTGGACAGAAACACATTGCCTCCTTGTGCTTAGAGGTGTACAAAGAACATAATATTTCACTGCTACTCATTACTGTTCCCTGTGCTCCAGGTGCAGTCACATTTAGAGGCTGTTCACCTTCACCACCTAAACATTTGCTGTAGCTCAAACCCAAAAAGAGTGGATCCAACAAGAAAAAACAAAACATAAAAAACAAATGTGCTACCATATATAGCATCATGTCCTTGATAAGAGGACAAAAAAGTCTCAGCAAAGAGTTTCAACGGCATCTGTCCTTGTGACAGAACTAATTAATTATCTTGTGGTTTGTAGATGTTGAACTCAAAGTGCCCCAGACAGGCCACAAAGCTACTTTATCCAACCTGTACTACAGTATATAAGTTTTACTCTTGTTATATTTGCCAGCAATGTCCAAAAAAATACAATTTAGTAGTTCCTGAATTGAAAAAGGGGCAAATATTACACTTGTCAGCAGGAGTCACTTTGCGTCTTTATTCAGGAAATAGGGTATGAAAGGAGGTATGTTCTCATAAACGCGCAATGTTTTGTAATCAAATTAAAAGAAGATAATCTTTTCTTAAATTTTGTTTTGGGACTGTCTTCATATCCAACAGTCCTTATCAAAAGCAAAACACCAGCGAAGAGGTGAGAGCTCTGACAACAACCTGGAAAAGCAATGGTAAATACCTGATTTTATCCTTTTATTTTGCAACATTGTATGCTATTTACCTTTTGGGGACTAATACCTGAAAAGAAATTAATAAAAAGTCAAATGAAACAATGTATTAGTCCTCAAAGGGCAAATGAAAAGACATTAGCTTTCTTTACTGTATAAGCCTTTATTTGTAAAAAGTCTGTTGTTTGAATGATAACCCTTTTTATACCACATACTTGAACACCTTGTATTTGTAAAAAACACATTTTGTTCAAACACCTAAAAAAGCTGATTGACACTATAACATTAATTTGCACTGACAAAAAAAATACAACTTCATACTACACAAATGTTGATTCCATGAGTACTGATACTCCAAATGAAATCAAACACCTTATTAAACAACTGAATCAAATAAGCGCCCAATGAGAACAAAACAATTACAGTACAAAAACCAAATGCATTTTTCTTCCAGTGCCAGTATATCAGATGAATTACATTTCCTTCTTATGATAAAACAACAACAACAGTAAGAATAACAATCCATAACAAATGCAACAAATACAATAAATCAGAAATGAACACAGAAATGAATAAAATCATTTACTAATCTTACTGAAAAATAAAATGGGCTGTTGGTCTTTTGTGGGTTTCTTTCTTTTAGTTACCAATTTTTATAAAGTGTGGAAAATCGTTCTCACCTACTGGTTAAACATGAGACAGTCTCCCTGGTATGCTCTTTCAAAGAGGGAGGTATACTGATGTGTAACTGGGAATCAGCACAGCTTCTTGCAAGTATCATCATACAGTAATCAACAACAGACCATAACCAGAGGCAACTTATTAAAGAGAAAATACAGGGAACACCCACTCAGTGTGCAATCACATGGCTTACGTTCAGATGCTACTGGTGAGCATCCTTTACATCCTTTGTAGTTGAAGGGCGATTGATGTTAATGCTTATGCTGAACCTGATAAAACTACAGCATGCACTTGGTGCATCTATTCCAAATCGCGTGATTTACAGTAAATACATTATATAGAAGTACACGTTTGTGATCCACACGAATCACACGATGTACGTTCTATGTTGACATTTTTCTTCCAGTTTTACGAACAGTTTGTTTCACAAAGATTTATCGAGCTGGCTGTAAAACAAGTGCAATTTGAGCATGTAAACACTGGATCTTTCTTTTCCTGGTTGTGGAGATGAATCGGATGGTGTGGAGTAAAAATATATGAAAATAAACCTTTCAAAACTCAGGTCATGCAAAACAAAACCTACAAGGTACATACAAAATAATGAATGCACCAGCAAAAGTTCTTCCAACAGTGAGGAGCCTGTCAGCCTTGGTCTGGTGTTTGGTGGATGAAACTGTCTTGCATGGGTGTGGTCCTGTCTTGCATTAGAGGTCAGCCTCAGTGCGCTTCATAACTCACAGGACAGTTTTGTGGTCACAGGTCCTGCCCATCATGCATATCTCTTTTTTTTTTTTTTTTGAGGGAGTGTTGTGATCCCAGATGAAACACCCTAACATGAAAACTGGAGTCAGAAAAAAATAAAATAACTTTATTTATAAGTTTTAGTATAGTAGGTCCAAGCTGGTTTATGGCACTGACTGAAACAGATTAATCACAATGCAACGCTGAATGTAACTTACTCCTACAGAACTAAGGGTGTTTGTGGAACTGTTTTTCATCTTTACATGTATCCAGGGGACAGTATTCTATCAATACCCTCAATGCAGCTAAACATGTTTACTTGTGGGAGGTCGCCCACACAGACATAGACTTCTATTGTTAGCAAGTGAGCAGCTGCACTTGGGCAATTGGCTAAGTGCCTTGCTTAAGGGCACATGTGACTGCCTTATTGAGGAGCAGGAAAGAACATCCCACTCGCCTTCTTAAGGCTATCCTGCTCCCCTAGCCTCTATAAGTCAGCTAGCCGACAATGCCCATAATTTTTTTCAGTCGGATTCATGGACGATGGCTGAGGTAAACGCTGCAGCTATACTGTGCTGAAATCTCCTGCAAATCCTAAATTCAGACATGACAAAAGGGAATGCCCAACTAGAGAATTTCATTAACGAGGCCACCATCCCATGTGCTGACAGTGAACCAAGGCATATGTAATTTCCAGGAATCTTCAACAGCATTAGCATGAGACTTGTTCTTAAGGGAGCGGGTGAACCAATACAAACTCAGAGCCACCAGAAACTCCGTCACTGTGAGAGGACTTTGCATTGAGTTCTCCATTATTTTGTTCACACCATGTATTTCTTGTGTTTCTTTTTTTAGGTTTCGTTTGCAGAAGTATGCCAATGCTAGAGAAGCTGTCCATGCCATTAGCAGTGAGGCTAGCTGGTATTACGAACTGCCATGTTTTTGTTCATGCATTAAGAACTATTAAGTGAAAGATATCATATTTACAGTACAATTCACATGTAATTACACATATACACTAGAGGCAAGAAAATTCACATTGAAATCAGTTCAACACTTTTTTTTCTCCTCCTCTGCTCCTTGAACATATGTTTCAAACGAAATCTATTTTCTCTCTTGTATAAGCAAATATCCTAAAGTAAAAGCATAGAACAAAAGATCCTCACAGCTTTTGGGATGAATGTGCTGATTTCATGTCCAGAAAGCAGGTAATACATGTTCTGAGTGAAATGAGTGATATTTACTGTGAGCATGCAAGGGCTGCTAATGTTTCTCCTCTGTATGCGTTTGGAGTTCATTAAAGATATGCATCAGCTATCTCAAAAGAATTTATACCTGAATAGGCATGTTTGTATTCATTTATTGGGAATAAACCAACCTTAATGACAATTTGATACTTGTGTTAGTTAGCGTTATAAAATGTAAGTGCATTTCATTGAAACCACAGAGCAGATGGATCAGGCTTCTTTCTGGTCGAACATGTTGCATGTTGAATTAGCTGAAATAACTCTCATGGTTGCCTTATGTCCCACATTTTTACAATGTGTTGCACTGGAACAAATAGCATCCTCTGGCCTCACAGATCCACCATTTTACCTTTTAACAGTTTGATAAGCTGTTATTGTGCAGACCAGGATGAAATGATGCAAAAACAAGTGTATTATTTGAATGAACTTGCATTCATTATCCACTATTACCACCTTGCTTTTTTCCCAAATATTCTAAAAGGCAAGGTTACCTGAAACACGAATGTGCACATTTGTAACGACCGCCATGGAAGCGCCTGAATACGCCTGACTCAGATGCCTCCACGCACATCGAACATTTGACGTCTCAAATGAGAAGATTTTGTAAGTTATGCATATCTCAGGGATGTATATCATGAGTTAAAGGGGAGCTCCACAGATTTTATACATCAAAGTCCGTTTGCATACGTGAAAAAAAAGTTGGCCAGAAGGAGCTGTGTGAAATCTGATAAATGCCTCAAATGATGTCACTTGAGTCAGCTGGCTGTGAAACTGTGAAAATGAAAAACAATCTGGGAGTGTGGAGTTAGAAAGAGCTTAATGAGCCTCTGTAGCCCACTCCTCGCCTCTGCTTGAGGCTAGAGCCGTGAGGCTACATTAGCCGTCCCTAGCATAACAAAGCCCTCTGACAAACTGTCTGTGGTAGAGTTGCATCATGGGTAATGTAGACCAGATTTTGACAAGGAAAATTAAGACTTTGTGGAATAAAAAAGGTGATATCTCTGGTTCTGCTGCATTGTTTTTTGATGCTTTTTCATGAGTGCAACAATTTTAAAAGGAGTGCAATGCTAAACCTGCAGAGCACTCCTCTAAAACTGGTATTGAGCATTCCTAACCAAGCTGTGAAAGACTGCATGTTGAAACATCTGATGCTACTGTATTCAAGTTCATTGAAATTCAATCTTAATTCACTCCTATTTGGCAACTTTTGAAGAACTCTACGTATTTGTGCACAATAACATATGGCACCACTTCAGCTGTTTCTCCTACCATTCACCCACAGTATAATACTGAATATGTATTCTCTACTTAACACAATACAACCCGCTTCAGAGCTTTGAGATAAAATTCTTACCCAGAAGCCATTTTCTCACAAAACTCGCTGCTACTTTAGTTCATTGTGGCACTTGTTGACTCACAGTCACTTTTCTCATAAATGACAACAAATTCACTTTCTTAACAATTAAGAGTAATCACTATGTTTTGGTCATGTAATCCTTTGGACCTCACAGTTGACTGAGAGACAAACAACAGATTGTTCAGCTGCAGACAGAAACATAAACCTCAGCTCTTTATGTCTTCCTGTTACTCTCACCACTTTTAGATACTTCCTGTCTATTTTCATGGATTAAAGGTGGTTGTGTTGTTCCGTTCTTCTGCTTCTACAGGACAGTGATGATGATGCATAAAATTTAAACAAAAGGAAATACTAAACTGGGATAACAGCTCGGGCCACATCACTACAAACTTCACTATGACTTACAGAGACAAATTGGTTTCTCACCAGTTTCCCTTTTTGAAGACACTGTGTGCGCACTGTGTTCCAGAGGGGAGTGGATATTTCTGATGCTAAAATGATTACTCTGCAGCCTTTCCATCTTCCTCTTGTCCCCATGTGTTTGTTTCCGCTGGTACATTTCTCTCACGCTGCACTGTGTATTCTAAAGATTCAGTCACTGTTTTTTTATTTTTATTTTTTATAGATTTGGTCGTGTAGGTTTTCCTCAGAGCCTGTTGCTTCCAATAGAGCCCGTTTGTGCCTGAAGTGAAGATGGCACCAACGAAGGTGGTGATCTGCACTTCATCTGAAGCTAAACAGACAAGGAAGGATTTTTTTTTTGTTTGCTTTGTGTCTTCCCTACAATGTCCACTGTCAGTCATCTAATGCTCTGACTTCATCTATATTACTTTAACTTTTTATGCGGTGTCATTTCACCATCTATAAAGATGTGATTTCCCGGGCTGACTTTCTAAATAAATCAAGGTCCTACAGTACTTTTTTTCCTTTGCAAATGAACCTGAGCACTGGAAATGCAGTGTGTGCGTGTGTTTGAGAGCAAAACGAAACAATAACGCATATGGATTATAGGCCTTTTGGTCAACATTTCAATTCATGGCTATTTATCACACATTTTCTCCCCAAGAATCACGGCATCATTCCTGATTAGTCTGATGCTTCTGATCCTCGGGCTTCGGAGCATTTGTGTGACGGCACTGATTGAGTCTGAGTGTGAAATGTTGAATCCTTCTCCCCACGTCTTCTGTCCAGGCTGCCCTCAGCTATCCCAATCAAATCATCTTGCTTTCAGAAACTGTGACTCCAACACTGAAGAAATGCTCAACAAACAAAGAAATACTGGATACTGAATGACAACTGGTCAAACTGCGGGCTGATATGTTGACTCTTTTGAATATACATGTCCTCACATCTTCACTGTGGAATAATTTCAAACGCATCACAAAAGCAACCCCCCATTTCCTTTTAGCGAACACAAAGCAGGATATGACGTTGATGAAGTCTGCATCTAAAGAGCATGTGAATCAATCAATAGCAGGAAATAAATAGTACAAGTATACTTTCATGAGTATCTGAATGATAAAATGTATAGAATATGTCTTTTTTTTTCACACAATCAAAATGAGTAATGCATACCTTTGACTCTTTTATCTCATAATGCCCTAGCTCTAGAACATGTTCTGACACTTTCTGAAATCACAGTATTTTTCAAGACAAAATCATATCTACAATAATCAGCACTTGTTTTTAACCATAATGAAAAAGACCCCCCTCGAGGACATGTTTCTAAAAATAACATGAGAAGAGAAAGGAACACAAGTTTGCGTTGACTCTGGGCGGGAACGCGGCGGTCAAACATCCCATCCACACGGCCCTCTAATGGAGACCATTAGGCCAGAGCTGATGTCTGATAAAGAGAACGATATCACTTCAAAAAACCCAAGGAACAACACATAATCCAAACAAGGTTGCTGTACATAGTAGAACCGGAGATTTCCGTGCATGTTATCCATGGGCAATGGGAGGAGTGGGGGATTGTGGGGGGTAGGTCGGGTGAGGGTGGCGGGGTTTGGGGGGTGTCAAGGATCTCACTCAGCTGATGCCTGAACAGACGAGCCACCACTGATTTCATGAGCTGCAGTAGAGGATTTTTGATTACAATAAGTATCAATAAAAAGTCAATGGGACTCTGAGACATCTTTTCTCTCTCAAGAGCGTTCACTTTCTCTTTTTTCTCGTTTCTTTTTTTAGCAAAAATATCATGCAGTCTTTAGTTCCAAAAACCCCTGGTGGGGGTCTCGTGTTTGTTTGTTTGTTTGTTTGTTTGTTTCTTTCAGGAGGAAAAAGAAACTCAAAGCCTTGAAATTCTTCTCTCACAATTATTCTTAAACATTCAAGTCATCCTATTAATACTTTGTACAGCAGAAAGGTCCTTCAGATTTCACATGTGTATATATAAATATAATATATAGAAATATGCATATACATATGTTCAACTTGTATATGTGTATACATATTTTGGAACTGTATCAAAGCCAATTTAATGTGCTCTCAAAATATGGCCCATGATTCCTAGTGGGATGCACATCAATTCACATAGTACAACCAGTAGATTAGGTTGAAAAATCCAAAGGTGATTGGGAAAATGACCCGGGACCACTTGTCAATGGTGCTAACATCTGACAGGTTTGGGATTTTCAACTTGAGCTTGGAGGAGCGTCGCCGTAGCCGACAGTTGGCCCGGCTCCGCATGGCGCTCCGGTCCAGCGAGTGGTGGCTGAAGCCATCTCGGGGCGCCATGGGCTTCCTGAATTGGACCCCGGAGCTGTCGAAGGACATGACTGAATTCCGAGAGTCACTGACGCTGCTTCCCACGTCAGAAGGCATAACTTCGTTGTTCATCTCCAGCGTGGTGAGGAGGATGTTTCCATAAGCGTCCACCTGAGAGGGGAAAGGGGAAGACACTGAGTCAGTGAGGGCTGAAATGTCGAGCAGTAGCCCCAAATTCCCTTAATAATGAAACTTATATTAACCCCCACCCATCCCCCAAGCTGTCAAGCTAAAGCAAAATGTAGGGATGATATGGAACGTCATTTCTTGCATGCAACAGAAGTAGTTAACAGAATTTCTTTATACAGACATCTCTTAGTGGTTTTTCACTTGCAAAAAAGTCACAAGTAATTTGAACAGCCTTAATCATCTGACTTTACTGTGAAGGCTGGCCTACAGCCGATATGATTTCTAAATACATGTACCCCAACTTTTCTTTGTTCCTCGAGATACAGATTTCTTCGCTGTGTAAATGACCTGAAGGTGTTGGTTTGAAACGGCACGGAAATGGAGTCCTTGCAATGTGAAAGAAAAATGAAGAGAACATTAAAACGGCTATAAAATTGTGGCAAATAAGCACATTTTCTCAAAAATTACACAATGCATTAAGACAAAGAGTTAACAGGAACAACTTTGAATAAGCATTTAGTACTTCACACACAAAAAACAGGGGGGGTGGGCTTCATTCAGTCTGACCATTTCAGCACCTGCCAGTGCCAAATTGCTAAACTGTCCCTTTCAGACTGCATCTTGATATTTGGTCCACTTCAGTTGGAAAATAGATATTAAAATACAAGGAGGCAGAGTGAGAATGAATGATGCCCACAGCATAAACAGAGACAACAACCTAAATAAGAAATGAGAATGTTAACACCACTGTTGAGCTAGATGAATCGCTATCTCAATGAAAAAGGCTATGCTCGATAAAAAGCAGTCAGTGCTTGAGGGAGAAGCAATGGATGATGGTTGGTGAATGCATATTGGGCTGTGGTGGCATTAGTATGCTTCTGGAGGGTTACTTCAGGGAATACTGTATGTGTCTTTGGATAAAATGACTATGGCTGGAACTCTTATATGCAGAACATAGTTGTTTTGTACTTGAACTCTGACTGACACAGAGAGGTAGACTACAAGAGAGGTAGCAGATGAAGATGCAAACCTGTTCCCTCACGCGCTTCTCTTCGTATCTTGTGCGCTCGTTGTTGGCTTTGTTCAGCCTCTCATTGATTTTCTTCTGTTGCGCAGGGCCCCGGCCAAAGAACACGTAATTTACAAAGGCATATTCGAGCAGGGCCAGGAACACAAAGACAAAACAGCCCATGAGGTAGACGTCGATGGCTTTCACGTACGGAATCTTTGGGAGAGTCTCCCTAAGGTGGGTGTTAATTGTTGTCATGGTGAGCACCGTTGTCACACCTGAGTACAGCAGCACACACAGAGACACACAATTCATCATCAGAGGAAGTAAACCACGTTACTGCAGTGATGGAAGAAGTATTTGGATCATTTACTCTAGTGAAAGTAACAATACTGCAAAGTAAAGATACTGCATTTACTACTACTACTATTAAACAAGAGAATGGCTCCTGTCAGTGTAAAATTAATATACAGCGTATTATTTGATTATATTAATGATGCACAAGCACATAAGCACCATTTCAAGGTTGTAACTGGTAACTTTGTATATAGTTTCATCAATAACAGTGCATCATATTCTATAAGATGATCTTACAGTTTGTATGTGAAATCTGAATCTGTAGGCACTGAAGGTGTCAGATCGAAAGAGAATAAGTATTTATGATTGGATGAATACTATTATCAAACGCACAAAGTGTACAAACTACCTTAGTCTTTAACTTGGAGATGATATATATCTTCAGTCAATGTACAGTGAAATCAAGTCAAACTCCTGTTAAATAGTCTGAGAGCTTTTATGTCATAGCATGTGGGCACAGTAATATGTGTTAAATGTCATTAACATCAGCAACATAGCGACGGGGTAACTGATGTGACATTCTGTGTACTACTTTAAGGTAACTGGGGCACATTTATTATATTATGAGTAAGCATGTCTCTCAGGCTTACTCATAGTATGTACTGCTCATCACTCCATATTTACATGTGCATCAGTGTTTGTGTTTCTTTCTGTGTTCACGCAGCACTGGTTGACCTGTGTGAACATCACGTGTGAGCAGCAGAACAGAATCTATGGAATCTCCAGGAGCAATGTGACTGAACAGACACAACTGACATCAGCTTCTTTCACTCAGTCAAAATAAAGTTGTAGTTTCATATGCCTGTAAATGTACAATGTACAGAATAATATTCAACATGCTTTTAGTTCCTGTGGCCATCACTGGATTGTAATGAAGACAGGTCCAAGTTTAACAATGCAGCAGTGGTTGTGTCTTACCCAGGGCCACCCGAGCTGCAGAGGCATCATAATTGATCCAGAAGGAGACCCAGGAGAGGATGGTGATCAAGATGGAGGGCATGTATGTCTGCAGGATGAAATACCCAATGTTTCTCTTAATCCTGAAACTCAGCGAAAGTCTTGGATATGAACCTGTAAGGAGAGAGGATGGAGTGATAGTTTGGAAAAGAGCAAGGCAGAGTGAAAACACATCAGTGGAAAAATGAGAGAAGGGGGAAAACATTGGCACAACTTAAGAGTTCCAAAGTCTGCACTTTGACAACGCGCGGGGTAGTCATTTCTCCATTTGTTCAGATGGAGCACTTAATTTCCCCAAAGCGATGGATTCCTTTCCAGGGACAAGTTCGATTCCAATTAAACATGGCAGAAAGTCGCAAACACGGCAGATTTTTCTGCAACCCCCTATCTCAGCAGGCAGCTCCAGCATCCCTCTGAGAATTGTCACAGAGAGCTGCTCTGCCTTTCTTTTGCACTTTCTCTGTCCTCTAAACATTACCAAAAGGGCATTTTAGAGGTGCATAATTGCAATGTATGCCTTTGCACTAAACCAGGAAGGGAAATACACAGTATGTGGCTGCGAGGTGGTAAGTCAGGTTGTGCCAAGAGATTAATTGGTCTTTTGACTGCACTTTAAACAACCACAACCACACAATGCTGATGCAAAAAGCAGCATAAACATCAAGGCAGGACCTCTCTCTATATTTACGAGGTTAGAAACAATACAAATTGCTCTAAATATAGTTAAATTCCATTCTATGTATTCTATCTACAGTTTTATTTCCAATATGTCACCAAAGAAAAAAGGCTTCAGATAAGCGTGATGGTTTTAATCTAAAAGGCTATTTGCTATGGGGAACACACAGTGATGAATGACCTCATCATCTGCAGGTTCCTCTAAATCTTTTAATGAATCAATACCTGAGCATACATACTTCATCAAGTTGGAGACAAAAGGCCTTAGATGACCCAAGTAAATCCTAGATTAATGGTGGCAACAAATGTTCATGGATTTCATTAAACTCAAACACGAGATTTACACTTAAATTTCTCTTTCGTTGTTCGTTCACAAGAAGTTTATTTATGGGGAAGCTGGGGTCAACTGGAATAAATTACTGACCCATTCATGAAAGATTTTCTGTAACTAACACATCACCTCTAGCTGTTTTATTGGGCTTTTTATTTTTCTTTTTTTTAGTTGTCCAAAGTCTTTATGTCATCAAGAGATTAAAATACAGAACTGAAACTATACAGCATGCCACCACAACACATATGTATGTCCATAGAGTATCACAAATGTACAGTATGCATAGTCTACTTTCCAAAGTACTGTACGTGTTTTCTTGTACTGTAATTTAAATCCTGATCTGATTTTGACCATTTTGTAATAATTTCAATATGTCTCTGTCAGTGGTGGAAGACCTGATCGTGTCCTTTATTCACACTGCAGCCATCACGCTCAGGGTGGGAAGCTGAACTGCTGTTATAAGTGTAACAAATGTCAGGAATCTGACAAATTGTTATCAATTCACCACTTCCTGATTGATCAAGAACTAGAGAGACAATGAATAATGAAAATTGGGCCATATTTTTAGATTAAACCAAATATTTGATTACCCATTTATTACCATTGGACAACAGCTAATGTTAGCATTCAAGCACTTCCTAGCTAACATCAAAAACTTACAGTGTTACAGGACACAATAGGAAAGGTGTAATGTGACTATGTTCTTTATCACTCAATGCACTAAATATGAGCCTACAGGCAGAGAGACAATTTGCCTCACTTTACATAAAGGCTGGGAAAAAAATCTGCAAACCACCAGCACCTCTAAACCTCACTAATTAATGTACACCTTGCTCCTGGAGTCCGCTCTTGTTGCAGCCTCATGACAACATGACTACAGAAGTGTCTTGTTTTTACACTTCATTTTCACACACTTCATGAGACATAACATGCTAATTAGAGAACTATAGAGGTGTCTTTGGACAGATACACAAAAGCTGTTTTCCACCATTTCCTGTGTTCATGCTAAGCTAAGCTAACTGTCCAAAAAGTCAAACTTATAATCTAAAATCTGGAGTTAAAATTTCAAACAAAAGTACATTTAATTTAGCAATAAAATATTTATGATGCAGAATGGCCATTTCCATGTGAGTTTAGTTTAACTGAATCTTTAGTCTGTAAACAGCATTTTAATGTTGGAGCAATATCAAACCACTATACAACTATAAACTATTATACTATTGATTTTCTACAGCCTGCTTTTAGGTAGGTTTAAAGCATTTCAAATACAGCCTTACCTGTAGTAAACCTGACCTCCCTGGACACCAAGCGGATGTCTACAATGGAGAACTGAGGTAACTCTAACTTGTCAACGCCCGTCACAGCGTTGTCTCCTCCTTGCCAGAAGAATACAATGTCATCTGTGGTATATCCATCTGTGTCAAGGTCAGGGCAGATTGAGGGGAGAGGACAGAGAGGAAAATAACACATGTGAGTGTGGTGAAGAACCAACCATTACAGTTAACCATGTTTCTATTTAAAGTCTTCTAACAATATGGATGATGAGTGGAGGTCGCTTTGACAAATAAAACACTTGTTTCTACTCTGTGTTACATTAAAGTCATTCAGAACTGAGCAACCAAAAATACTTCTTTGTAATTCTTCGTTACGTAGGACACCATGAACAAATCTATTATTCATAAATTATTGATTTTTAATTAACCACAGTTTTTTTTTTTAGATCATGAGTTTCTACCACATGGTAGAAATGTCCATTTACAGTAGACGTGCATTGTTGAACACTCCAGAAGTAAAACATTTTACATATATCAGAAACATGAAAGGTCACATTTTATATTAAGGTACATATTCACCTTTAACTAATACATTAACGTTTCCTCAGTGGTGAGCCAGCCCAACACGTTTTTGTCCTATGGATCTTTTTTTCCTTTTTCCTCCAATGAACCATTGCTGACTTGTTTTCCCATTAGTATTTCCCATACACCTCAACCTACCCTTTGGGCAGGAGTTGCACAGCACCCACTAATCACAGTGAGATTTGTCAATGTCCACAACTGTTAGTGTGATTAAATTTGGCTTTGTTGACTCATTTGTATCACCCTACATTTACGTGATTACTGACTGTATTTCTATTGAAAAGGTCCAAAGAAATTACAGAAAATACAATAAATAACCTTAGATTTCTCAAATGGACAGCTGTTTTATAATCCTAAAGCTTTGCATTCCATGGCAATACTCGCAAATCAAACTTCATACCAGCAACATGTGAAACAACGCATTAATTTCTAAATGCAATAGACTATTTGCCATATTTTTAATTTTATCTACAATTTATCAATTTCTTGTATTTTTCTGGTAAAAGTTGCATTAGGGACTGTAGTCAGACAGCAGCAGGAGAAGGGGTTCAGTGAGAGATTTCTGAAGAAATGATTCATGCAGCACCAAATACAACACTACAACAAAAAGCCTCCCTGCCTCAGATTTCAATCTGTCTGGTGTCTGGCCCTGCAATCACATGTGCCATTGTCCAGACTCCTATGGAGCCATATCCATGCATGCATTACCACCTGCATGAATATTTATTAACATGTGTCACTTGGTATGGCGCTCCCACACATTCTCAACTGGCAGTGCAATTGAAAGTGACCACAGCAGCAGATTTATGTCAATAGACCAGTATGCATTCACTGCAGAGCAATTTCTCAGTCCGGGAAGTGTAACTACATTTCACATTCTACTACCCCACGTCCAGACCTGGATGGCATTAAACTCACTCAGGGACCAGGATTCATTACCATTAAATCTCTCTCTGAGGTTATAGGGTAAGGAAATGTGACATTGGCCATGAAATTGAAACAACTGCCTGCCTAATCAATCACACTGATGGTTAATGTGCATGACTCCCACTAATGCAGAGCATTCCATGAGCATAAACAGCAGATATTCTTGCAACTTTTTAATTCACGACGTATCCATATTTCATTGCCGAATGATGTCCCTGAGGGTGATCACTCTGCACTTTTATCTGGAACAACAAGAACCACAAATATCTGCCGTATTGAGCAAAGGGGTTGATTGATGGAACGATCAATGAAAATGATCAAGCATATACAATTTTTAATTACACAACCTGCACATTTCCCCCCCTGGATATTGATTTATCTAAATTAAAGCATTAAAAAAAGACATGAAATCATATCAATTACATGATATGGTGTAATATCATGTAAGTCTTTATTTTTCTCCATAATGCATGTGTGCACATATACTTGTTCAAAGAGGACTTCAGGAGTCAAGCTAAACTTCTGGGTGAGAGTTAGACAAGACGATATAGCCAGGAGACAGTTAGCTTAGCTTAGCATGAAGAGTGGAAACAGGGGGAAACAGCTATTTTGACTCCATCAAAAGGTAAAAAAGTTCACCTACCAACACCTCTAAGGCTCACTAATTAACACGTTACATCTTGTTTGTTGAGTTCTGACTATTTCGTGTCTTATTTCTCATAACGCTGTATTATTCTTTAAGGACACTGTAGATAATGTGAGGTTACTGTACTTGAGAACAAACTGCTGCTGTAGATTGTATCTTATTGAACCAAATGACTTCCTTCATGAATCATTCCTCATGAACTCTGAATCAGGTGCTAACTGGCACTTAACCAATAACTCATTATTAACTTGTTGTCAGTTAGTTAGTTGTTATGCGTCCCAAGTATAAATTATTCATTAAAATGATTATTGTGGATGTGGTGGCTGTGAGCTAATATTATTATTTATTCAGACATTGCAAGACACTAATGAAACTTAGGGGTTAAGAGCTATGTTGAGGGTCAAGTAAGGTCCCCAATATTAATGTTATCATTTTGCTTTCAACATTCAAAGTTCCAGATCAATTCCATCTGTCAGACTGAGGGAATAGTAATCAATGCACATCAGCAAGCACTGTGATTTCTTCTTCTCACAGCAGTCAGTCATCAGCTGCAGAGGTAAAACATGTGAAAAGTGGCACACATTGACAAAGATGCCAAACATTTCACGGCCTAGGTCTCCACACTAAATGTATTTACCACAAAAACCTCACTTAATTATGTGTAATTCTTTGAGGTAAGGTGCAATGATTTTAAGATGGTGATTAGCCAGTACAAACAGCTTTCTGGCAATCATGCTGATTGCTTTTGAAGGGTGCTGTCTGAAGGCCTTTGTTGAGAGAGACGAAGTCAAAAACTGCAGGTCCTTTTGCATTACTCACAGCTTTCAATTTCCAGGGTGCAGTTCTGTTCATCGAGAGGGTATCTCCTCAAGTCCATCATGCAAGCAGCAGTGGTGGTTATTCTAAGAAGAAAAGACAGAAGGAGAGCAGGTGCTATCATAAAGACATGGACAGACAGGAACACATCATTTTAGGACATTTTCCCATTTCCCACAAATGAAGTAATCGGTTAAGAGGGAGGTCACGGTGCGCGACGCCTTTCACATGTTGCACAATGTGATGGACCACCAGTGTGTCCACCACTTCCTGGAGCTGCACTTTCAGCGTGATTATTTTGTGGTTGTTTGTTGAAAACATGAATGCACCGCAGCAGTTCGATCAACCATGGCTTGGCTTTTAAATGTACATTATTGTGAGGACATTTTTCCAGTGCTGCACGTATCTTAGTGGGGTTTGAATGTGTGTAACTTCGTAGCACATTCATGTTCCTTAACCTCTACAATCTTTTCAGGTTCATGAAAGCTGGAGACTCCGCCTGAATGCACGTGGCAGAGAGCAGAAGAGCAAACCTTTACTCTCTTGTGTTTTTTAGCTATTTTTCCAACTTTTCCAGAGACTCTTAAATATGATTTATTTTTTTTTACATTTCCCCGAGTGGAAGCATTTCCTTTTATGTGAATCACTAACTGCTCAACGTCTGCAATTTTGTCAATGTGTGTTATTTATTGCTAGTTCTGAGATATGCATTTCTTCCAGGTAGCTTTAGAAAAGATGTATGCATAGCAGTTTATTAACGTCAATAAATCCAGTAGCCCAGGAAAACAGCTTTGGCTACAAATTATACATGTAGGGGTCTTTGGCATTTAACTGAGATACAGTATTTACCGGTGCAGCACATTTTAGTAATTACATTTCTGCTGTTCATACCAGATGCTACGTGTTCATCAGACCAGCTTTCATTCGCTTACTGCCCTCTTCTGTAAATGAACAGAAAAATTAATTTTCAGCTCATCATCCCTGTGTCAGAAGCCACCAGCACTTTCACAGGGGAACGCTGATATGCACGTTATATATCTCTGTGTGTATATTAGAGCATGATGAGAGTAACATGTAGTTTGGCCCTTTAAAGCGTATTTCAAGTTTTAGATACATTATTAATCATGCTGCTATAGTCTACTGTTTTACAATGATGCAGTAAGCAAATACACAACCATCTACAGTATCTATAATTAGTAACACAGTAGATAACAAACTGTTCACACAGGAAATATATTACTTGAACTCAGAGTTTGTAAATTGGTCATGGTGGGGTGAACAGAATGCTGTCGGCAGGTAATTGGAAAACAAAATATGTTTTGCTAAAGCTGATTGGGCCAGATTAACATGTGGGGCCTCTATGTCCATGATAACAGAAGGGAGCAGAAGGGTAAAGAAAATAACACATAAACAAAATGTGTGACAGGTATATATTTATTATTCACAATGACACTGAGCTGCATTCTGCTGCACAAGCATTAAGCTGCTCAAACAGATTCTGTTCTGCTCCCTTGTGCTGCACCTCCCTGCTGCCTCGCAGTGCTCCTCTGCTCTGAGCAGACAGCAGGGCTACCACTGGTACACACTGTGAGGAGATAACATCATGCCTAATTACATTAATGGGAAAGGTCACTTGGCAATCATGATTTCCAGGCAAGATGTTGAAAAAAGGCAATTTTTTTTTTTTTTTTTTTTTCAATAGTGATTCTCTTAGGTGAGGTGGGCATCAGTTTAATACAAACAGATGGATAGATTTTGGAATTAACAATATAGGTGACACAATGAATGAAAAAGGATTGATGAGTTTTCAAGATTTGAAATTAAAATAATATTCAGTCTTTTATTAGTTGATGGAATTCCCTGTGACACTCAACTGACTTTGCATCCCTTAACATGTTTGCTTAATGGACTGTAT
This sequence comes from Chaetodon trifasciatus, assembly GCA_037975065.1. NCBI lineage: Eukaryota > Metazoa > Chordata > Actinopteri > Chaetodontiformes > Chaetodontidae > Chaetodon > Chaetodon trifasciatus. The sequence goes on from JBBMOE010000011.1 coordinate 7,266,837, forward strand.
AATGAATTATTGAACTGTTCACAGATATCTTTCTATCTTTAGCTATTACAGAGAAATGGAATAAATATATTGCACATTTATGTATATAAATAAACAAAAAAACAGAGAACTATCAAACTACCTTCAAGCAGCTAGAACAATCAACTGTTGCATCTTCAGTGTGTTCATCGACTTAACTTAACTGCAAAGAAAATGTCCTGATGAGGAGGGTAATATCTCCTGATTGTAAAACCTGTCATAGATACAGTATATATATATACACACACACACACACACACACACACACACACACATATACATACTGGATATGCAGTCCTATTAAGGTCTTATAAAATTATCTCCAAAGTGATTGGATCATTTTTCACCCTGCTCCCCACAAGTAATGTGATTTAATTCTGACTCTAACTTGAACTTAAACATGTCTCAGAGAAAATTATGGTTAGCTAGATCCACTGCAGCAAAAAGGCTGCTATCAGCTTGATGGAAACCTCCACATTCACTTTTGCTCTATCTGTGATACATATTTAAATATACTGATGAAAATATAAATAACATTTCAGAGAAATTTTCTGATAATAAAGTGAAATGAAAAAAATAAATAAATAAAAAAAAAACCTCCCTCCAACAGTCTTAAGCTCCTGTGCTAACAGTGTAAACACAAACACTCCCAGTGCTCTGATCTCCCAGTCTGTCCAATCAGCTAACAGGACTGCTAGCTGCACAGCTAACTGAGCTAACAAGACAATGCAGTTTTGTGAATCTGTTGGACATAAAACCTAGATTGGTAAAAAACTGAAAAAAAAAACTAATATTGATGACTAATTAAGCAATGATCAAACTAAAAAAGAAATCCTTTATAATATTATAATAGTATTATTTATTAGGAATTTAATGCTCAGGAACTGTCTGATGGCTCTGTACGTCATCACATTCGATTCAGAAGTCGAAGTGATGATTTAAAAGCATGTGACATCACCTGTTCCAGTTAGTACGTTGGACTACCAGTAAGGAGAGCTTTGGCAATAAACAATGTCTTCGTGCAGGATCCCATAATTCATAGCAAGACGTCCATCGAGAAAGCCTCACGGCCTTTAAGTCTAATCACTGTAAACTAGAACCCAGGTATCTATCAGCACATTATCAGCAGAGGCTTTTTATAAATCTACCAAGCAACCATAGGCTCAGAATGAGAAGTAGTAGTAAGGCAAATACATCTCCAAAAGAAAACCTGCATGCCAAGTTGCATCTTACAGCATGCAGTGAAAAATGGAACAAACTTAAGTATGGTGAGACCCTACAATGTACTGCCTGAAACCTCAAGCTGCAGTGAGGTCCTGAGTCCTCTGTGATCACGAGCAGGAAGACATATCCTGTCAAGACACAGTTACCGTTCTTAAAAGACAATACCCCCGGTAGCAGAGTGAAGCAGTGAAACCCTGCCAGCAGCTCGGAGTACTGGACAGAAATGAATTCTTTACACCTTGGCAGAGATGGGAAAAAAACCCCACTACGAATAAAATTGACTTTATATGTGACAGTTAACAAGTGAGGAGAGAATCATCATTGAGGAGGCACGAGCTGGGACGGCTCACAGCGAGGGCCTGGGATTTGGAAATGTCAGCAGATGTAGGTCAGCAACTTAAGAGTCCCACCAGAGATGGTCAGCAGCCGTCTCAGACCTGAGCAGGCACTGCAGTCTGACACTCAGCAGTCTGTTTACTTCACAGGATTGAAGGTGACATGCGATATTAGTTGGTTTGCGTTGTTTTGGTCAGACTAACTGTGAAGACAGCTATTTTGGCAAAGAGTTTGAGGATAATCTGTGTGAAGTTAAAGGCTGTGAAGTGATGGAAATGTAACTTATTCCATTGGACAATGCACATACAATATAAAGCAAACTAAAAAATAAAGATTATTATTACAAACTTCTAATTCACAATCAAAGGTGCATTCCACTCCTTTATACAGGCCACTCTTGGCTTTTCAGACCATGCATCGTGCCAGCATCACATGACAACTAAAAGCAATCTGGAGGCGGATCCAAGAGGCTCAGCACTACAGACCGGGAGGCTTTCAGATATGTGAGCAATAGTTTTGACACCCACACAGTCTACTCCTGTATCCTTCTTTGCGAGGTAGCTTGCATACCAAAGAAGATCATAGTACTACACCGTGGTTTAATAAGCACGAGGAGCACGAGAGAGTGGATTCACAGGAATGGGAAGACAGAAAACACCATCTGGTGAAAGCTTAGCTCAACAAAGCCCTCAATGCTCTCAGGACCCAGAGCACGACCAAACTGGATTGTGAGTTCGCTAACGATGATTCAGCCCCTCAACTCACTGGCAAGTTAGACAAACCTGCTCTATCATCCACACCCAGCTGGACTCTTTCTACTGACGCCGACTTCTTTTATTGATGTTCGGAGTGACTTTGTTTGTTTGCAGCACCCAAACGTTCTCCTGCACCGCTCAGCAGTCCTTAGCCCCAGCCCCCCTCCCTCCCTTGACTCATGAAAATAAAGTACAAGGTTAAAATCTAGCTACAGTATATCTCAGGTACACAAAAATGTCAATTTAAGCAAGGTGTTCAAAAGCAATATTAATTTCAGGGAGGCGGTGGCAGTTCTCCAGATTTGATTAGAATTTTGGACAATCCAATTTGCTTTATTAACATGTTGCTGGCAGTGGCACTTAGATCCTTTACTTAAGTGAACATCAATGTAAAAATGCTCCATTACAAGTAAAAGTTAAACAAAAGAACAGATATATTATCAGCAAAACGCACTTAAAGTCTCAAAACTAAAAGAACTTGTTCTGCAGCACAATGGCCCTGTGTGTCATTATTATTTTACAAAACATTATTAGATTATTTATACTGCTGTGTGAGTTCATAAGAATGCAGCGTTTTACTGTTGTAGCTGGTCTGCTTTATATACAGCTCAGTAGTTTAGACCAGTGGTTCACAACTTTGGGGTTGGGCCTCTCCAAAGGGTCACAAGATAAATCTGGGGGTCATGGGATGTTTCGTGTGTAAGATTCATTACTCGGACTTTTCTCTCTCTGAAAAAAATTTTTTTTTACAACTTTGGATTCCAAATTATTTAAATGAAACCACCTGAGAAGTTTGAAGGGGAATTCATGCTTTTCTGAAACTGCTAACATCTGGCATCTGACAATGTGGTGGAGTCGTAGAATTAAGTAGGATGACAAAGAAATATTCAAGTAAAGTACCTCGAAATTGTGTAAGAGCAGTACTTTAGACAATTAGTCACTTTCCACCACTGGTTATTTGACTGTAGGAGGAATTTGTGACAGTGAAACACACAGAACCACAGGCAGCGGTCACCTTGGAAGGACTGATCTGAATGCTGGAGTTTTTTGCTTTGAGTAAGCGGAGCTGATGAGGTGCTGTCTGCTCCCCCAAGCCACTATCAATGCATTCAAATGCAAGGTTCAGCAATAAGGTCAACTGTTAACTAAGTCTACCATTTAACAGTCAGAATGAGATCTGATTTTAGTCAATTAAATGTTAATTTTTGATTGTTAATTGTGAATACTAAATCACGATGTGTGCACATTTTTGATTATAGCATCTTTTTAATAATCATGGTTGTATACATGCATGTTTTTAATTGCAGAAAAATACAGATGATCCTGAGCACAATCTAAAAAATGATACAATCTGCTTGGTTTAGCCAGAGAACGGAGGCTGCAGGTACAAAGAATGCACTGTTACAACGCTCAACGCGAGATGAGTGGGTAAAGAAACAAGGACGGAGTTGTGAAGAAGAGAGAATGTCAGTTTGTTCTTACAATGAATACAAAAATAGAACATGATGATCAACATAAATCAGCTCAGCTCAGATTAAAATCACTGTAAACATGAGGAATCAAGGTAAATAAAGGCTAAAAAACAGGACAAACAGCAGTATCAGCACATTTCACAGTAGGTGGATAGGTGAGAGCCCAGCACAAGGTGCAGTAGTGTGTGTAATGTGATTGTCCACAGTTTGCATTTTACTGCACTCAAGAGTGGCACGGGGGATGGATTCAAACAGGCGGTCTTTACGATAAAATGCATTTAAGACAACAATAACCTCAAGCGGTCAAACTTGAGAGGCGAAACACTCAAATGAATTGAACTGAGAATGCAACATATATTGTTAAATCTATTCTTCTGGGAGAAAAAACAAACGTCCACACAACCCTTGGGCAAAGTCAAACATTTTAACAAAGCCATTTAATGGCATGCTTACAGGAGGCTTGTAAAGGTCCTGAAAGCACCATGGTATGTAGATTGTGCACTGCTTCTAATTACTGTACACTGCTGAAAAAAATGGTCTGGAGGACAGATCCAAGGGCTTGACACCATCTGCTTTTTACCATCACTGCAGTGGGAGATGGTAACAGCAAACCCCTGAGCAGTGTGCTTGGAGAAAAGATGCTGGAGGACTGGCTGATGCTGGTGTCCCTAGCAACAGCCTTAGCTTTCTGATTCATGCAGGCACAAAGCCAGTGGAGGTGCAAATGCAGGTGTAATGCCATTTTCTTCTGGCACGAGTCCATTTTACGATGCTTGTGCCTGCTCGATACTTTTGTGGGAACTTGGATTTGCTGAGGTACGTGGAGTGGAGCAGCTGGGAATGTTTATTCAGATCAGGTGGCGCAGTGTAATTCCGGTACCAGTTTGGCATGAAATTGATCACGTTTCCACCTGTTGTATTTGTTGCAGGCACACACAGGATAAGTTTTCCATCTCGTACACATTCAAAACCATCAAAGTCACGCCTAATTAATGCCAAACTCTAATTTATCTGTAATCTGTTAGTTATCTAAAACTGCTTGTAGGATGTATAGGGTGCTTTTATTTCAGTTCAGTCAATCGCTTAAACAGCAGCAGAAGGGGGAAGACAGAAGGTGATTTGATTGGCCTTTATTTTAATACGCCCCAGCGGTACCTGCTGATAACCTATTCCTCTGAAAAATAATATATTCATCCTACTTTGGACCTTTCTCAAGGTGGCTCCAAGCTTCTCCAAGATTCAACTTGTACACTGCCACGAACTGAGAGCTGCAACGTGTTCTTCAGCAGCAGTGAGACTGCACTCCTGCTACCTTCTGAAGAGTCATAAAAGGTAAAAAAAGAAAACTTTTGCCATCATATCTCCTTTTGTGTCAGCATCAATTCAGTAATTCAGTTTCTCAACTCTGATTACAGCATTAATAATTCATTACTTCATATGATCTACAACTTGTCACTGCCATTTTCTTTTATTCATGGAACAAAACACATTCCCAGCTTTCTTGCCTCTATCAAACTGCTTTATTTTAATGACGTGTTAAGAAAAGCGGCGATCTGTTCCAAGCTTGAACAAAACCTCGGGACACTTTCCTACTTTTAGACGTCCCAGAGGGATTTTAGATGGGTCCCTCTGTGCACATTTAATGTGACTGAGTTGTCTAGTTTGTCACAGTGATCTGGGACATTTGGGTGGTGAGCATTTTGAACCTTTTTTTAGCCTTTTTGGGTCAATGAATTTTGGATTGAATGCGCCCGTCTGCTTCCAAAAAATTGTTATTGTTTGTCTTGACTCACACTTAGAACTCTGGAGACTATTAACTTTATAAATAAAGCTTGAAAGTCTTGTTTATTGGTGCCAAAAATAAATGTGTCATAACTCATCCTGCCACAGGACCAGACGCTAGCATGTGATTGTGAGTTTTCACAATCTTCACATGCTGCATGACTGACACATGACAGACACAAATGAAATGATAAAGGCCGCAGTCATCTAATTAACAGTTGTTGAGAAAATCACCCTCCTTCCATCCGTCAATTAAGTGCTCATGTTTTTTCTGCTCTAATATTAAATGGAGTGTTTGCTCTCGCTCTAGATTTCTAAATACTGGTGATGCCCTCCATCCAGTTTCTGTATGTGCGTATCCTGTGCAGGGTCACGAGAAGGTAAAGGCTCTCCCAGCATGGCTCTAACATCTTTCCTGTGTATATATTTTCTTTCTGAGGTTCCATCCTCTTGCATTTTTAAGTCTTTCCAAAAGCAGAATTAAAAAAAGACATGAAAAATCCATCCATTGCTTCTCTATACTGTACCACCTTTCTGCTCTGGGTAACTCCCAGCATGCACTGGGCAAAACGCAGACACACACTATAGGGCGCTTTAGAGTGCCCAGTTCAATTGACCTGTTGTATTTGGACTGCAAAAGCAAACTGGAGACTTGCAGGTATGACTCAGCTCTAACCATGACTATGCAACTTATCAGTGACCACAAGTAAAATTTATAGGATGAATGCTAAAGTCAGTGGACCATAAAACCAACCAAAGTTTGCTAACATTAGCCACCATAAGATACTGTTCATACCAGACCAAGTACAGTAAGGCTGTGGCAGCAACATCCCTGAGTGTATTGAAGTGAGCAATGAAGGATTTTATTCTTTATGAACTCATCATCATCAGCTGTAAGAGGAAGACTGTGTGGGCTCTTCGCATAGTATTGCTTTTATCACACATGCTTTTAGTTATGCACTTAGATGTTGATCACCTGTTGCTGAAATAGTTTTCTTATTATGTATTTTTTTCTTCTTTTCTTTCTTAAGTTTGTTTACTGCAGCAATCTTTCACAGCCACATATGTTCTTTTTCCTTTGATAGACTCTGTCTTCTCTGAAAATTACTGGTCCGAGTAGTTCAGGTTCACCCACTAGATACATGTTGGAATGAAGAAAACAAAGTCAAACAACAAAAAAAAAATATACATCATCCAGTCGCATACTGAAAGGGGAAGCGCTGACGCAAACCACCATTCCAGCCATACAGAGTGCAGGAAATCAATGCACATAATAAGAGATGTGTGTGTATATGAGACACAAAGCAGAGTTTCCACTGCTCTTACCTCAGCCCGTATAAGACAGTGCCATCAGGGTGCAGTCGGATCATACGGTTTTTTACTGTCACACCATGAAGAAAGGACTTCTTGTCATTAAGGAAGTAGGTGTCAGGGAGCCATAGCTGGTCTGCTACACGGTTGTCCAGAGTCAGGTTTAGTTTCAGCTCACCATAGGCCAAACGCTTATCTCGCCAGCTCTGCTGGAAATACATTGTGATGGTGTAGTCCTGGGGAGAAGGAAAAGCTTGTATGAAGTCACAGACAAAAACATTTCAACAACATAAATTCAGCGGTACAAGAAGTGATGAGCTACAGTAACTCTTCATCTTCTTATTGCCTGCCAGCGCCCAATGAAAGCAGATAGAGTTTCAGAAATAGTGTGCATGGTTCATCAAAACAGGTCGAACACATGAACATGACGCAATCACAGGCCACAGCTGACAGATAGAACCATATGTAATATATGCAAACGAGAACAAGGTGGTGTGTACAAGCAGACATGAAAATATAACAAATTAAAAATCCCTGTATGCAGTGTTTCCCCACAGTGTAATTTACTGAAGGACAAAAAGAGGAATAAGCAACTCTGATAGAGCTAAAACAGCAATAAAAGAAATGCATCTGCTATGCAGGCACAGCAACACTATTTTTATCAGATCATGAAAATTGTTTAGCTTTTTTATACAATCAGGAAAACTAACCTGCTCAGCATTTGTAAGACAGAATATGGGCAGCAAACCAATAAATACAGCTGTGCTAGTACTCCTGTATAATACTGTATCTAACTGGAAAAGCGCTCAAGTGGAGATATATGGTCTGACAGCTAATGCATCATTGCCCCTCTGGTCAAAGTGTTGTAGTCTACAGTCAGACCCATGAAAGATACGCACTGGCTTAATTTTCAACCTACACAGTCCAATGATTTTAAATATTGTGCGCTTTAACAAAATTCATTTTCATGAAAGGTGCAATTCATCTCAGATCACACAGCAAGTGAACCCACACTTCACGTGTTTGTGCATGATTCATGTTGAGACATCTAGTAACCCTTCCATCCTGTTCTGTAATTAATCATATAAAGTGTTTTGTGTTGAAAAGCATCACTCGTGAAGAAATGAATGAACACTCAGCTCTTAATGAGCACTTAGCCAAACTGCTGATAAACAAATCAATCAACCGTCTCAGTCATATCAGTCATTAAAAATTAGCCATTTCAAATGCAGACTTGGTGAAAAACGCTTTAACCTGAGCACACAGACAATAAACCTTCTGTGACACAAAACAGCAAGAAGTTACAAACACTGACATTTGGTGATAGCATTTTTAATAACTCGCCCCTCATCAAATTAAAAATTCATACAATAGCTGTTGTCATTGAACATTTAATACATATTTGGACATTAATCAGTGTTCTTTTGTTCTCACACTGAATCATGATTCAAAGACGTTCAAGAGCAAAGATACCTCAAGCAAATCGTGAACACGTGGAACAAAGTCTGCTGTGGATTTGAACAGGTTGAAAATCGTCTGATCACTCCAGAAGAAGAAAGACCAAAGAAAGAGGGTGAAAGAAGGCAACAGAAAATAGAAAAGCTGCCTCTCCACATGGGAGGAGTGAGCTGCACTGTGAGTGACGATGTCACGCCGAGTGAAATAAAGAGAGCGCTAAGGGACAGAGTGACGTCATCACTCAGATGTCAGCCATATTGCCTTCTTCAGTCCTGAGCGTGCATTCCTGACTGCTCTCAAGTCAGCGTCAGAGCAAAAGAATATGCGCTGTCTTGAAGAGTAGTGGAAGGATTACACTGTGAACAAATTACCAGTAGTTCAAGACACAATGGTGAAAACCAAGGTTACAGTCAGTGGAGGATGTGTAAGACTCTTGCCCACCGCAGAAACTCTGTGGCAGGACCCTCAGCCTGGCTCCGTCCAGTCAAACTGTCACTGTCAGTGTTTGGTTGGTGGAAAGTCAGTGTATCATGTATTTGTTGATGCCCTGAAAACTGCCTCTGGTTGGCTGGCTGCTTGCCTGGAGGTGTGTGGGAACTGGGGAGCTTAGCATGAACCCTGTGTGTGCTACACCCTCACTGTGAGCGTGAGGATGAACTGGACACATAAGAAGACATAAGACGAAGAAGCTTGTAACTCACCATGTTTACTTCTGAGATGGAGTCAATGCTTGCTATGTTGATGCTCATTCCTACGATGACTGGAGGACCTGAGGGAACAAAGCAAAACTGCCATGAGAAGAAAAGTACATAAAGAATAATGTACCAAATGCAAAGTACATTGATGGAGTAGTGATAACGTTAAATTAATTGGATTTCTAACCTACTTAAGTTCTTAAACACATATTCCAACTTTTGAAGTTTTCAAGTTCTCATTTAAAACATATAACTTATATAACCTACCTGGTACCTGGACAGCTGACTTTATAAACTGGTACATTTTTGAAACTTTTGAAATTTCACCCATACATCAGACTGCAATATTCTTGGTTGAAAGACCAACATCAGGCAGAAGATCTGCATCACTCAACTCTACAAACTCCTGTTCAAATGCATAGGCTCCACTTGTAGTGTACAAAACATGAGCGACAAAGCAAATTTAAATCTACTTTTGTTGCTTCGGGCGTGTACGTAAAACAGAAAGTATAGATCGGTTACTGTCAGAATCTTATGAAACAACACTGAGGAAACGCACTCATCCATACTAATTTCTAGGCTGGCAATTCATGTCAAGGAACAGGAAGAGCAAACTGTGCCTCATTTACATGATTACAGTACATGCTGTAGACATGTAAACAGCTATGCACATCATCTCGCTTACATGTACAGCAAAGCCTTCGACCACTTCAATATTCACGCAACTTCAGGTTTACAAGGATTATCCATTCACAGTGCCCATGTGCCCACAGTCACTCTAAACAACAGCTGGAGCTTCAGACAGCGGCAGACACGTCACGTCACACAACATTGTCGTCATTTTAAGTCATTTTGTATGCTTACAATATATTTAAAATAACTGCCATGATAAATGAACAGACACCACGCGCTACAGCGGAGTATTCCCTGAACCTCGACATCCAATTTTAAGACACTAACCTCGAGTGCATTCATTCTGTAGCAGTCAGCTCTTTTCATATCACGTTTAATTCAAACAATGTCTGGAACATTAGCATCGCGCTACAACCACACCTCGTTGGTCAACACAGACAGTAACACTGAAGAAGCTGGATGCAGGACTGCAGAGAAGCCTGGAGACCAGATTCAGAGTTTTCTTCCTTTTATCTGTTCTTCATCTTGTCTAGCAAGCAGCAAAACAAAGAAAACTGGCACCCACCACTCGAGAAGCTGCTCCCAGAGGCAGTGGATGTTGTGTGTGAAATGTTGACAGCATTTTATTATGACACATTCTTTCTCTTTCTATATTTATAGTCTCATAATAGTTTCAATACATTTATAGCCTTCATGTCACCTAAACACCCTTCCCCCTCCTCTTCCTCTTCAAACCATGTCAGCCTCACACTGCGCCAGTGAGAATGATCAGGCCACAAAATATGAATTGCTGACACAGAAAACAGAAACAGCAGAGACAGTTCAGTGATTGGTTCATGTGGCAGTGCTGAATCAGTATATTCAGATAATGTCCCATGGTATTACAGTGGAAATGGCATTAGCATAAGGATCATAAACAACACAGAAAACAGATGCACTACAATACGCACTTTATCATGTGTATCATTATCATACAGTTTTCGTAGAGCCCCTCTCTATCTGCCACTCTGCTTAAGTCCTCTCACTGACCCAAAGCACACATTAAGAACAAAACAGATGATGCAGTGACGAGAGATGCACTGCACAGTTGTCATACCACCCTGCTCAGAAACAGCTAGCAGTTAGCTGCCTGTTCTTTGTTGTATTTGTCCTTGCACATCTGTTTAAATCACTTCTTTTCACAATTCCTCTCTTCTTTCAAAATTTGCAAGGCCTCATTCTCTACACAATCGCATCAACGTAATGGAACAGCCATGAGCTAACAACATCTGTGAGCTGTAGTCACTGGGAGCACGTGAAGCTTTAAACTTAATTTTTTACACTGAAGTGTCCTCAGTATGCATTCATTAATTTTTGGTAATAATGTCATATAGTTTGCATGTTTTATGTCGCCAGGAGAGGGTACAGACAGTAAAGGCTCATAGAGGGCGGAGTGATTCATTTCTATGCTCAGCTGATGGATGGAGCTCACAAAATAGACTTAAATCATGACTGGTGTGCCGAGTCTCTCTTTGACCAGAACAGATCTACAACTTTCCCTTTCTTCTGAGTCCTCTCAAAATACAACGCTTTGAAATGCAAAAAGGATGGAAAACAGATCTTGACAGTTACTGCAGACAGCAGGAGTCATGGGGATGTTTATGGGTTGCAAACTTGCATAGTTCAGAGCCCATAAAGGTTTTTGACAATGTATTAAAATTGCTAATATAACCCTCATCTGTCCAAATACCTTCACAATCCTGAAATAAAGACTCTGGGTGCACGAAAAGGCTCTACGCCTATACTTCCTTTTATTGGATATGGCTAAAAATACAGTTCAATCAATGTTGTCAGTCTGCACTTTACCCTCTCTAACTATAGTAATAACAGCATACACTGACAAAGTGTGTCTGGCTTCAGTTACTCAAAGCATGGAGCTCATTGTACATCCTGTTATATGACATTGGAAAGAAGTGAGCGTTGACATATGACTAAAAACATTTTGTCTGAAGAAAAATGTTGATAAAATCATGTTTATGAGCATTAGCGTGATGATCAGTTAGCCTATCGAAACCCTTGCTTTGATGGATAAAACTTCAAGTCAATCAAGTGTTGTCCACTCTCATTAAACAGACAATCATCAGTGATTTTTTTTCCCATACGGGAGAGACTTCACCAAATGCAATGTCCACTTAGTTTATTGAATATTCATTGTATGGTGCATCAGAACATTTCAGTCTATTCCCACACTCCAAAACAAATACAAACCAGACTTGCAAGCATAATGGGGTCCAAACACCCCACATAAATCTAAAACCAAAGTCTCACTGAGCCGGAGCGTTCGTGAAGCCACCGTCACCGAATGAGGCTTTAACAGGTGTTTTAATACGTGCTTGTTTGCATGCTTGGCCAGACTTAGGCGCTTTCCTGCAGGGCACATTGCCAGGATCTGATCCAGCTTTGGACCATAAGGACTGTTGCACTAAAACTATGCCCAATAAATCATTTTGTGTCTTATTCCCGAGTGATGACATGTCTCTCACCTTAAGCACTGTTCTCTCAAAACCAAAAATGTACACTAAAATCCCCAAATACAATTACTTCACTATTTTCAATGCATGAATTCACCTGAACTGGGAGCAGCTATTGTGGTACAGGTTGCAAATATAATTGTATTGGCACATGTGCGAAACACCACCTGGGTGTGTCACATTGCTAAATGCTTGGAAAGCCATGTAGCAGCTGTGTGGTGGGCAGTTTATGCAAATGTTAAACAGTCGACGCAGAACAAGTTACTGGTGTTCTGCAGAGGCCTCAGTCAAGCAGAGGCTAATAAGTTTGTTCCTAAGTTGATGGTAGAAAGAAACACTGGAACCAACCACCGTGTTTTAACAGAATAATATATGCAAGTGATACAAAAAAGTCATGTGTGCATTGTAGTGAAGAAAGTGAACCTAAATTCAGGGCATTGGATGAAATACATTAGAATACAATAGAATAGAGTGTTTCTGAACAAAGAAGAAGAGCCAGCAATACCAGCTGATTTGATTTGAGCAAATGGATCATTTTTGGGTGGATTAATTATCTCATCTGGACCACTTGGTTAAAAATTTGAAAAATGTTATCATAATTGGACTTAATTTGCAGGCTTGGCACCAAACAAAACTTACCACCATTTGGTATTTGGGTCAGGAAACAGTCGTCTGAAGCCTGAAGAGAGGTCACTGTACTAGTCTATGACATCAGCGTTAGGAGACAGACAGAGTTTCTAGTGTAAAACTACTACTGAATGCCCCATTGAGGTGGACACTGAGCATAATATGTGTGTCAGACAACCACACAAGCTGAGCCACAATGATATGAAACTGACTCAGATCCATAACCTCTGTAAGATGTACCCTGATTCGTCTAAATGACTTAAAGATGCTTCCTGCGGGGCCCTTCGTGCGGATATTGGTTAATTATGATGTTTCTCTTCAAATGCTGGTGCTAAAATATTAACCAGCAAACCACTTGGCTGAAAAGGACCATCCATCCTCTCTCTTACATTCTGTAATCCTATTTTCTTCCCCCCACTCCTCCCAGGACGCTAAATGCCCTGAAGCTTTGTCATATTCCCTGACCCATCTCTCTACAAAAAAGGGAAAAAGTAGAGCCATTTTCCATCGCACTTTGTGAAGGCAACCAGTAACAGTTTTCCCCAGAGATGTCAAAGTACATTCGTTCGCGAGATGAAAACAGAAAGCACCCCCCCCCTTCTCTCTCTCTCTGCATATTTTGACCCTGCTTTAGTGAAACAGAGGCACTCACTTTGTCACCACAGCTTTCTCAAAATAAAACCGCTACCTGCACTTGCACGACTCAAGTTGGGAGAACAGCACTTCTTCATGAAAAAAAAAAAAAACACCTTCATCTTTAAACCAGCGTCGCTCTGTTAATTGTCAACCAGCATTTCAACCATTGTCTTTAAACTGCTTGATTTTTTCCCCCACAGAATACTTGGAACTTGTTTAAAAATAATACTAATAACTGATGAGCAACCTGATAACTGCAGTCATCTTTTGGTCTATCCTTTTGTTCGGATTCCATATAAAAGGGAGGAGTGAGCAAGAGAAAGGCATCACACAGTCCCTAGACAAACCATATTGTCTCTGAACAATTAGCATATGAGCGTGTAAACAGTTTCTAATACTTTTCCAAGAATCCACTGAATGTGTCAAACTGCTCCCGTTCTGTGGTTTTGTACTTCGCCAATATCACAATAGGAGCAGCTTTCAACAGACATCTGATGGTGAGCTGTATTTAGATGTGTTGCATTAAAACAAATTACAGAAACAATATGCACTGATGTAGAATTGTCAGCCAGTGTTCCTCTTAACTGAACCCTGTGTGTGGCTCCCTACAAAACCGGGCACCATGACAGCACTCAGAGGGCAAAATCGAAAACGGTGCTCTGTGGGTGTGTTTGACCACTTGTGGCATGGCAGGATTATGATTTGCATGTTCTATCAGCAGGCACATGAGAATGCATCAGCACGAACTGATTGTAAAGGGTGGTAACAGTTGCTGGTGGTTATACACTATAAATAACCATTAATAGAGGGGGGAACTAACGCAGGATCAATAGGCTTTGCCAATGTTTTAAGAGATAAGACTCCACATGGTACTTTTAAAAGATAAAGAAATGTAACTTTGGTAGAACATTTCCATTTTGTGTCAGCTCACGCATGGACAACTGACTCTGACAGCTATTCAGATCTATATACATTTCATAGCTAATCACAACTATGATACAATAAAAGACAGCAGCATTTTGCAGTGACAATTAGAAATTTTGGGAAATTCGCTCATTTCTGTTCTTGTACAATGTGTTGACACCACTCCCATATCTGCTAAGTAAAGATACAGTAGTCAGCAGCTGGTTAGCTTAGCTTAGCAGAAAGACTTGAAACAGGTCTGGCTTTGTCTGAAGGTCCCAAAATTTGGCTACAGCACCTCTAATGTCATAACTTTTATATCTTATCAGTGATAGATTAACAAAAATCTCACAGTTAACCTCTCTCACCCTGCTCACTCTCACAAGACTGCTGTCCCTTTCACTCCTGAATGACTGTGGAAACAAAGTGAAAGAAAACCCTCAGTTTTACAGTACGAGTCATTCATGTGATGACATTTTTCTACCATACTTGTTTTCTGAGTATTACCATGGCAACAAACTAACTTCTTAATCCACTATCCAATTGCTGTATAGGTCAGGTATCAATTCATAACCCATTTATACATACAAAAAAGGCTTTTCTTGAAGCTTCTGGCCCACAAGTAGTATTAGTCACCAAGTTTAGTCAGCCAAACAGGAGACTCTCCATATGGCATTCTGGGATTGTTCTAATGCTTTCAGCTGTGTGAGACAAAGACTTTCTAAGCTTCGACCATCATCTGGGCACATTAAGATATTCCAACACTCTTCCAAATGGCAGAATTTAGTACAGCACTGGGGCGTCTGGAGTTGGACATCAAGGCAGGTAGGACAATTTATCCTCTAGCTTTCGCTGTGGCACCAGAGGTCATTATTACTAAATCACAGTGTGAGAATTAACACTGGGAGCAAAACATTTCAGTCATCAAGCACTTCCTATAGAGCAGAGTGACCAGGAAAACTCAGATGACGCTTTGATGTGAAAACACTGACCACCATGCTCATGCTGTTTCTATGCCAAGTGGATATTGATCATTCAGTGCGAAAGCAGATAGCCATCTTAAAGGAGGGGTATTTCCCAACTTTCTTGATAGAGTGGCAAGAAAGCAAATCATCACCTTTCACAAAATGTCCAGCTCTACTTTTAATAATAGCGTTATTTATGATTGGATAGGAGTATTGCTAGCTTCCCTGGATATCAGCAGATATCCTGACTATTAGAGCATAAATAATGTGCTAATGACCCTGACAGTGCCGAGTACATAAATTGATGGGCCACAGCATTAAAACCACCTGCCTAATATTGTGTAGGTCGCTCTCGTGCTGCCAAAACAGCTCTGAGCCATCAGGGCATGAACTCAGGACCTCTGTGGGTGTCCCGTGGTGTCTGGCACCGGGACGTTGGCAGCAGATTCTTGGGTAGTGTGGGTTGTGGCATGGGGCCTCCATGGATTGGGCTTGTTCCGCCACATCCTGCGGATGCTTGATCGGATTGGGATCTAGGGAGTTTGGAGGCCAGGTCAATGCTTTGGACTCTTTGTCGTGTTCCTTCAGCCGTTTCTTAGCAGTTCTTGCAGTGTGGCAGAGCACACTGTCCTGCTGGGGGAGGCCAGTACCAAGAGGGAATACCTCTGCCATTGCAGGGGGGTGTGCGCTTGCTCTATGACAATGTCTGGGTGGGTGATGTGTGTTAGGGTGGCATCCATATGAATGCCAGTAACACAATGCATCGTAACAAAATGATCATTGTTATTCACATCACCTGTCTGCTTTAATGTTGTGGATGATTGCAGTATATTATACTATAGCTGATCAATTCAACAATGCATCAAAAGCAAATAGTATTTGCCATTATGTGTGTGTGGTGTAAGGGCAGCTTTGCGATGTCAAAACTACCACATTTACATTATGTGGTTCCTGAATGGTGATGTCTGCCTACGATCCCCATATTAAACATTTACAATCAATACGTCATCCTCACAACATTCATTCATTCATTCATTCATCTTCTATACCCCTAATTATCCCTTTCAGGGTTGGGGGGGCTGGAGCCTATCCCAGCTGTCAACGGGCGAGAGGCAGGGTACACCCTGAGTCAGTCGCCAGCCGACTGCAGGGCAACACACATACAACCATTCACTCTCACATTCACACCTAAGGACAATTTAGAGTCACCAATTAACCTAATGGGCATGTTTTTTGGTCTGTGGGAGGAAGCCGGATCCTCACAACATCTTAATTGTATTTTTGAATCAGATGATTGGCCCAGATGAGGGAAGTATTAGCAGGGTTGGCAACTTTGCGATGTCAATAGTTGCTGTGTTGAGCTCAGAATCCCTCTGTGGGTCAAAAACTAGCAAATCATGCATCACACTGTGCTTATCATGTCTTCACTCCTTGTTGACAGTTTCCTTTTTTTAAATTTAGCCTAGCTGTCCCCTCCTTTGCTTATTATCTATGTATGCTGTCCTCTCAACTCCAACAATGTGTCTCGACATTCAGCTTCCAGTCTGACAGTCTTATCTAGCCTCAGGGCAGACAAGCTACACTGATGTAGTGGGCAGTGAGGCCGCCCTATTTAACGTTTTCCTTGGTAATGGCACTTCACATCAAAACAATATAAGTTCAGTGTCAGGGAGTGCTCGTAAGATTAAAAGATCCCAACGTCAACTGGGGGCAGCGTAGACTTCTCTCTGTGGGAACACACTGTGGAAAGGATCTCCTAACTGGTAATCTACCTACCACAGAGGCTGGACCTGTTAGATATGTAGATATCTAAGATCTCTAAATCCCATTTAATCTGACAACTATACCTGGACTGTAGGGTGCTGTAATGGGTTTTCATAGTCTATTGTTAATGTAGTTCCCCTTGGTGTGTCTGAGCGTAACCAGCTGGGTGCTTGCCAAATTAGCAAAAATCATTAACAGTCTCCATTAGGGACTGTCAGTGTCAGCCAAAGCTCTCTCTGTACACTTATTATTGGTTCCTCGAAGATAAAATATGTATATGAGCTTCATCTTCTGTTTCTGACAGAGTCTGCTATTGATTTCTTAATAAATGTAGAAGAATGTTGTCAAAAAACAAAAAACACTGCACGGTGGTTCATGTGTTTGAAAGTATAGCACATGACACATCAGTCCTTTGCTTACTCTGGTATGATATGTCTGCCATGTGAGTAATTGCAGGTTATATCAGATGTTAGGGGAGTATGGTTCAGAGACTGTGCAAAAGAAAGCAGAACTCAGACTTGTGTAAATCCTTAATCAGACAAAAGTTAAGACTCCATGGACAGAGAGCTTGTGTGCATGTAATCAAGGCAGAGACAGAGCTGCACACAGTCACACCTCCCTGCTGGTATCTGCTGGTTGTGATGGGCAAAGCTGGAATTCAGCAAACTCAAAACAGTATTACATGAGTGCTTTCTTGGACTATGAACGTTAATGTCTGTTTTGGAAATTGTGGTGGTTTTCAACACACCCTTCAACCTCATACCATGTCTGAAAATGAAGCAACAATTAAACAATACTAATAAAAGGCTTAATTAGTTTGATATCTGAATGCGACCACAAGAGGGCGACATAATGATATTCCCTTACTATCTCCACTACTTAAAAATGTGATGTTTCAATAAATGGAGCAGTATAAATTACCAGCAAACAGGTGCTGAGATTAGGGACCGAGTTAACGCCTTTGGCATATCTGGGTTGATTCTGTACTTGTGCCAAGAAGAATGAGTTTTCAGCAGATGAGAAGATATCTCATTTCACCTCGTTACATGATGAAATCTGATTAAAGAGGGTCATTGGAGAAGCTAGATATGATTTTATATGGTATACATAGGGAGGAGTAGCATTGCTCTTCCCCAGCATCAGTGAAACCTTCCCTGATGTTTAGATTTCATGTAAATTTGGAGCGTCTGAACATTCAGTATGCTCCAAATGTCAGTCCAGAGTATAAAAGATATCAAACTGGAAACAAACTGCATTTAAGTCGAGGATAGCGTTGCTATGTTATTCCACAGATCAGTTGTAAAACCTGTCAGTTCTGAAAACAAATTTGCCGGACAGCAAAGAAAACACCGCTCTGTCTACTATATATATATATAAATAT